>JAXRVH010000001.1:556357-823107 GCA_034640345.1 Drechslera avenae
ACTAACTCCTGTCTTCTATAGCTGGAACGGCAGGTTGTCTTCTCGCACACCGGCTCTCACATTCGGAGAAGAAGCCCTCGGTGCTCCTTCTAGAAGCTGGTTCTAAGCCATCGGGCGCATACCTGAGAGCCCCCTTCCACAGATACCACGCGAATGCTCTACGACCAGACCTCGACCACGGCTATGTTTCCGAACCTGAGCCTGCACTCAACGGGCGCCAGATAACGTATACGCGAGGCAAAGGGCTAGGCGGAAGCTCGATACTGAACTTTGCAGTGTACCTGTACGGAAGCAGTGAGGACTACGAGCGGTGGGGTGATTTGGTTGGCGATGAAGAGGGCGAGTGGAGCTGGGAAAGCGTACACAAGTCATTTGGAAAGATTGAGAATTACGATTTTGAGGGGTCAAAGGCGTACAAACATCTCGCTGATCCGAGCACCAATCCGCATGGTACGGCTGGGAACCTGAAAGTGGGCCTTCCAAGGGAGCTGGAGGGCGGTACAGCGCCACAGATGGAGGCGCTGGCCGAGGCGGGGTTGAAGATCAACTTGGACATGAATTCGGGGGATCCGATGGGTATGGGCATCTTTCCGAATAGTTATTCTCGAGAGGGGAGGAGTACGAGCGCAATTGCGCATTTGCTAAATTCACCGGCAAACCTGCATGTTTGGACAGATGCGAAAGTGAGCAAGTTTGTGTGGGAGGGGAAGAGGGTTACTGGGGTTGTTACGGAAGATGGCCGGGAAGGTAGGTTGACATCTGGGATATGTTCATGATGAACTTGACTGCTGACGACGTGCAAGCGACTGCGACGAAGGAAGTCATCGTCTGCGGCGGCGCAATCGACACACCTAAACTCCTCCTGCTAAACGGCATTGGTCCCGCTGACGAACTCGCCCCGCTCGGCATCGATGTCAAAGTCAACGTACCGGCTGTAGGCAAGGGACTCCACGACCACGTCCTGGCTTTCATGTCAGTCGAGGTTGGCGGCTCGATCAATGACAGATATGCTTTCGAGTCTGACGAAAAGCTCATGGCCGAGGCAGAGGCGGCATGGGAAAAGGATCAAACCGGAGCTTTTGCGCTCCAACACTCGGGTCTGTGGGGCGCCTTTCTCAAACTACCGGATCTGGACAAGTTTGAGGAATTCCAGGCGTTGCCGAAAGACATGCAGGAATATCTCAAAAAAGACAGGGTGCCAACGCATGAGTTCATTGGAAACTGCACGTTGTGGCCACCAGGCACACCTATCGAACCGGGAAACACGTACCTGACCTTTATAGCTTTCCTCATGAACCCGCAATCAACGGGCTCGGTCAGCCTACGCTCGGCCAAGGCAGAAGACAAACCCGTCATCAAGCTCAACTTCCTCACACACCCCTACGACAAGCGCATCTTCCGCGAAGCTGTACGCGAGACTTGGACGAGATTCACGTCATCGCCCGTCATCGCACCGCACATTGTGCGCAAAATCCTGGGCCCGGACAGCATGAGTGATGCAGATGTAGATGGATTTGCGAGAGAAAATGCATCGACTGTGTGGCATGCTGGGGGGACGTGTAGGATGGGCAAGGACGGGGACGAGAGTGCGGTGGTGGACAAGAGCTTTAGGGTGCTCGGGGTGGAGGGGCTACGAGTAGTGGACATGAGCGTTGCGCCGGTTACAACGAACAATCATACCCAGGCCACGGCGTATGTGATTGCGCAACGGGCAAGCGAGATGCTGGTGCGCGAGTATGAGTTGGACGGTGGTTTGGTGCGCGCCAGCTTGTAGATGATGATGATGATGATGATGACGACGACGGGCCAGACCAATCGAAACACAGGTTAGCAGTTTCTCGTGCATCGGGTTTGCGACGCGTGGTGGCCTGAGGCGGAGGAATGGACGACTACGGCCGAGCGACGGCAGCGCTTCTGCTGTAGTACGGTGTAGGCGCGTGAACTGTATGGGCAACGCCTACACCGCATGCGCGAGTGGGCTCTGGCCAGCGTGGCGGTGGAAATTGCATGACGGAAGGTGTTGGCAAACGTGCGTGAAACAAAAGAGGATGATGCCCGCCCCGTGGTTGCTCGGTGAACGGGCGGCCGTGTATCAAAAGGTAAACGAACGTGGCATAGAAGGAAGCGCCTGACAGCACACCACATACCGCCATCTTTCCTAGACCACACACGAAAATAAAAATAAACCACGGCCAGGCACACGACAACGTCTACCAGGATCAGTGACAGGTTTCCGAGCATTGGCGCAAGTGCATACCGGCGTTGCAGCGGCTTCCCCAACCACCCACCTCGTACCCAACCACCGGCTTGCGTAGTCCCCCAACCTCACGCATATTCCAAGTCTACCCTTTTCTACCAGCCCTCCGTCTTGCACGCATTCTCCCCCATCTTCCACTCCATCCATTCTGAACATTTGACACGATAACTGACTTTCTTTTGACGTTCACGTAGTACACACACGTGCCGGGCCAGTCGTCGCATTCCCCGGAGCTGCACGCTAGCCAACAGATCGACCCCGCAGCTACCCACACCCATTCACCGCTTCCAACGAACAGCGAGCATTCGTGCTAATTGAAGCGTCGCATCTTTCCGCTTTCTGCAAACAGATACATTCCAATCGCAGTCTGCTCTGCGGCTGTTTTGCATCTTTCGCTCACAACCATGCGCCTCTTCCACGCGCCGCCCGCCGTCCTCGGCCTTATCGCTTTCGCACATCTTCCCTCGGCCTTTGCGAAGCCGTACCCAGTCCACGAAGAAGAATTCCTGGGTCTGCACAACTCGTCGCAATTAGTTGGGAGACAAGCAAAGTGCGCCAATCCCTGCGGCTTTGGCGACTGGCTCTGCTGCCCTACAGGCACAACATGCTACACCGATGCCAACAACCAGGCGCAGTGCGGCGGTGCTGCCACAGAGGCTGCCGGCTCAGGAGGATACTGGCAGTACCACACGACCACGTACGTTGAGACGGTCGGCCTGTTGACCAAGACATCCGTCTTCAGCACATATGTCCCCGCCACTGCGACGCAGACTTGCAAAGACTCGCAAAATCCCTGCGGCTCCACCTGCTGCGATTCGGGCTTCTACTGCCTCACTGCCGGCCAGTGCGCCTTGATCGCTGGCGGGAGCTCAGGAGGCATTGTGCCCACCGGTACGTTGGCCCCCTCTGCTCCTCTTCGACCTACCAGCTCAGGAATCGTCATAGTCACCTACACCGGCACCCCGACCGTCACAGTGCCCTTCCAGACGCCAATTCCTACCGGTGCCACAGGCAGCTTGGTCCCAACACAGGAAAGCAACAACGGCCTCAGCGGAGGCGCAATCGCCGGTATCGTCATTGGCGTCATTCTTGGCATATTGCTCCTTTTGCTCCTCTGTCTCTTCTGCTGCGCCCGCGCCCTCTTCGACACCCTCCTCGCCATCTTCGGCGTTGGCAAGAAGCGCAAACACACGCACGAGGAGACGTACATTGAAGAGCACCACCACAGCGGCGGCAGCGCTGCTGCTGGTGGCGGCCGCTGGTACGGCACTGGCCGCCCTGCCCGTCCGTCGCGTGCTGGCTCCGAAAAGCACAGCGGTGCTAAGAAGGGTCTCGGTCTTGCGGCCGGCCTGGGAGGACTGGCGCTTGCGCTGGGCTTGAAGAGGAAACACGACCAGAAAGCCGAGGACAAGAGCACCACTGTCAGTGGAACGTCGTACATTTACAGCGATTACACAAGCACGAGTAAGTTACTCACATCGGCCCGACTTGTCAACGTAATGCTAACAACCAACCTAGGCAGCGCAAGCTCGTCAGATCGCCACACTCGCCGAACACATCACTCGTCAAGACGATGATCGGCCCAAAGTTATCGACGTCTTTCCATTGTACAAACTTCATGCTTTTCCACGTCTTCGCAAAGCACCCCAAGAGGTGGTTTTTCTCCTTCCGGCTGATTAATGATCTGGTTGCAACTAGGCCCAGATGGCGTTTTGCGGTTTTTTTTTTTTTCGTTTCTTCCAGCGTCAACGAACGAGCGACTGACTGAATGTGTTACTACGAGTGGCGGTGATTATGGATTAATGAGAACAAGGGCATGAGACGGTATGCGAAAAAAATACGAGATATGGAACATGTACATGCATGTTGAAGAAAGCCAGACGGGCTGTGAATACAATGATGATGATGATTTTTCCCACCATGACAAACAACATGTGCTACTTTGATTCTTCGACTTTGACAGAAAGCTGTAGCGTATCAACATGGCCTTTTGGTTTCTGAGAGAGTAAACGTTTGTTGATCAATACAGTTGTGAAGGACAACAGAGTCATGGCAATCTGGCTTGTGACAAGATACAAGGAAAATCATACCTCGGAGGTATTTATATTTTATTGATGTTATCCGCTAGTAAAGTAGTGAAAGCTATATAGAGAACGATAAATGTCAACACCCTTCGTGCTGGATACGAGATGCGGAAGTCGAAATATTTTGGGCCTCGGGCTTTATATATTTATTATCGATATCTAGAAAACAATGCCATGGAACGGGCTCAAAGGCAAGCAAAACACAAAGCATCTGTGTTGAATCGACCAAGTTCGCGCGTAGAAAAGACAAGCAGGGCTGCCTGATGACGATCGCAAGCGCCAAGAATAAAGTGGGATGGCACGCTAGTGTGGAGCTCCAGCACCTTCGCTGTGACAAGTACTCACGTAATAACCTGCGCTGCCTGCTCGTCCAGTCCCTCCATTTATTCCGCTTACACACCACTCAACTACAAGTAGACAATCCAGTTGACCTCGTTTGTCTACCTTCCACGACCGCATCACCGACACTACCCCGCCATACACGAGGCGCCCGCAACCGCCACACTTGACGGCTTACAGGCTTCGCAACAGTCGGCAAACTGGGGAAGAGACTCCGGAGCGACGAGGACACTCGTCCCAGCAAGAGAGATAAAGTCATGACAGTAAGTGCGTCTTATGTCTGATACAACGCCGCTGTTGGCTGCGCACTACATGGCATGCAGCTGAACCACCTGCGGATGTTGAGTCTCCTACGCCTCACACTTCGCCACGTACATAGCTTTGGGTTGTAGCTGACATATCCTAGGAAAAAATGCAGGTTGACAGTCCTGCCACTGCTGTCGAACAGCTCAAAGAGGCGTCCGGCAACAATGGCGAAATCGACGAGTCCCTCTACAGCCGACAGCTATACGTGCTAGGTCACGAGGCCATGAAGCGCATGGGTTCATCCAACGTCCTCGTTGCTGGTCTACGAGGTCTTGGTGTCGAGATCGCAAAGAACATTGCCCTGGCCGGTGTCAAGTCGTTGACGCTCTACGACCCCAAGCCCGCCGCTCTGGCCGATCTTTCGTCACAATTCTTCCTTACACCCGCCGACGTAGGAAAGCCACGCGCCTCCGTTACTGTACCTAAAGTTTCGGAGCTCAACCCATACACACCCGTCAAGGAATACAGCGGCGGAGATTTGACATCGGACTTGTCGCAGTTGAAGCAGTTCCAGGTCATTGTACTGACCGACACTGCGCTAGAAGATCAGATCACAATCGCAGACTACTGCCACGAAAACGGCATCTTCGTTGTCATCACCGACACATATGGTCTGTTCGGCACAATCTTCACTGATTTCGGCAAGAACTTCACCATTGGAGACCCAACCGGTGAGAACGTCAGCACGGGTATCATTGCTGGTATTGATGAGGAGGGTATCGTCTCGGCATTGGATGAGACAAGGCATGGTCTTGAAGATGGCGACTGGGTCACATTCTCAGAAGTCGAAGGTATGGAGGGCCTGAACGGCTGTGCGCCTCGCAAAATTGAGGTCAAGGGACCCTATACCTTTTCGATTGGCGACGTTTCTGGCTTGGGAGAGTATAAGAAGGGTGGTCAGTTCATCCAGGTCAAGATGCCCAAGATCATCGACTTTGAGCCCTTCAGCAAGCAGCTGAAGAAGCCGGAGCTCCTCATCTCCGACTTTGCCAAGTTCGACCGACCGCAACAGCTGCACGTTGGTATCCAAGCCATTCACAAGTTTGCAAGCCTCCACAAGGGCGAGTTTCCACGTCCTCACCACGAGGCCGATGCGACCGAGCTCTTCAAGATAGCGCAGGAAATCGCAGGGCAAGGGGAGGAGAAGGTTGAGCTGGATGAGAAGCTCATCAAGGAACTCAGTTATCAAGCACGTGGTGATCTCAGCCCGGTTGCTGCTTTCTTTGGCGGTATGGCTGCGCAGGAAGTGTTGAAAGCAGTGTCCGGAAAGTTCCATCCCATCGTGCAGTTCCTCTACTTTGACTCGCTAGAGTCTCTCCCAACATCGACGACCCGTTCGGAAGAGCAGTGCGCTCCGATTGGCTCACGTTACGATGGTCAAATCGCTGTTCTTGGTCAGGAATATCAGAAGAAGCTCAGCAACGTCAAGCAGTTCCTTGTTGGTGCGGGTGCCATTGGCTGCGAGATGTTGAAGAACTGGGCTATGATGGGCCTAGGCACGGGGCCTGAAGGCAAGATCACCGTGACCGACAATGACCAGATTGAGAAGAGCAATCTTAACCGACAGTTCTTGTTCCGACCAGCGGACGTTGGCAAGCTCAAGAGCGACGCTGCAGCGAAGGCTGTACAGGCCATGAACCCCGATCTCAGCGGGAAGATTGTTACTTTGCAAGACAAGGTTGGTCCTGAGACTGAGCACATCTTCAACGAGGAGTTCTGGAACTCGCTAGACGGCGTCACAAACGCACTCGACAACGTAGAGGCACGAACATATGTCGACCGCCGATGTGTGTTCTTCCGCAAGCCTCTACTAGACAGCGGCACTCTCGGTACCAAGGGCAATACTCAGGTTGTGCTTCCATTTATCACAGAGTCTTATTCCTCGTCACAAGATCCACCAGAGAAGTCTTTCCCCATGTGCACACTGAGGAGTTTCCCTAACCGGATTGAGCACACCATTGCCTGGGCGCGAGAGTCGTTTGATTCTTTGTTTGTCAAGGGACCCGAGATTGTCAATTTGTATCTGACACAGCCGGATTACCTTGGCGCATCGCTGAAGCAGTCTGGAAATGAGAAGCAGACGCTGGAGACACTGCGGGACTTCTTGGTGACCGAGAAGCCGCTGTCTTTTGATGACTGCATCGTCTGGGCTCGCCATCAGTTCGAGAAGAACTACAACCATGCGATCGCGCAACTGCTCTACAACTTCCCCAAGGACTCCAAGACGGGATCTGGTCAGCCATTCTGGTCAGGACCAAAGCGTGCGCCCGACCCATCCAAGTTTGACCCATCAAACCCGACCCATTTCACCTATGTCGAGGCCGCTGCTACTTTACACGCGTTCAATTACGGTATCAAGCCAAATGCATCTCGGGAACACTACGTTGAAGTGCTCAACGATATGATCGTTCCTGATTTCCAACCCGATCCTACGGTGAAGATTCAGGCCGACGAGAAGGAGCCCGATCCAAACGCCAACCAGGCCGGCGGTGACGATAGCGGCTCGCTCGACAGTATTATCAACCAGCTTCCGGCACCGAAGTCGCTTGCCGGGTTCAAGCTTGAGCCTGTCGAGTTCGAGAAGGATGACGACACTAATCATCACATCGACTTTATTACAGCCGCCAGCAACCTTCGCGCTGAGAACTACAAGATTGAGCAAGCAGATCGACACAAGACCAAGTTCATTGCAGGAAAGATTATCCCTGCCATTGCCACCACTACAGCGCTCGTGACTGGCCTCGTCAACCTTGAACTGTACAAGATCATCGATGGCAAGACCGACATTGAGCAGTACAAGAACGGTTTCATCAACCTGGCACTGCCGTTCTTCGGCTTTAGCGAGCCGATCGCAAGTCCGAAGGGTACTTACCAAGGGCATGATGGCGAGGTCACAATCGATAAGCTGTGGGATCGCTTCGAGGTGGACGACATCCCGCTTAAGGACTTTGTGGCGTACTTTGAGAAGAAGGGTCTCTCGATCCAGATGATCAGCTCCGGTGTGAGCTTGCTTTACGCATCTTTCTATCCCCCGAGCAAGCTAAAGGACAGGATGCCTCTCACGTAAGTCATTTGCACGTTTATCGCTGATGCAGACACTGACAAAAGGCAGAATGAGCAAGCTCGTCGAGCACGTCAGCAAGAAGCCTGTACCGGACCACCAGAAGAACGTCATCTTCGAAATCACAGCCGAAGACCAGAAGGAGGAGGATGTTGAGATACCTTACGTCATGGTCAAGTTGAAGTAGACGAAAGTGTACTTTGACCTAGAGGATTGAGTGATGAGATAGTGAATTGGGTATTCGCCGATTGACACGGATAGACGAGCACAGCTTGCATGAATAGAAATTTTCACTCAAAATCTTGTCTCGTTTGCTTTTTTGGTGTAGTCAAAGCCAGAGCTTGAGGCTCGCGTCGGATGGACCCACGTGTGCCGATAGTCGGGCGAGATCGTGGGGCAAATTGCCAAGCCTTGCAGCCCTACCGCGGATGCTGATTATCAAGCCTCTAGGACTTTCCCTCCGCACACAACAATGTAGCCCTCACGTTCCGTTCTCACAGCTTGCAATCACAAAAATCATGGCACCCTCACTAGAAGAGCCAGTACAGGTTGATTTCGAAGCGCCTTTGAAAGCAGCGCCAAAGCTCGTTGCGCCTGAGCCTGGTATGTATGTCCCACCACGCCTCCGCGTCGCACTCCATCGTCCCATGTGACGACAGACGGCTGACAAGGTCGATAGAACATTGCCCAGGTCCCGAATCTGCTACAGCCGGTCAAGCAGACTCATGCGCGGGATGTCCCAATCAGTCGATTTGCGCCTCAGCGCCCAAAGGCCCGGATGCCGATATACCCATTATAACTGCTCGCCTCTCCTTGGTCAAGCATAAGATCCTCGTCCTTTCAGGCAAGGGTGGCGTCGGCAAGTCAACCTTCAGCACCATGCTCTCGCACGGATTTGCATCGAATCCATCCTCGACCGTGGGCCTCATGGACACGGATATCTGCGGGCCGAGCATACCAAAGATGATGGGCGTAGAGGATGAAACCATACATGTCAGCGGAGAAGGATGGGAGCCCGTATGGGTTAGCGAGAACCTTGGAGTCATGAGCGTACAGTTCATGCTACCAAACCGCGACGATGCGGTAATCTGGCGCGGCGCAAAGAAGAACGGGCTGATCAAGAAGTTCCTCATGGACGTAACATGGGGCGAACTAGACTTTCTCGTCGTCGACACGCCTCCAGGCACATCCGACGAACACCTGTCCGTTAACTCGTTCCTGAAAGCGTCCGGTGTCGATGGCGCAGTTCTCGTTTCCACGCCGCAGGAGGTCTCGCTGCTGGATGTGAGGAAGGAAATTGACTTTTGCCGGAAAGCAGGGATACCTATCCTGGGGATTGTGGAGAACATGAGTGGATTTGTGTGCCCTGGGTGCAAACATGAGAGTCAGATCTTCAGGGCGAGCACGGGTGGTGCAGCGAAATTGGCAAAAGATCAGAACATTCCTTTCTTGGGCGCAGTGCCTTTGGATCCGAGGATAGGCATGGCATGTGATTTTGGCGAGAGTTTCTTGACGGCGTATCCCGATAGTCCTGCTTGTGCGGCTATCAAAGAGGTGGTCAGGAGAGTGGGCGAGGAGATTGGATTGAGTAGGGATGAGGTATTGCCGGAGAATGAGGAGGAAGCATGAGGATGTTTGTTGTTGTGTTTTTGCACCAAAAATCCATTCGTGGCTAGGCCCTCGGTTGATCTGCAATAAGATTTGCATTTATATATGTTCAACATGTTTCAAGCAATCTGGCTACTGGGAGAAGAACAACAAAAAGGAAATGAACATCGTCACATTGGTCGATCCTCCTTCCAAACGTAAAACAGTCTTGCGTAAGCGTTGTACGTAAAATGACCGCACATGACTATAACTTCTCCACGGACACATTATAATGTTCTGATTCTCTCCCTTGAACGTCCGACTCTCCCAACCATCTCATGCGTTGATTCCATGAACCAACTCTCAGATCCATTGTCCCTCATTGAGTCACCAGATAAATTACTCAAATAGGCAACTTGCAGAGTAATCAAGCCCAGGTGTGGATTCCGGTAAGCTCTGGCAGCTACCGCACGCTGCAAGGTGAGGTAAGAAATGCGCCTCGAAAAAATACAGGGGTGGGGCTGTGTGGCGGGGGGTTGCTTGTTTAGGCAACTATGGGGATTTGGTGTGGATTCTGGTAGCATGCCCGACATTCTGCTACAAAGTGGAGCAGGGGTTGGTAGGGTTATGCTTTGGAATCACGTGTGCAAGTTTACAGATTTTTTTTTTCAAACTTCTTTACAACGCGTAACTTGAACGTATTTGGGATGGTGGTTATGATTATGATTAGTAGTTCCTTGGGAGAGAATGACTTGGCTAGACATGAGGAAGCTTGTCCACGTGAATGTTGTGACAAGGTGTACTATATATATAACTGAATACTTTACAAGATGTTTTCAGGGTCCTGCTCAACCCTGGTTCCACACACACACACACACACACACACACACACTACTCACAATCGTTGCATCTTTTGGAACTGCCACAATCTGCGCGATAATCTTTCCCTGACAGACGCAGGAGATTATGAGTGGGACACAGCCACACAGCTACCACGCCCGTTCGTCATCACATCGCGCTATCCGTTGCTTGGCAAACGTAGTAATTGCTTGGCATGCATTGCAAAAGCTTGCTTTGGGCGTCTGTGGCGCGGGTCGGGCGATGGTGAGCTCATAGATCTCTCGGGGAGCGATTCATGGCCCTGGAAAAAGCAACAAAGAGTGGGCATCAAGGCACGCTGCAAGCAGACGGCGTCAACGGCCGTTCACGAGACCTGTACCAGTCCGCGCTTCTGAGATCCGCTACGGCGCGCGGAAGACCTTGCTAGGATTCGAGCAATGTCGTGGGGCCCGGCTAGCGGCAACAATCCCTGCCGGCCCTGTGCCATCAATCACAGGCACAACATCTTTCTTGACGGCCAGGCTAGAGGCGCTTCGTGTTTGGCTGCTCCGGCCTTCTTCCTGCCTCTTTACATGCCATTCAGCTTCGTCTCCATTGTCGCGATATACATCTCCCAGAGTTCAGCACCGTGTAGTTGCGCAATTGACTTCGTCGCGACAGGAACACGAAATCCACTAGCGTCGCGCGGTCTAGCATCCACGCCAACAGTGAGAGTTCGGCTTACAGCGTCTGAGCGCGTTGCCATTGTGAGTCTCCAGTCGCTCGGACCGTGTCACTATACTGACAGGATCGTGAAGCGGTACACATCCCCCCGGCGTGTTTGCGCATAAACTTTTCCTCAATCCCTTGACATCGAGCCCCGAATATCATCGACCTGCGCCATGGCTACCGAATACCTTCCAACTCACCAAGACCCAAGCGGCGTCACGGGCATTGGTCAGGGACCCCAGGTCCTGAGCACCTCTGGTGTATTGGACGTCATCATGGGTCCTCTCCTAAACTACAGGCGCACCAGCAACCAGCAGTCCGGACAGCCCATCTGGCACGGCAGTGTGCTGATCGTCACCACCCCCGGGCAGCAAGACGCGAATGCTGTACAGGCGAACCCGCAACTTGTACTTTTGCCGGCTGGCGCAGTCGACCGGAACATGGGCGATGCAAGGTTCAGCGTTGCTGAGAGAACCTTCCATGGACAAAAGCTATACGAAGATTCCAAAAAGGCCTTCTGGCGCTTCGTCATTGAAGCCCCCATGCAGCCATTCGAGTCACGGTGGAGTTATGATATCCAGGGCCTGAAATACGTCGAGGGCTCCAAGGAAGAGAAGCCGCAAGTTTTCGTGATACCCTCAATCTCACAGTCGATGCGCATCATGTTCCACTCCTGCAACGGCTTCAGTGTTGGCACAGACATGGATGTCTGGCAAGGGCCGGTTCTGTGGAACGATGTCCTCCGCATGCACGAGCAACGACCCTTCCACGTCATGATCGGTGGAGGCGACCAAATCTACAATGACGGAGTGCGAGTCGACGGCCCGCTTAGGCCCTGGACTGACATTGGCAACCCACACAAGCGCCGCGAATACCCCTTCGATAGGAAGATGCGTGATGAATGCGACGAGTATTACTACAACAACTATATTAGGTGGTATGGCCAAAAGCCTTTTTCCACTGCCAACAGTCAGATTCCCCAGGTCAACATCTGGGATGACCACGACATCATCGATGGCTTCGGCTCATACACCGACCACTTCATGAACTGCGCTGTTTTCCGGGGTATTGGCGGAGTTGCACACAAGTACTACCTTTTGTTCCAGCACCATCTCGCTCCTCCAAAGAGCACCTACACAACCGATGCACCAGAGACGACCGCTGTGGACGCTTCAGGACAGAGGACAACACCTGCCGATGTGGCACAACTGCAAAACACATTCGTCATGACGGACGACGAGGGCGACCCATCCTACATCATCGGCCAGAAGCCAGGCCCATATGTCGAGGAGCGCAGCCGCAACATCTACTGCCAACTGGGCGCGCGCATTGCATTTGCCGGTATCGACGCACGAACAGAGCGCACAAGACACATCATCAACTACAAGGAGACATATGACATGATCTTTGAACGTCTTGACAAGGAGTTTAGCGCTAACCCTGAACTCAAGCACATGATCTTGTTACTCGGCGTACCTATCGCTTACCCGCGACTCATCTGGCTCGAAAACATCCTTCAGTCACCCTTGATCGCACCCATCAAGTTTTTGAATAAGCGCTTCGGCTTCGCTGGTGGCTTCTTCAACCAGTTCGACGGCAAGGTCGATTTGCTCGATGACTTGGACGACCACTACACGGCGCGGCAACACAAGCAAGAGCGTCGGGATCTGATGCATAGGTTGCAAAGATTCTCCCAAAAGTTCTCAGCCCGTGTTACCATTCTCGGCGGAGACGTCCATCTCGGCGCCGTTGGCCGCTTCTACTCGAACCCCAAGGCGGGTCTCCGCGCAGAGGAAGACTGGCGCTACATGCCCAACATTATCAGTTCTGCGATTACGAACAAGCCCCCGCCCCAGGCCGTTGCGAATCTGCTCGCCCGCCGCAACAAGATCCACCACCTGGACAAGGAGACGGACGAGACGCTGCTCGAAATCTTCGACCGCGACCCAGCGCTCCCAGACGGCGTGAATGCCACCAACGGCACCAACGGCGACGGCAAAGACGGAAAAATCGAACCCAAGACGTCTGCCAAGAACCACGCCACCATGCCCTCGCGCAACTACGCCATCATCTGCGAATCCGTTGTTCCCCCCTCGGCCACGCTCTCCGCCCCCGGCCCTACCCCCGGACAACAGGCACCCTCGATCAACACCAACGGCGATGCAAAGTCTACACTGAGCGAAGCACCAGGCCCCAAGGACAATATGCGCCAGCCCTTTCATCTCGGTGAGCACACGGCCGGCACCCAGCATCCGGCTGCCGGTGGCGTCCAGCCGACTGGTCTCTGTGGACCGTATGGCTTGGACGTTACGCTCCGGGTGGAGATTAGCAACAAGGACCGCGAGGGCAGGACGGACGGATATGGCTTCACGATTCCTGGCCTGCAGGTTAGTGATGCCTTGAGACAAAAGGGCGTTAATTGGTAAGTAAAAAGGGTCTACTGTTTAGAGGAATAGAGGGTGGTGTAAAGGTGGGAGTAGAGGGCTACTGCTGCTGCTACTGGGGTCAGTTAATTTGATAAAAGAAAGAAAAAAACATAAGGGGGGTCCGTGGATGAGCGATTGAACTTTCTTTCTTTCTTTTTGCTTCTGAGTTTATACCCTCGGCCCAAGTCACGCACGTTGTGTTTGGCCTTGTAAAGTTTTTTTTGGTAGTTTTTTTTTGGTTGGTTGGCTGGTTAGTTAGGCTTAGTTTCTGTAATGCTTAGTTTTACTTGAACCCACCCCCACACCTCTTCCTTGGTAAATCTTCATTTATTTGCACATAGTCATGTCAGCCAACAAAGTGGAAATTTTTACATGGACGTACAATTTTTTCTTGGACGAAACCACTCCCCCTCCCCCCCCCTTTCTATAATTCTCTACAATCCTCTACAATCCATGTGCTCAAAGGAAATACTTGACGGTGAAAGTGAAATAAAAATTACAAGATGATTCAAGGTAGTTTACGACGAGGTAATATTTGTACAATTGAAGTTTTGGATTTCTATTGCATTGTAATGTATTGTATCGGATCGGTTTAGATTGGATTTTAGGCAGAGCTTTTTTTCTTGAACAGGTTTGAAAGAAAACTGAGTAATGTACAATATGTGTGTATGTGTGCGTTGGCAGAGGGACAAGAAAGAAAGAAAGAAAGAAAGAAAGAAAGGAAAAAAAAACACATCTTCATCGGATATCAAGCGACATACAGCATGAAAGATCAAAAAAAAAGATCATTGGAGTAGATACATACAGAACAAAGGCGCATATCGTAGTCCCTGGAAGGATATCTTCGTTGTTCAGAGGAAAAAAAGGATAGTCGTGTGGTGGGGGTTGTCACCAGGAAAAGGAGTGAGAAAGCGAACGGGGCTCCTCGGCCGAGGGCTTCCGGAGTGAGGCAAACAGAGCCAGGAGTTGGGCAGCTTCCATGCCGCCGGATTCTTGCCAAAACGTAGACGAGGCGGTTTGTTGCATGGCAAGTTCGTAGCAGGTGTCGAGGAGCGCGTTGGTGTTCTCGGGCGCATCCTTGATCCGCACCTTCATGGCGACGGCCATGGCGAGAAAGACGTGGAAGCGAGCCATTGGCAGCGAGGACGAGGCTTCCATTGGGACGGGACGCTGTGGGCTGGGATACACGGCTTCGCAGAATCGAGAAAAGAGGGCGGGGGAAACAGAGTAGGCTCGGTAGTCCAGAGCTTCCAGGTGCTGGACAAATTCCGTCGTCAGGGTCTCGGCTTCAAAACGACTTGGCAGTGGGGTTGTTGCGAGAGCACGACTCCGGTCGGTGAAACTTGAGCGCGAGGACGCTGGTCCCGGGCTCTCAGTATGACGGGCAGCAAATATGCCTTGGCGAGGCAAGCGGGGTGCTGGTGCCAATGGGAGAATGTCATCTTCGACTTCCGGGATTGGAGACATGGCCTGGTCGCAGCTTCCCTGAGATTGGGAAGAGGTAGACGTCTTTCGGGAGTGGTCCCTGCTGTTTGGGTGGAGTTGAGTGGATCCCGCGCCGGCCATGAATTCCCATGACGGTGCCGTGTGCATGTCGGTAGACGATGCAAACGATTTGCTGCTACTGGGTGGAGGCGGATACGAGGTGGCATGCTGAGAATGTAGGGGTAGTGCGGAGCCGGGGGTGGCGGACTCGGGGGACGAGGCACGCGTGGTACCTAACCATAATGAAGGTACTGGTGAAGACGGAGACGAGAAGTTGGGGAAAGGCTCACATTCGTCTATAGCGATGGCGGGCATAGTGGCGCTCTTTGCCGAAAATGAGCGCAGGTCCAGGTTGTCGGCTGTAAAGGTGGCGGGGATGGTGGCGTCGAGGTTGAGGTGGGTAGCTGGTGAGCGTTGCCAGTCGAAGGATGTTGGCGTGCTGGCCATCAAGTTCTGATCAATCGACTCCATCCCATGCATGGGCGCATTGACATGTCTTGCCAACTGGGCCTCGAGTTGATGTATTCGTCCTTCGAGCGCTTCTCGATGCTCGCTTGATTGGGGTTAGTGAGTCGGGTCGTCATGTGACTGCGCGAAGACGCGGTCTCTGGGGCACCAGGCAACTCACGACGCGACCACTTCCTTTGGCTTCTGCGTTCTCACACATTGTATTGCAAACCGCTTACACGTCGAGCACGGCGTCTCGCCGTCGCATCGAATCTTTCTTCTTCTGCACCGCTCGCAAGCATTGGAGACGGACTTGCGCCTCGGCTGCCAGTCCTTGACTGCGGTGGGAGAGAAGCGTGCAGGGCCTTCGCCTGCAGGAAGAGATGCTTTTTTTCCGCCCATTAGCATGTCACGGTGGAGGAGGGAAAAAGGACGCCAAGCTTACTGAAGGGGCACATGCTGGAGGCCAATGTTGAGAACTCCGCGTCGGATGGTGAGGCTTCCGGCCGAATTTATTCAGATCTGGGCTAACAAACGGACGATGATGGCTAGACGGCAGCGTAGGAAGGGCAGGCGTGGCGGAGGGCGAGATCTGTGTTTGTTTTACATCCCGCAGAGGGTGCTGATGACAGACTCTCCGGCCCTGACTAATCGTGTCCAACTGCCCAAGCAAGCAAGGCTGACCGTGTCTCGACACACTTTTCCGACACTTGGCTCCGCACCATGGGCTGCGACACAAGCTCCAGAGCACCTTGGACGTCTCGCCTCCTCATAGGCGCGGACCTGCGACGGCAAGGTTATGCGTCTCGCATCCACCTTCCCTCGGCCTGTCAGGCTTCTGGAATATTGGCGGACCACCGAGCTGGGCTTGAAAGCGGATGACTGCCCGCCCTCCGCATCTGCAGCAGCTCTGTCGCACACACAACCCCCCATGGCCAAATCCTACGACACCCCAAACCGTGGGTCCAACCGTTGCCCGCCCGTTTCTTTTTGGCACTTCAAAGCAGACTGGGAACGGAGAAACAGTGGGTTGGATTGCTTTGCTTTTTGCCCAGCCCCGCGGCGTTGGCATCGTCGGACAAACGCCCCTCGGCCAATATGGACAAAGAAGCAGCTACATAGCGCCGACAGCCCGCTTACAAGCCAGACCTTCCAACAACTGCCGAGGTATCAGTATCGCGCTGTCCACCCGTGTCCCAACGTCGTGCGCTAGAGCTTGGCAATCGCGACTCAGCGCGCGTCAGCAAACATGGCCAACCTAAGCGCTGTGCGTTATTGGCGACGCGTGGTCGGAACCGCCCACGCCACGTCAAACAGAATCTCATTCATGACATTGGACTTGCATTGAGCCAAACGACAGGGACGAGCACGTCGCGCTGCAACGCGACTAGATGCGGCATAATGGCCCATCGGTCGACTGCACCCCGACGATGCCATTATCGTTAATCGCCCAACCCTCGGTGCCGACACCGTGATGCACGTAGAACAACATGTTGGCGTCGTATTTGTTTTTGGTCTGCTGCAGCCTTGCATAGTTGGAGCCCCAGAAAGCCTGCTGCCAATTAGGCTCGGCGATGTCGGCCTCATTCCCATATGCACCACCAGTCGGGCTTACATCGCGAAGGGGGGCCATGATCTGGGTCGTGAGCGCCTCCGACGCTGCTTTCCACCCCGCAGCCGTCTGCTCAGTAACGGAATTGATAACGATCATCTGTGCCTCTTCGGTCCGGAAGGCTGGGTTGACCGAGTTCATGCTATCATCCCCCAGGTCAGCAGGCCGCTGATGATACATGTTCACCATCATAGCATTGTCGACAGCCTGCTGTACGGCCGCAAAAGTCAGATCCCGAAGGTCCGGAGTTTTCCAGTTGTCAGACGTCACTAAACGGTTGGCAGGGATAGCAGCCGCACCACCGACGTAATAGTTCAGGGTACCAAAGGTGGCTTGGTAAGCTGGATAGAAGCTGTCATAGTAGCTTGTGTTGGCATTGAGCTCGATCCCGAGTGAGGCGCACTTGTCGTAGAAGGGCTTGATCAAAGCCTCGTACTGCTCGACCGTTTTATCCGTGCCAAAGAATGGTGCCATGGACCACATGTAAGTGCCAGGTGCGAGTTTCATGAGCGAAAAGTAAGAGTATGTCTTCGCCCTGTTGTACACGGGTATGTTATCATAGAAGAATCTGAACGCTTCCCAGAATTTGTCGGCGGTAAGCGTCTCAGATGTCATCACAGTCCAGGCAGAGGTGGTGACTGGAACTTTGCGATGAACTTTGACAACAGCAGATGTAACGACACCAAAGGTACCGCCGCCTCCACCGAGCATAGCCCAGTAGAGATCGCCGTTGACCTCCGGAGTGACAGTAACGAAGCGGCCATTGGCAAGGACGACTTCCAGAGCAACGATCTGATCGGAGCCAACCCCAAATAGCTGCATGAGAGGCGAGTGGCCACCACCTGCTGAGTAGCCACCCGTGACCCCCACAGTTGGACAGATGCCGGCAACAGCAGAGACACCATACTTGTCGGCAGCCTGATACAGTTCGAAGCCTTGGACACCAGCACCAAGCTTGAACACGGGGCCTTTGTACGTGGAGCTCTCGTAGTCGTCGACGTACTTTATGCGTTTCAGGCCGTGAGTCCAGATGCTAAGCGCGCCTTTCCCGACTGAACGGCCGTTGTAGTCGTGACCGGTGTTGCGGACGGCTAAGCGAAGGTTGAGGTTGCGGGCGAGGTTTACGGCCAACTGGATCTGTGCAACATTGTCGACCTTGACAGCGTATTCCGAGTAGCCACCCTGTGTACAGGTACCGTTGGCAGAGTCACCGGATGTGGGGATCGGGCAGGTCATGCCATAATACAAAGGGTTCATCAATGCACCGTTGTCGTTGTAGCTGGGCTGCTTAGCTGTTATGCTGCGGTCTAGAGAGCTGATGACATACTAAATCTCCTCAGCGTCGACGTTCTTGACTAGGTTCGCGCATCTAGCGGCATCATAGTTGCCATATCCAGAATCTTTGTAGCAGGCCGAGCCGATGGGAACAATCTTCTGCAAAGCACCACCAAGTAGGACATTGAAAACATCCCATGCAACCCTGCTAGGATACAAATCGTCGCCCGGCATAACTTTGCAACGAAGCGCTCTACGGGCACGACGAGCGCGCACCGATAGTGTGGAGTTTGACGAGTCCTCAAAGTCAATGTGCGATGCGTATTCTGCGAAATCGGCATTCTCTCGAATCGCAGCCACAGCATTGTCCGTCAACTGTACGGTCTCGAAATCAAAGAGTGGAAGGTTTGCAGCCGTCACGTCGGCAGCCAGCGTTTCGGCAGCAGGTGGTGCGGTAACTGCAAGCGCTGCTGATGCAAGTGCAGCGCAGGCCAAATAATGAGCGAGAGACTTGTCCAGCATCTTGAGCAATGGACTGCTAGATGTATAAGGGGAGTTGAACAACAGGTCCCGTTGACAGCTACGTTCGCGCTTCTACGGTTTGCAGCTCCTCCCAAGACTTTGCCACAGACGTGCATGCAGCGGTGGACGATCCCATTTCGTTGCAACCCATCTACCAAGTGGTCGGGTGCAATTTGCCAATTTTGCACCATAGGCGTGGCGAAACATTGCACTGACTGCTGAGGACGCTCGCGGTTCTAGGCGAGGACGCCACGAGGTGGCGGGTAAACATACGCCGGGATTAGCGCTCCGCGGCGAAAAGCTTGGGCGAAAGCTTCAAAGAACTGTCAATAGTCAAGAGAAATTACATTTCTAGTGAAGTGTTCAACATGACGGTCGGCGTGGAATATCGTGACAAGAAATGAAGAAGAAGAAAAAAACGCGTAAAGTCCATCGCCTACCATGTCCCATGGTACAGCAACCTTGGCGAACCTCCTGTCTCTTCGGCCTCGCCTCTAGTCCCCGCTTACGCCCTACACGAAGGATTCGCTTTATAGGCCTTGTTCCTATAACACGTATGTGCTCTATACTGTATTCTCTCGTCTCCTGCGTCTTACCTACGCGAGATGCAGCCCCTTCCCTACATGTACGTTGCCTGGGATGTTACCTGTCGGTAGCTATATTGTGCATAAGGTACTATATATCGGTTTGCTGATTCGTGCAAAGCTGCACGATTATGAGTTGTTGAATGGCTTCGAACGAACTATCACCGATAATTCAAGTTTTCTATTCTGGGTTATCCAGTACAGGAAACCTTTCAAAACGACCAGCAGCGCGGACTTGTGTACCGATGAAAGCGTCGGAGATGAATTTGGCAAAAGTGTGCGGCTGTTCCTCGCAATGGGTTGATCGACGTTACAGCTTTGTTACTATATCGAAGAATGTGACTTGGACGTATTTCAAAATACATATTGGTTAGGCAGAATCGGATGCGTGCGAGCCCATATGTCAGTCTCGACGAACTTGCCGCTTAGCAGTGTCGATACAATTTCAATATCAGGTACGCTCCGTTCCTCGTGTATACTTTCCACGCCTCTTTTGAATCATTGTGTCCTTCAATTTCGGGTCGATAGTCCCTATCGCTGTTTCCTTGGCAGATGCATGTCTGCTGATCGCAATCATGGAACCTACGCGCCTTGGCAATAGACATACCAGTGACAAGACTTGGTGTTAACCATAATGAGCAAGGCAGAGCGTTAAGCCGATCAAACAAGCGTCGTCCTTGGTGGTGTGGCAGAAGAAGGAAAAAAAAGGAGGTTGCACCTCCGCAACCAAAGGACTTAGCGCTCGGGCGACGCGCGAGCGAAGGCGCCCCACAGGCTGAACGAGGCGTCAGGCGAAACGTACGACTCCAACTGCTAAGGCTAGATCAAACTATGAAGCATAATAACAGTGGAAACCGGCAAAGCTTACGGGACTGGCGATTGAGCTTGGCCGGCCTTGTTGAATCGAGGGTGTTTGCCTGTCAGCTGACTTACCCGAGATGCCGGCTTTTGGTTCCCCCGATCTTGACGCGCGGTATACCCGTTTCAGCGATTTCCCCTCAATTCCGCGCCCCTCCCCGCCCCCCACGGCGGTAAGCCGAACCTCGAGACGTTATATCGATTGGTGCCCAGCTGTTTCAAGAGAGTAGAATCATGTCGCGAATTGATGGAGCAGAAGTTGCCAAGCACAGCACCAAGAAGGACTGCTGGATCGTGCTCGATTCGAAGGCGTATAACGTGACAAACTTTCTGCTCGAGCATCCGGGAGGCGCGCCCATTATTCTGAAGAATGCCGGATCGGTGAGTTTGCAACGAGAGAAGAGCAATGTGAGAGTTTATAAATATTCATGTTTTTGAGCAGGATGCGACGGTCGAGTTTGAAAAGTATCACCCGTTGAGCTACCTGGAGGACTACCTACCCAAAGATGCCTGCCTCGGGCCCATCGATCCAAACACCTTCGGCCAGTTGCGCCGAATCAAAAGCCAAGAAGTGACAAAGCCATCCGGCACCGACCCAGACTCCAATGAGATTCCGCATGTGAGCCTTTGCGTGTCTGCGACCGATTTTGAAGCGGTGGCTAAGGCGGTAATGCCTCACAAGTCATACGTATACGCCTCTGGATCCGCCAATACTGGTGCGTCCATCAAGGCCAACATCGATGACTGGAGCCGTATCAACTTCCGCCCCCGCGTGATGCGGGATGTGGGAGATGCAGATACGCGCCGCGAGATCTTTGGTCATAGCTCACCGTATCCGTTCTATATCTGTCCCATGGGGACAATGGGCGCCATCCACCCAGGCGCCGAGCCAGAGATGATACGAGGGGCAGTGCGCAAGGGCATACACGCAGTAGTCAGTACAGCGAGTTCGAAGAGCAGCGAGCAAATCATGCAAAGCTACAAGGATGAGCAGGGCCGGCTCGGTCATGGCAGTCCAACCCAGCTCTTCTACCAGTACTACATGCCCGTAGACAGGACAAAGGCCATTGAGCTCTTGCATATCGTCAAACGCTGCGGATACAAGGGGCTGTGGATCACGGTCGATGCGCCCATTTTGGGAAAGCGAACCGCGGATCGTTACTTGCAAGCTGAGGAAGCTTTTGCCGTGGGCCTTGCAGAGGAGAGCACCGGCGAGTGGGAAGCTGGGAGTGATAACGCTTTCGCGCCTGCGATGGGCGGACGCCCAGTTCAGGGTCAATTGAGCCCGCACTTGTCCTGGCACGATCTCGAGTGGATTCGCAAGGAATGGGATGGCCATGTCGTGCTGAAGGGTATCCAGTGTGCGGACGATGCAAAGCTTGCAATGGACTACGGGTGCGATGGTATCTTGCTGAGTAACCATGGCGGCAGACAACTCCATACCGCGCCCAGTGCACTCATGACGCTCCTGGAGATCCGGACGTATTGCCCAGAGGTCTTGACCAAACTCGAGGTCTTCCTCGACGGCGGCTTGCGAGACGGCAACGACGTCCTCAAGGCGCTGTGTCTCGGTGCAACTGCTGTCGGCGTTGGCAGGCCCTTTCTATATGCGCTGGGAGCGTATGGGGCCAAGGGTGTGGAGAGATGTGTCGATGGTAAGTTTGATCGATTTCCGGAATGATATAGTCAAGATCAAGATACTAATGCTCGGTAGTGCTGGCAGAAGAGGTGCAGACGGGCATGAGGTTGCTGGGCATCACCTCGTTGGATCAGTGTAGGCCGGACATGGTCAACGCAACGCGCTTGCTCAACGACATGTGGCGACCGGAACCATGGAATATGAAGAGCAAGCTGTAGTCGCCCGTGCTTCGGAACCGGGCCAGGGCATGTTTTTTCCATACGCTGTCAATTGTTAGTTGTTATTTTCGCGTTGCAACGTATCATTATGTGATGCAGAAACTCATAGTCTCTGAGATACAATACTGGACCTCAATTTGCAAAACCAGCACTGCAACTTGCCGAGCTTTGATTTGTTGCTTGCAAATTCCGTTGGTAATCCACTCACTGCTTTTGCCGGTGTTGCCAAGGCCGCCAAAAGCTACCTGCAAAATTCTTCTACCCCACCATCGCACCGTACACCTACTGCCCCTCAGTCCAAAATATGTTTCTGAATATAAATTCATAACTCGCCGCTCTCTTCATCAAACAGTAATAGGTGAGATGGCCGAGTTGGTTATGGCGCCAGGTTAAGGTTATCTTAACATCATTATTCCTGGTCACGAAAGTGGCGTGGGTACGTATTTCTCCGCCTATTCTTGGATCCATACGGAAGGCTAATCGAGGTATTAGGTTCGAGTCCCACTCTCATCAGCATTCGTCTGGCTCTGTTCAGATACTCCAGGTTCTTTTTTTGCAACTTTTTGCAAATGTAGTTCTACGATGTCGTGTTTTTGTTATTAGGAATAAATAGGCCCTTTTCTGCTCCCAAGTCCTACCGCTCTCATCATCTTCGTCTGGTTTTCAGATATCGCAGTTTCTTTTTTGCTACCTTTTATAAACCTAGTTCTATAATATAAGTATTTTTGTTATTAGGAATAGGCCCCTTTCTACTCTTAAGTCCTACCGCTCTCATCATCTTTGTGTAGTTTCTAGGTTCTTTTTTTTGCTTTTACATCCCACTCTCATCAGGCTCCTTTTGCCGTTGAGTACTGCTCTCGTTTTTGCTATCAAAGATGGCCAAGCAGTAGCCCCACTGTGGATGAGACCTTTTGCACCAAGGATGTGCAGTTGAGGGCTCCAAGAGGCATTCCCATGTCTGATAAAGTCCTTAGATTACTATCTACTTACAGCAGAGCTCATCTATGCACACAGGACGCACATAGAGCCAAAGCCAACCCCCACCTTCCCATCCCTATGCCAACTACTCTGCGTCATCTCCTAGCCCGCTTCTCCAAGAACCACAGGCGGACAAAATAAAACACTAGGCCGCATATCCAAATGGCCACAAGTATAGCAGCCTGTATGGGCGCAAAAACAGCGCCTCTTACCACCACAAAGCCACTAATGACAGCAAACAATATCGGAATGACAATCGAGGGTTTCACTGGCCGCGGCAGATCTGGTTCCCGGAAACGCAGGATGATGGCACCAAGTACTGTGAGGAAGAAGAAGGCGTATTCGGCAAGTCCGTTGAGCGTCAGGAGAATGCGCATATTGCCAAGCAGGATGTATACCGCGGATAGAACGGTGTTGAGGATGAGAGCATTGCTAGCTAGAGTTAGATGTGAGTTTGACGAACATGCCTAGAATCACTTACATTGGTGATTCACCATTATCCATGGCCGAATCTGCAGATTCGCTTCCTTCGCTAGCTCTGCTGAGCTTAAAAGTACCAATAGACCCTACGGTCCCCAATACGTGCGGAAACCAGTTGTTGTTCGATGCTGCGACTGTCATTCTTCCCGCAACGAACGAATTGCCGAGCGCTGATCCTGCAATGACAAGGCAGATCAGCGCTGTGGCGAAGTAGGCAACGGATTTGCCGAGAAAGTATGTGACTGCGGTCTGGTGGGAGTCAACGCGGGCATTCAATGTGCCAGGATTCTTCAGGAAACTTACCACTGCAGCAGCATCGGTCGTTGATACTACTTCCCAAGGAAGCAGCACGTAGTAAACAGCATTTGCTGCGACATAACACAGGATGATAGTTGGTATAGCCGTGTTAATGGAGAGGGGCAACTGGCGGCTGGGACTTCGCAGTTCGGCGGCGACGTAGTTGGCTTTGTCCCAGCCAGAATATGCCCATAACGCTCCGTATAGGGCCGTGCTGTAGAAACCGAGTGACTCCCACGTGCCAACTTTCGTCCAGTCGAACCGAGAGCCGTCGGGTAGTACGGTATCCCTTGGCGAAAACCAGCTGCGTTGGTGCCAGTCGCCGCCCCCAAGGTCCTTGCTCTTTCCAACAAAGACGAAGACTACCACAAGGCCAGCTACTATGAGGAGTAGTATCGTCAGCAGCTTGACTGCAACGAAAAAGCTGGACAAGCGAGTACTTGTTTTGGTACTGATGGAGTTCAGTGTCGTTACACAAACCAAAACAAGCAACGACAACAGCTTATGTGTCATGGGTGGGTCAGGCTCATTCACACCCAAGCTGGAGTATATAGACTCGACAAACACAATGCTAAGAATAGCAAGTGTAGCTGGCATAGTCGCAACGACCCACGACCAAGCAGCCATGTATCCAAATACATCGCCATAGATGTACGTAAGATAAGGTTGGATTCCACCTTCGCCTGGAAATGCGGTACCCAACTCCGCCATGGTGAGCGCGCCGGTCCATGCCAGAATACCGCCAACCAGCCAGATGATGAGTCCTGCGCCGGGCGAGGGAACGTTTGCATCAATGGGACCGGGTGACGAAAAGACTCCGGAGCCGATGACGATGCTTATCAAGAGCGCAAAACCGTCTAGTGCACCGAGATTGCGCGCAAACGTACTTCGAGGCGCCGTAGTTCCCTCATGCTCTTCATCTGGGGCATAAGAAGTGGTCGACTCTTGACGCAGGAGGGGTGCCGTCTCCGAAGGCGCCATTGTCGGGATGGCAAGGTGCTGAGGGTTGCCCAGCTAAATCGCTGCGTTTGCCGAGGTGACTGCTTATCAGTGTGGTTTGTAGCCTTAGCTTCTTCAACCCTTGATTGTCGGCGCGTTGGATGTCGCGCACGTGTTTGGCTCTTTTCTAATGTTAATTCAGACGCATGAAGACATTTAGAAGTAGTGTGGAGAGGGAAGCAATCGTTCATCCGATCCCGCTACCACGCGACGCGATCGCGTCAGAATGAAACCATGTTACGTCATCCCCGAGTATTCAAAAGCACCACTTCCTAGTTGGCACCATGAGTCAAAATGGCTCCCCATTGCCAGAATCTTACGATAAAAAAACTCCCCAATAGAATAGGAAAAGGGTTTGGTATGCAGATTGCCGAACGCTACGTGATGTTGCATATTGCAGCCTGAGCTTTCCTCTTTACGACCATGATGCCTTGAACTGTATCCTCAAATCAGGCTGCTGTGCGTTCTACCTGCACACCAAAGCAGTTGCATTCCGCGAGATCTGATTCCAGCTCGAATACAAGAGATAGCCATATATGTGGCTACAGACCGCCAATGCACCATGGCTTTTGCACCTCTACCACTGATCCCTTGGGATAAATCCTCACTTCTCTCTTCCAAAACGTCGTCCGGCTCGTGCACTTCTGTCCAGCGTACAGCTATAGATCTTTTTGCTCTTGGCTACCCTGAATACGCGAACCAACTCATCAACGCTCTGTGGGAGTACGGCCACGGCTTGGAATTCGACTACGCATTCGGCAAAGATACGTCAAGATGTCTATACAACGCGTGGGATGCAACCAATACAATGCCGTCGTTTGTCCAGAACCCTTCCCCAGAAAAGATCTTCAATGGCTACGTTCCGGGGGAAGAAAATGCAACGTGGCAGAGGACAGTGGTTGAAGGTTGGACCGAGGGGTTTCCAAAAGATATGCGAGAGAGATTACTAGAAGGAGCTCTGCGCACTGAAGATTTGGATATCGCAAAGGAAAGTCTGACGGCTCTCTCCTATGATAAAACGCATGTGCTCAAGACACAGTGCTTTACCGTCGGGGCAGTTGTGGAGGTTGCAGTGTTGGCAGGCAAGGAAGATGTAGCGAAGGAGTTGGTGCAACACGAGGTGGCAGAGGCCTATCGGCAGCTCCAAGAAAAGAGTAGCGACAAATATTCAGGAGAATATGAGCTCCAGAAATGGAAAGACAAGCACTTAGGCCTATCCTACTCACCACACATATGGAAGATCCTCAAGGATGTTGCACTGGGGAAGATTCTCCGAATCGACGAGGAGGCACTCGGGGATTTCGTCCGCGAGGGGTGCGAGCTTATCAAAAAACGATTCACTCATGGGCCTGACCGTCCTTATGCAGATAAGTCGATACACGAACTGCTTCAAATTATGGACAAGAGTTACATTGCAGCGCGTAAACTCGACCCTGACTCGGGTCGAGTGATGAGCGTAGCTATGGATGAAATACCAGACACGTTCTTACGACCTGGTGTTACTGATACGCAGATCGAAGAGCTTGAGAAGCGGTTGTCACAAGACCCAGCACCAGACGCTGAAGACGACAAACCAATGTTACCTACCGGGAAGCTGCCCGCGGATTACAAGGAGTTTCTGCGCGTATCAGACGGGTTCTATCCTGAGAATAATCCTGTTTCTGGATTGTTATACAGCCACGAAGAGGTTGGTACCGCAGATTGCGCATTTCTACATGAGGATAGCATGGATCTAGGATTCTCGCTTTTCCCCTACGATTATACATCGATAGAAGGCATCGATAACATAAAACTTGGTCATTTTGACTGTTTCGCCATTGGTATCGGCGGCGACGAAGGAGTCGTCATCCTCATCCCTCCTACTTCGGTAAAGCCAGCCGTTGACGCCTTCGAAGCTGCATACGCCGGTGCAAGCGAGAGGAACAAGCGATTGTACGAACGGGGAGCGCTGGACTTGTATGGAGGGATAGATGAATTGAGGAGGTTGGAGTGGCTGTGTATTAAGTGGGAGCATTGGAACACAGACCAGGAGACTTGGGGTGGGTTCAGGGCACATTTAGAGTACTGTGTTGATGTAGCAGTCAAAGAGAGGAAGGAGATTGAAGAGAGAGCCGAGAAAAGAGAGCAGGAGCGTAGGCTGAAAGAGGAGATTGGACAGGCGGACGAGGAAAAGAAGGAAAAGAGAAAACACGACAGTTCGAATGATGCAAAGCCAAACAAAGCCACCAAGGTCGATGTAGTTGAAATCTAGGCCAACACTTTACCTAAAGAACCAGGATGCTGTTATGGAAGCATATAATTGACGTTGTTGCCTAGCGCCACTTTCACTATGCAGTAAAAGGATCCTTTACTGGAGCTCATATCCACGCAGTAATGACGAAGATGAAGATGTAGCTTTTGCTATTACATCATGTTGTGGTTGTGGCTGTTCTGCCGCAATATGAATTTCATTATCGTCACTTTTCGTGAGGGCTCGCCCTTACCTACCACGAGATCTAGAGCTTTGCTTTTTTCCGGCTACCAGATCCTGCTCGTATTTCGCTACACTAACTTGGCCTCGCACATTGCAATAACTGTAAGAGTCTCTGCCAATGTAGGTTGGACAGTACGTAGAAGAAAAGGAGTTCGGACTAGTGATATAGGAGTTCACGACACATGGAGATAGATACGTAACATGGTATCCATTCGCCACCTGTCCAGTCGCAACGTCTTGGTAAAGCCCGGAAACCTGTTCGCTGGCACCTACTGCGGTGCACTGACACATGTGTATTAAAAAGGCGGGGAGGTTAAGCTTAAATGCTTAGTGCCTTGACAATCTAATGACGTTAAGTGGAACCTATGGCTTTGCACCTTAGCGTGTCCACAAAGAGACTAGCGCCGCCCATCATCATGGCGACGTCATCCCTCTGGGAGCTTGTACTTTGTTTGCACGCCTCTTAAAGTCTGGATCCCTTGTCCATCTCTCTCCCATCCCACATTACCATTCTGCAGATACCCAATTGTCTCCAATTGCATTCGGATTCATTCTGAACTTTGCCAACTCACAGCCTCATCCCATTAATTCACCATGTTTTCAAGACAAGCAACACAGAATGCACGTTTCGCAGCTCGCTGTGCACGCCGCCCAGCTGCTAGAGTAGCAAACCCTCAATTCCGCAGCCAAAAGCCTCGCTTCCAGTCTACAGAGTCAGCAAGCTCTGGCAATGCAGGTGCCGGTTCACATGCAGCAATCGGTGCCGCCTCTGGTGCCGCTGCCGCTGTGGCCGTTGGATACATCTTCTACAGACAATCAGGTGTCCGCGATGTCGTTCAGGCTTCCAAGACAGCCAAGGGCTATGTCAGCTCGGCCACCAACAAGATCAAGGAGCAAACACCCGAGCCTAACGAGGCACTGCAATGGCTGCGACAGGCCGCTCAGAGTTATGCTACCTTCATTCCTGGCGCAAAGAGCTACGTAGACTCCGCCTTTGATGACCTCGATGCCATTCGGGCCAAGCACGGCAGCGAGGTTGACCAGATTGTGCGTGAAGCATACGACGAGATGCGACAGGTCCTCGGCAACGGCGACATGAGCCTCGTAACCGCACACAAGACTTGGGACGTCATCACAAAGCACATGAGCCGCATCTCAGAGCTCGCTGGGGATGCTTCGCAGCAGATCATGGACAACCACCCTCAGCTCAAGGAGAAGTTGGGTGGTAACATCGATAAGCTCAAGGAGTACGGTGACAAGTACGGCCCTGAGGCCAAGAAGGAGGTCGACAGGACATGGCAGCAAATCAGCGACGTCGTCAAGACTGGCATGAGCGCGTCAAACATTGAGAAGATTAGAAACATTGTACAAGAGAAGGTTGAGAAACTGAAGAAGATGGGTGACGAGGCGTGGAACAAGGGTATGGAGCAGGCCAAGCCCTACCTCGACAAGAACCCTCAGGTCAAGAAGATCATCGAGGAGAACGCTGATGCGCTGAAGGGAGGAAATGTCCAGGAACTATACCAACGCGTCAAGTCTGCCGTTGAGAAGGGCGATACCGGTGACCTGGAGGAATACGTCAAGAGTGCTGCAAACAAGGCGAAGGACTCAGGTTTCGGCGACTACGAGCAATATCTGAAGAAGATTCCCGGCGGTGACCAGATTCTTCCCAAGTTGAGCCAGCTCCAAGAGGCGGCACAGAAGCACGGTGATGAGGCACAGAAGATTCTCAAGGACACTGTCTCGGAGATCTCGGAAATCTTGCAGAAGAAGAGCGACGAGGCATCCAAGTTGGCGAACAAGGCCAAAGAGGACAGCAAGAAATAGACGCCATCACTTTTGTGATCTGGGTTGAGAGGGCGTGATACGACTATTTGATCTGTATAATGATGCATGATTAGCGTGGACTGTACGCATAGCGAAAAGTTTCAATGACTAGATAATCCAAATCTCCCGAGTGGCTGGCACCTGTCGGCACACAAAATACAAATATTTACTAAGAATCCAACTTGATACTAATGAAAGTGATGTGTGGTTCCAAGTTGCTAAACAGGAACAGCTCCAAGTCACATCTGAGAATGCACGCCCGCAATCTCCTTGCCCTGTTGGATGATGAATCGCCTCCAAACGATGACAGACACCGTCATTCTCCTTGCTTCCTTAAGCTAGTAATAGCTGCCCGTATCTATGTCCTTGAGCCGTACCGCACCACCGTTGACAAGCCTCACAGTGACCTCAACACCTCTCCCCTCCAAAGCATTCTCAGCGGCTTCCATGACAACACGACCCATGTGCCTGTCCACCTTCTCCCTCCTGAGCCTGCATGCCTTTACATGCTTCTTCCAATCCGGGACCGCGCACTTGATCTCCAACGTGCGCAGGGCCGGCAACCTGTGAAACCCAGGGTTGTACACCGACAACGGCACCTCAATCTCAGCAAGCGGTACATCATCACCCAAGACATAGGCGCGCATGCGAGCATACGCCTTGAAGGCGACCAGATGGCCCAGATGCATGAATATGCTGAGCGTGCGCAGGCCGACGAGTTGCGGCACGAGCAGGCACTCCAGACTGCTGTAGAGCCAAAAGTTGGAGTCGTCCAGGACCATGTCTGCGAGGCTGGCGCGCGCAACCGGGCCGATTTGGTCGAGGAAATGGCTGTACGAGCTCCTGTTTGGGCCGACGACGTGGAAGACGTGGTGGGCGAAGAAGTAGCTGCGGTACTCGCGGTGCAGCTCGCGGTTCGCCCAGGACATGTTGAGGAGCTGGGTGACTTGGCTGTCTGGCTTTGGGTTTGGTTTCTGATTCGGTGGTGGGAGTGGCCGGGCTTTGGGAAGCAGGTGATGTAATGTCATTGGGTAGACCATGATTTTCTCTCCAGCTGGAGCGGAGCTGTGATGGTGGACGACGACGAGGTTGTTCTTGTCGAGCAGGTAGCTGTATATCTTGTTGCGGATCTCACCGGGAAGGTCGAAGAAGGTGCGGCGCTTGGTGTCGGTCGTGTTTTCAATGTGGGGATTTGCACTGCCGTGCTTACTTTGTTCGACCAGGACGTGGATGATTTCCCACTTTTCAGTCAGACGGCTGACGTTGAGGCCTTGGACACGGGCTTGCTTTCGTAGTTGAGCTACAGTGCACTTTTGCATATGGGTATCTTTGAGGCGTTGAGAAAAGGTGATGTAGGGTTGAGAGACAATGATCGGTTTCGAGGCTGGCATTCTGGCGACGGCTGGAGATCCAGAGGCCCTTGGCGTGAACAATCTTTTGTATGGACAGAATAAAGTGGATATTGGCTGTCTGGGCTACTTGGTAGTTGTCGAGTGCTTCAAAGAAAAGTGGATATGGAGAGCCAAGATGATGGCTTATATAGTTGGGAGCACTTATTGAGAGGCAGCCTGGGGCTAGCAAAGGTGAGAGAGATCCCACAGAACGCAGGTGAGTTTGGGAATAGCGGATTATCATTCCTTTCTACTTACTGGCCATTTGATGACTTGTGATAACCTGTAGCCCACGAAGTGCCTTTTTTGCGAAAGAGATAATAGACTGTAACATCACTCATTTACACGCTGCAGTGAAGCCGTAAGACTGTCGTCATGCTTGCTCGTTCCAAACGACTTACAACGGCGTCACTCGCAACGAGAGAGTCAAATACCCCGAGATTTGGCGATTTGGCCAATGCGCAGACAATGACCACACGCATTATTTCCTGTTCTACCGACGGTAACTCTGGTGTAGTGTATTTCCCACCTTTCTTGGCGGGTTCTTTCTATGAAATTATTCACTCCGCACGCTAGGATCTTGGATATTGATGTACTGAATGTATCGGCAAAAACTAACCTTGGACTTTGGAAGTTGGAGTACGCATACAACTGACTACAGCATTGTGCCGAGCTTGTCTCTTGGAACACAATCCATAGCAGACTGTGTTTGGAGCCTTGTCCGTTGGACCGCACAACCGCCGGGTGGTTGGCAGAGGACCTAACATTTGTTAGTCAGCCGAGAAAAGCCGAGATGATGTGCTAGATGCACGGGTCCTCCCTAGTGCTTTCTCGCCGCGACTTGAACTGCTCCTGTTTTCTTACGCCAGGTTGCGTTTATATTGAAGGATAGTGATTGCATATACGGTGCTTTGCTTCTGTTGATCGCAAGCAATTAGACTTCTCTGTTCAGAAGTATGAATAAGAGAACCTGCCTGTCAGGCTACGGTTTAAGGCCGTTTTTTTTTGAGACGGTAAGATCAAAATGCGGACACTGAAGAAAAGGTTCCGTAAGATTCATCTGAATGGTAGTGCGTGTGTTGCGATCGTCCGCCTCATGTGCGGGCGCCCCCACGACGGCCCGATGCCGGTAGTCGACGTCTTAAGTGGGCACGTACCGTAGTAAGCCTACCGGAGCTTACAAAGTCCCGGATTGGAGCTAGTGCTGAGCGTGGATGGAGACAAGATAAGGAGGGGTGAGGAAACAACTATGCCTCACCTCTCTGCTGCGAGGAAGGATCCTGGCAGCCGAAAGTGAGGAAAGACGGCGGCAGCATTGTGTACATGAATCTTTCACGGATGGCCAGATACGTGAGTGAGGATGACCGACAGTGCCGGGCTGGGGGGCAACTCGACAAGCTTGGCCGCTGAGTCGTGCTGGGCGCAGAAAGAATAGAGAGCTTGACGTCGGTAGTTTATCATTTTACGTTTTATACAAACTGCATCATCTGTTGCGATACGTGGGCTGGTGCGGGTTTGTGGGACATCAAAGAACGCGCGGGGATGCAAGCACATCCCCCGGTTGTATGCAGGAACTGCTCACTGTGCACACCGCACCCTGTGTTGGCGGCTCTGGACTCTTGGATGCGGGGTGAAGTCATGTTCATCATACATGGTTGGGCAGTAACCCAGTGTATGGCGTGAGGTTGCAGTGACACGGGCGCCAACGGGGAAGCATGCGCAGGTGAAGGAAAACCCGGTTCAACGACAGCGCGACCGGTGAGAGTACGCGTTCAAGCGGCCGTGTCGGTCTGGGGACGGAAGACTGAGCGATTAATGGTATGTTGAAACTTGTACGAGAGGTGCTAGGGCGCTGGGTCGAGCTGCAACCCCGCGATTGCAAGCATAGCAATGTGGGGTATCCGAAGGTGAGAGAAGAGTGGTAAGAGAGATGGCGACTCGAGCCCGGCCAATCAACGCGCAATCTCACCTGATGCAGCCAATGACGTAACGAAGCCTCCCCCCTCCCCCGCTGCAGCACCGCCCTCTCCTTGACACGCTGACACCTGGCAAGCGCTACTTTTGCTTTATTTACTCTCTCCCAACAGAACCTCTTCCTCTCCCTCTTCTCTATCCACCCCTCTATCCACTTCTACCCCTTAGCACATTTTTCCTAAACGTCAATTGACACCACTTCCACTCACCAAGACTTGATCCAGACTCGACAACCGCAACCATGGGCAAGGTAGGTGATGGTGCAGTAGAAAGTACCCCGCCAGTACCCCGCTAACACATGTTCAGGCCAAGTACATCATGCTCGACTGCGACAACACGCTTGTCCAGTCGGAGCGGTTCGCTTTCGAGGCCTGCGCCGACCTCACCAACCAGGTCATGGAGAAGCACAACATCGAGGCTCGCTACACAGCTGATTCGCTGCTCGAGGACTTTGTCGGCCACAACTTCCGCGGCATGCTCAACGGCCTGCAGAAAAAGCACAACTTCACCATGCCCCCCGAGGAAATGGACGATTTTGTCCAGCAGGAGCTCGGCGCTGTTACCAAGAAGCTCAGCGAAAAGGCCGTCGAGTGCCCTGGTGTGACGGATCAGCTCAACTGGCTGAAGAAAGAGGGCTACCCCATGTCTGTCGTCTCCACCTCAGCCAAGAGTCGTGTGGTTGCGTCCATCGAGAAGGCTGGCATCGCCCACTTCTTCCCCCCCGAACACGTCTACTCGGCCGCTACCTCACTCAACCCTCCTTCGTCCAAGCCCGACCCCAAGATCTACCTGTATGCCGCCGAGCAGCTTGGTGTCAAGCCTGCCGAGGCCGTTACCGTCGAGGACAGCAAGAGTGGTGCCACTGCCGCCATGCGCGCTGGCATCCCCTGCATCGGATACGTTGGCATCTACGGCATTGAGGAGGGCAAGGAGAAGATGGAGCAGATGGCCAAGCTTCTCACCGAAGAGACCAAGTGCGCTGCCATCATGTACGACTGGAAGGAGTTCCCAGAGTGCCTCAAGAAGGTCGAGGCTAAGATGTAAGTGTTTGGCGGGGTACGTACGTACCGGAGAGCATGGACACTCGATCAAGCCTGCCTGCCTGCCTTTGCGGGAGTGGGGTTACGAACAGATTCACGATCAATGATTTATAGATTCATTAATAAGCATTTAGCGGGCATGACCCCTTCATCAATCCGAGTCCACTTGCAAAACATGTGATGATTGCTAGAGCTGGGGGCAATTCCCGCATCGTTGGGTTGGCAATCAAAAAGATCATGTTGCTTAGCCAGTGCTGCCGCATAATCTTCCTGACTGACTACCTTTTCGTGTCACCTGTTGATCGCGTCCAGCGCGTGGCCGGAATGTTGTTCAAGGACAAGTTTTGTCTGCTGGTGACGCAATGGCGGGACCGTGTTCCAGGCACGGTCGGTGGTTCAACGCGGCCCCGCCATCCCCACTCACATGCTATGGAAAACAACAAATTCCATTACACCCGCCCCAACAATCCGACCATCCTGGTTGCTCATATATTGAAGCTAACTCCAACCGGAACGACATATCCCCAACTGTGCACTTGTAGCCATTAGATCACGTGTCGATTGGAGCGAACGATTCCATACTTACCCTTTGGATCTGAACATCTTCATAGCTAACAGCAACGACAGTCTCACACAAGGTATCAAGACATGTAAGCTTTCCAGAAGACAAACATGGAGGATTCTTGTCAATCGCGCCAACCTTTTCCACATCTTCATAACTAGGCGTTGTTAAAGGGTGCAGGGCAGTTGCTTGGTATTGTCATCTAGCGGTCCTGGCGTCCTGGCCCGCACCCGCACCCGCACACCCACAAAGCCGTCTCCATCCGAACTTCACACCCTCTTCGCAACAATGGCAGCAATTCGATACCCGACAATGGAATGAGCCTCCGACAAGCGAAGCTCGAGGGGAAGCTGGTAGCATGTGGTATCGCCCGCCACCCGTTATCTTCTTGGAATACAAACGATCAGCGTCTTGGCCTCTGGGCACGCGCTGCTGGACATCAAGGGACCGCTGTCGCCAAGACATGCTTGATGGAGCCTCCTTCCTATAATGTGGCCTACTCCATACCAGAAGCTTCCGGCTCATCTAACTCGATAAATGCTGTACCTTGCACGCCAATAGAATCCGTATGCACACCGTGCTTGACTTGTGCCGGTTGCCAATCGTGCATGTCCGTGAACCTTGCACAATGGGTCACAGTGTGCAAGGTAGCATTCGAAAAGGAAGGACTGATGACTACCTTCCGGGTTAGCCATAAGCGTGTATTGCGATACCTAGGTAGCATTTTGCGCACCTCGATGCGAGATATCGCGCACTTAAAAGAGGGCCAGGAAGCTACAATGACTACTCCATCGGATTTGCCTTCACCTTCAAAGTCACCGTCAACATGTTTCTACGAACCGCTCTCCTTTCATTGTCCGCCCTTGCGGCGGCAAAAGAAATGGCCAAAGATGACTTCATGGCGGCCGAGCTCTATGACTCTGGTATCAGGCACGCAAACAACGTCGCCCTGAAGAAGGTCGCGAACACGTCCTTTGCTACTTGTGTTTCAATAGTTAACGTCGATTTCAGGAATCATGGGCACGACAGGAAGCTGCTGGCATGTACAACTCTGCTCAGTTTGCAGAGATCAAAGACAAGGTCGAATGCGTCAACGGTACCGCCATCACAGGAAACGATGTTTTCCGATGCCAAAACGTCAGTAGCCAAGACATGACATGGTTGGGCTGCGGTAGTTGACTGTCCCACCAGATTGACCTCCTGCACTTCTTGTCCCACGCCGAGCTGGGTAGCACACGTGGTGTCGGGTCTTCGTCATGGGGTAAGCAAACCGACTTTGTCCGGGCCGCGATTATGGCTAAGCAATACCAGGCTGGACATCAGAAGACGGCCGTGAGTTTGTTTGCATCGGCCAACAAGACGGCGCTGCATTCGCCGAGATTACCAAGGAAGGCAAGCTCTCGTACCTTGGACGCCTCCCAGCGTACTCTGTAGCTAGTACATGGCGTGAAATCAGAGGCCAGAACAACCTGATGATCATTGGCAGCGAAGCTCAAGGACACGGAATCCAAATCTTTGACATGAAGAAGCTGGTCAACATTGATCCTGCTTCACCGGTTACATTCAGCAATGAAAAGGACCTCGTCGGCCACTTCAAGGGCCTTCCCGTCGGTCGAACGCACAACGTTGTCACCAACCCGGAGACCAACTTCATCTACGCAGTCGGCGCTGCGCCAAGGACTGACAAGTGCAAGTCCGGCATCATCTTCATTGACATCTCCAACCCTGCCAACCCAACCAGTCCAGGATGGTAAGTTTGAACTGTTCGGAAACGGCAACCAAGTCTCTACTAACACTTGTTTGCCAGTGCATCCGAAGACGGCTATGTGCACGATGCTCAGTGCCTCATCTACCGTGGCCCAGATGCAGAATTCCAAGGCAAAGAGATCTGCTACGGTTACAACGAGGACTCTCTGACCATCTACGATGTAACGAATAAGAAGGCGCCCGTCATCTTGTCCATCACTTCGTACGAAGGTGCTGCGTACACGCACCAGGGCAGTGTCTTGGACCCCATGAACCAACAATACCTGCTCCTTGACGATGAGTACGACGAGTACGACAAGGTCGGCCCTGGCGCTGCTGGACATCCGATTACGTACATTTGGGACATTTCTTCTCTACGCGCGCCAAAGCAGACTGGACTGTACAAGAGTGGAGCAAAGGGCGTCGACCACAACCAGTATGTGGCCAACGGGTTTGCGTACCAATCCAACTACGGCACGGGTTTCCGCGTGCTGGATGTTCGCTCCATTCCCAGTGATCCAACCGGGGCTGGTGTGAAGGAAGTCGGCTTTTTCGGTATGTGTGATGCCGGGTCTACGTGTTTTATCCAGATTGTTGCTGACCATGCATGTACAGACGTTTACCCAGAAGACGACAACATGACGGGCGGTGGTTCGGTCGACTTTGTTGGTACCTGGTCCAGTTATGCGCTATTCAAGAGCGGCCACATCCTGATCAATACCATGGAGCGCGGTGTCTTCATTGTCAAGATGCAGGAGGGCTCGCAGAAGTAGATGGTACATGTCATGGTCTTGTCTAGATGGGCGATTGCCAGGGATTGCGTGGTGTTATAATGTGGTGCAATGTCGATCCCGGCTGTTCTACGTATATACTTGTGTCGGGATGAAGCCGGCTTCGGCTACATAGCCAATGGGTTTTTTTTGGGTTTGCGCTGTGTAATATTGCGGCGTGTATCAATGTTATTAGGGCCAAGCCTAGATGTGTTTTTTTTTCCTAGTAACTTGCAACAAGCAGCAACTTGTCTCCGGTCGCCGTCGCCGTCACCGTCATCGCCATCGCCATGTTGCTTTTCCCATGACGTCCCCAGCACGATGGCGGCTAACCAGCAGCGAGCCGGCGTCCGCGACGAGGCTGCTGACGGAAGAAACTACCCTATCGCGCTGCAGCACCATCGGGGCTGATTGTGGCGTTATGGTGCCAAGCGACGTCTGTCGGGGGGCGAGGGCTTGGTGTTCTAATCTATGTTTTGTTCCTTCCCAATCAAGAGCCGTCTTGCCCCAGGCTAGTCGTGCCCGCCCAAAGCCGGGCCTGCTCTCCTTCCTCATGCAAACCGCCAAGCACCACCGCACCACGCAGCCAAGCACAACACCATCAATTGCCTCGCCTTCGCCCTCGCCATCTCACCCGCCTACCCGTTTTCCACGGGCCCCTTGCTGACCCGGCCTACCAATTTGCCGTTCCTGGACGATGGTGGGCCTACCATGGATGCTGCAGCTGCCTGTACCGGTTAGATGGATTAGCACAATGTCCGGCTTTCTGGTCAATCTACGAGCACGCCGACGAGTATATAGAGTTCCGCGCTCGCTGCGACATATGCCAGGCCAGCTTCGTCTTCTCTCGCTCACCTCCATTCAATCTCGTTCAAGATGAGGTTCGTTCCATTCGTTGCGCTCGCTGCGCCTGCCCTTGCACAGTACGACGCCAAGCCTGAGAGGGCGACCGTCAAGCCTCGCAACACCGCCGAGCTCGTCTCGCCCGATGCGCTGATCAAGCACATCAACCTCGACGACCTGCTTGAAGGCTCCCAGCAGCTTCAGACTTTTGCTGACGAGGCCGGTGGCAACCGTGCCTTTGGTGGCGTTGGTCACAACCTGACGACCGAGTGGCTATACCAGACCCTCAAGGCAACTGGCTACTACAATGTCTACAAGCAGCCATTCACCGACCTGTTCACAGCTGCCACTACAAAGTTCACTGCCGCCGGCGAAGACATCCCAGCCGCTTACATGACCTACGGTCCATCCGGCGACGTCACCGCCAACCTTGTCAAGGTCAACAACCTCGGTTGCGATGCCGCCGACTTCCCTGCTGATGTGGCTGGCCAAATTGCCCTCATCATGCGAGGTACATGCACTTTTTCCGTAAAGTCGGCCAATGCAAAGCTTGCCGGTGCTGCAGGCGCTGTCATTTACAACAACGTCCCCCTCACATCTCTCGCTGGCACACTCGGTGCCGTAGGTGACTACACTCCCACTGTTGGCGTGACCCAGGAAGTGGGTGAAAGCCTTGCATCCAAGCTTGGCAATGGCACCGTTGAAGCCACCCTCTTCATCGACGCCATCAGCGAGAACCGCACAAACTACAACGTCATCGCCGAGACCATAGAGGGCGACCATGACAACGTCCTCATGCTCGGTGGCCACACCGACTCCGTCTACGCCGGTCCCGGCATCAACGACGACGGCTCTGGCACCATTGGTACGCTCATGACTGGTCTTGCACTGACCAAGTTCAAGGTCAAGAACGCCGTTCGTCTTGGTTTCTGGGGCGCAGAAGAGTTTGGTCTGCTTGGCTCTTACCACTACATGAAGACCATCAACGGCAGCTTGGGCGGCAACAGCTCCGAAGTCAACAAGATCCGTGCCTACCTAAACTTTGACATGATTGCATCGCCCAACTACGTCCTTGGCGTCTACGATGGTGATGGCAGCGCCTTCAACTTTTCTGGCGCACCCGGCTCCGACAAGATTGAGAAGGACTTCCAGGAGTTTTACGAGAGCCGTGGCCTTCCCCACGTCCCCTCGGTCTTCTCCCTTCGCTCCGACTATGCTGCTTTCCTTGAGAACGGCATCCCCTCCGGCGGTCTCTTCACTGGCGCCGAGGAAATCAAGACTGAGCAGGAAGCCACTCTCTTCGGTGGCGAGGCCGGCCAGCCCCTTGACGCCTGCTACCACGAGGCCTGCGACGACATCAACAACCTGGCCCACGACGCGTACCTCATCAACACCCAGAGCATCGCAAACTCGGTTGGCAAGTACGCCTTGTCGTTTGAGGGTATCCCAAGGGCGAACAACACGCTTCGCAAGCGTGGTGCTGAGCGCGCTAGACTTATGAGCCGATTTGACGACGGCGGACATGCGCATCACGGCCAGACCTGTGGTGTAGGAAAGATTGCCATTTAAAAATGTACATATTAAGGCAAGAAAGGGTTGGATAAGGTGACGAAGAGACGATTATCATGATGAATAATGTTGTAGAAGTAGTAGTAGTAGTACAAGAAGACGAAGAAAAAGTCTCCTAAAAATGTATTATGTTGAACACGATTTCTCGCTGCAACTTGTTTACTGATTTATGAATGTTCTCGTTGAACGTGGCATTTGTCTTTGGTACTGTTTTCTCTTTTTTTAAAGAAAAAAATTGCGCGATTGTAGGGTGGTCTGGGCTACTAGTAATTCTTGGCACAAGTTATCATCGTAACAAGGATGTTTATTGGTAGCAACCGCCAGCTCCCACCGCACCAACCCATGTGTAATTTGAATCTATTCACCTTTTCTTCATGCAAGAATTCTTCTTCTTCTTCTTCTTCTTCTTCTCCAATATCGCTGTTGCAACAATGCGGTATTGTGGAAAATCTACTGTTAAGCACCAATACAAGACTTTTTATATAGTTGAACTTTTCACAAAAAAAAACATACACATTGAATTTTCTCTCGAAACGCAGTAATGATGATGATGATATGTAGCATGGAGTTGTTATTTATACTGGGTTGATCCCTTGTTGATATTACAAACCGCAACACATTAGCAGCGGCAGTTTAGACGCGCCAAAAACACACACACATACACAGACCTACCTAACCAAACCACTTCTTCGCCAACGCTCTCCTACTCCACTGATGATTCCCCTTGCTATCACCCGTCCTCGCCTTTTCCTCGTACAACTTCTTGCTCAGCTGCTTGTACAGAAACCTTCCGTTGTTGTGGAAGTTGATGCTGTGGTCGCTGTCGGTGAAGAAGGTGTTTTGCATCTTCTCGGGCGTAACCTGGTTGACCATGAGCAAGTCGACGAGGGCAGCCGAGTTTTGAAAGTGGACGTTGTCGTCGCCGGTGCCGTGCTGGATGACGACGCCGCCGGCAATCTTCTTGAAGCCAGAGGCGTCGTGGACGCGGCTGCGGTTGTAGCCCTCGGGGTTGATGTCGGGCGTCTTCATGTAGCGCTCGGTGTAGAGGGTGTCGTAGAAGCGCCAGTCGCTGACGGGCGCCGTGATCATGGCGTAGCTGATGATGGGGTCGCCGACTTCGACAACCTTGGAGGACAGGTAGCCGCCGTATGACCAGCCCCAGATGCCAATGTGCTCGCTGTCGATCCACTCGTTCTTTGCCAGTTCCTTGGCTGCCCAGATCTGGTCTTCGGCTTCGAGTTCACCGAGGTTCGAGGTTACAAGGGAGCGGAAAGCACGGCCTTTGCGGCCGGTACCGCGGCCGTCGACGGTGAGGGTCACGTACTCAAGCTCGGGGTCAGAGGCGATGTAGGCTTTCCAGTTGAGAGGGTTGAAATCCTTGTGCACTTCCTTGGCGTTGGGTCCACCGTAGGGGATCAGAAGCAGGGGGTACTTCTTGCTGGGGTCAAAGTTGGGGGGCAGTCGCAGCATGGCGTCGAGAGTGTAGCCAGACGGGTGCTCCATGTCCAGGTACGTTATGTTGGGCAGAGCGTAACCCTGGAGCTTCTCGTAAAGCGCCGTGTTGTTTACAATGGTACGGATCGGCGCGCTGGAGTTGATCGAGTAAAGCTCTTGGTATGGCACGTCAGGGCCGGCGTAGCGCAGGACGTAGTAAGAGCCACCAGAGGAAAAGGATCCAGTCCAGAAGGCAGTCACACTGTCATCAACAAGTGCCGTCTTCTTGCCAGAGAAGCTTACAGAGTACATGTGCGATTCGGCGCTGTGGTGCTCGGTAGATGTGTAGTATATCAGTCCGCGAGAGTAGTCGACCTTGGGCACGCTGATAACCTCCCACTCTCCAGATGTCAGTGCGATTGGCTCGCCACCGTCCACTGGGAACAGATAGATGTGCGCCCAGCCGCTCATGTCCGAAAGATCCATGTAGTACTCGGTGGCGTTGCCGTACGAAGCGTTGGAGGTCTCAACAGCTCCAATGTATCGAATCTGCATCAGGTTCTCCAGCCATCCATCGGTACCGTCGCGCTCGCGGGTGACCTTGGACGAGCCAGCCTCAACATCGACAACGACCAACTTCTCCAAATCTTGCACGCGATTGTATGCGCGGTAGATGACCTTGCTGTGCTCTTCGGTAAGCCAGACAACCTCGCCAATGACGAGATCATCCTCTGGGAAAGCGTCGATTGGAATGTTGCTGACTTCTCCCGATGCAACATCGAGCATGTTCATGACAACAGTCGGGTTCTTGGTGCCGACCTTGGGGTAACGTAGCTCGAGCTCGTTGGGGTAGACGGGCACGTATTCGGCATCGTCGTCGATGTAGTAAGGGATCCTGAATGTGCCCACACCCGTTTCGTTGAAGCTCAGAAAGGCAATCCTGGTACCATCGGGAGAGAACCAAAGCGTGTAACGGTCGCCAAAGATTTCCTCCTCGTACACCCAGTCGGGGATAGCATTGAAGTAGTCTGGGCCACCATTCTCGGTGATTTGCGAAATAGTGCCGTTGGTGGACATGTACAGGTTGTTGCCCTTGACGAAAGCAATCTGGGATGACGATACTGGGCTCCATTCGGCATACTGGATGTCACCGACCTGCTCGGGGTCTAGAGGCACAGATTCGCCAGTCGCAACGTCCATGATCAGGTAGTCGGCAAAATAAGAGTGGCGATACTGTTTGGTGTAGTTGACAGCCCACATGACTTTAGTCGCATCGGGCGAGATGAAATAGTCCCAGTAGTCCTCGGGAACCTGATCAGCGGACAGGAACGTCGACGACTCCCCGGTCGCGACGTTCTCAAAGACAAAGTCTCCGGAAGCGGCCGTGTAGATGTAGTCGCCATCTTTGCCGGTGCCAACCCAAGTAAAGGATCGGGTGCTGGGGGCCAACGCTGAGGTGGTAGATTCGTTGTAACTGAGCCGTTTTGTACCGTTACCGAGAGGCTGGTGTGGCATTCGCGGAGGCTCGATTGCCTGGATCAACGGCAGAACCGCTGCGAGGAGAGCGAAAGAACGCATTGCGATGAAGGTTCGGTCGAGAGACCCACTGTCTTTGGAGAAAGAACAACTAAAGCGTCCAAAGATCACGTACTACCCTGACGTCCGGTGAAGGCGTCGTTGTAGCACTCAATCTGCACTCTTTTCCCGGTAGGCTATCGACGTTTCCCACTGGGTCACCAACACGTCGTGCAGAGAGACAAGGCGGATGCGACAAAGCATTCTGCCCGCTGCTGTGGCCACCGATCTTTTATGGTGCCTCAATCACACCTTTCTAGCTAACATATCCGACTAAATGATATGCGCATTCGAACTTCCACATCGAGCAGGTGTCAAGCGCCCCAAGGCCCGCTGTGTCTGCGCCAAGAAACACCAAGCAACCGACGGGCTGGAAAAACACGGTCGGCCTCGTTTAGCCCCAGTGATTGTTGGAGGCGTAGTCACATTAGAAAGGAAGGTGGATCTGGCATTTCGGACAATGGCATCTTGTGGAGAGCTTAAGGGCGGCCTGGTGAGAAGGGGTTGAAGTTGGGGAGATTCTGTACCCAAGGTACGAGCAAGTCCGTGCGGGCCTCTCTTATCGCATCCTTCTTTGGCCCTTACGTCCTCTGCTTTTGGTGGCCACAATCTCACCAGCCAACTTAGCATTGCTTGTTCTTGTTGCACAATCTTGCCCCCCCATCTCCTCTGGGGGTTTTTTTTTACGGCTGGGACTATTCCTGACAAGTCTAACTGCCCATGAGGTCAGCGCGTGACCTCCGAACATCGTTGATAAACTCTATCAAAGAGAATTCCTCACCTGCGGAATTACTCTCGGAGACATTCCACATTGTGTAGGAACAATTGGCATAAGCCGGAAGCATAGTCAACCAGCGACATGGAACCATGTGGGAGTCGATGAAGCGGTAATAGCGAGCATGCTACAACACGTTGGCAAGAACACCGATACCTACCGTACACCGAAGTCACATCACATAGAATGTACCATCTTCAGCATACATATTCTCAACTATTACCTGAAACCTTCCGCCTTGCCGTGTATCTTGAGCCCATCCACTTCCAGTCAAGTATCATCTGCCTTCTACTCGTTCCTAAACCTGCCCATCCCAACGGATACCATGACCGCACGCCAAATCTTATACCCAAGCACCCCAATCATCTAACGCCGGACCAGCTTAAAGTCAGGGCACGCACAAAGAAGATGCTGCATGAAATCATCACCCAGCTCGCTGATCATGACTACCTCCTGGTCACAATACATGCAACTGATCATCTGCGCCACAAGGTGGTGACCTCCAACCGTGTTATGCAAACCAAAGTTCTGTACTTCAGCAGCTTGCTCTATGGGTAGATTCTTCATCACCGTCTTCTGCGCAAGAAGCGGGCCCCCGAGATTCTCGGCCATGTAGTTTGGAAAGCGATCGGAAATTTCCTTGCAAGGTTTGCAATCAAAGCAATTGCTGGCCTGGAATCCCTGCTGTACGGGTAGTGTGTGATCTGGCTTGCTCTCCTTGTAGCAGTCTTCTTGTACGGACGGTTTATAGGCCGGGAAAGGTTGCTCGACAAACTTCTCAGCCTCCATGTTATCATCCACAGGATCTTTTTCTAGCACGGTCCAGGAAGCTGCTTCATGATTCCACACAGCTCCAGGGACGTCCCGCATGCCTGCCTGCACATGGCAATATGACTGGAAATGTTCGCTAAAGTCCCAAAAGGAGGCACCAGTCGAAGTGTATCTTATCTTTGCGTAGGTGACTTGATCGCAAAGCTGGCAGGTTGCCTTGCCTTTCTGGTGGTCGTCTGTGGTTTGTTCGACGGGAAACAGTGTGGGGGAATTTAGAGATTGCTTGTGATAGAACGCGTGAGGTCGCATCATGAAAGCGCTTTGTGGAGAGGGTACAAAGAAGGGCGGTTGGATGCTGATTTGGGAGTTTGGGTTGAAAGATCAGTTTGCTTGGATGAGACCGGTTACATCATAAAAAGGACGGGGGCAACACCGTGCTTTCACGCACATATAAACGAAATCCCACCTTCGTTACTGTGGGGATAGAGTCGCGTGCTTGGTGATTTCACTTGTGCATCAGAAGTACGCTGTCATAGATAAAGGTGAGAGTGCGAGACAGGCAAGAAAAGCATGGTGCGGACAAGGGCATAGATGGATTTAAAGCAATACAACCGAGTCTATCATTATCAGCTTGCACATCTGCTACATCACAACCTTTCGTAGTATCTCCGCGCGTCTCTAGTGTGGCTTTTCGGGTCTTTTTTTAGACATTGAGAGCCTTGATCTAAGAGGCCATGTCAGTGCCACGCACTTTCTGTCCCTGCGGACAGCTTGTGTGACACGAGGAACGCGATCGTACACAGTGTATTTAGTGATGGCTTCCTGATGCGACCCTATGCTGAGATGGCGATAGAAGCCAAGGTCGAGAGGCCATCTAAAGGAAATAATCCGGAGTCCTTCGTGACACCATGGGCTCGCCAGCTCTCGGGCAAGGATCGAACTGCAGGCTGCGATGCATGTCAGCGAGTTGAAAAGGTGCATATTGCAAGCAAGTACTTACAAGGTATACTTCAGATGCTCGTCGATCTCCATGATGGCGGCCTGGTTACCGCACCTGTAGCAGTAATTGGGTGCTGTGATACGTCAGTCATCGGTATGGCAACACTTGGATTAAACACAACGTACCTGAGAATATGGTTACAACATTCCTATCTTGCGACCAGTTGTAACCTTCCATGACCAACTGATGAGCACGCGCCACCAGCGTCAAGCCGTTGTTGTGGTTGAAGGCCTCGGAAATATCCTGGCCAAACGTGTATCCTGCGCCACGAGGCGATATTCCCCAACCGCACCTGTCATCTGGGTCGGACCAAAGCAGATCGCACATGGGTCCTTCATGTGGCACTTCCTGTATGCGGTCGAGGGCCCGGATGTTGTCGAGCGTGTCAATGCTGGGGGAGAGACCGCCGTGCAGACAGAAGATCTGGTTGTCAATCAAGGCGGTGAGCGGGAGGTAGTCGAAGAGGTCTGTGAAGTATTTCCAGACATTGGCGTTGCCGTACTTGCGGAGGCACTCGTCGTAGAAGCCGTATACTTGAGTGATCTGGCGGGATTCGTGGTTACCGCGAAGAATGGTGATGCGCTGGGGGTATCGGATCTTGAGCGCGACCAGGAGGGTCACAGTCTCGACAGAGAAATAGCCACGGTCAACGTAGTCGCCTGTGGTAGTTAGCATGCAACGACGCAATCGAAGCAGGCAGCACAAAACGCACCCATAAACAGATAGTTCGTGTCCGGATTGGGTCCGCCAATCTTGAACAGTTCCATCAAATCGTGAAACTGGCCGTGTATGTCGCCGCAGACTGTGACGGGGCATTTCTGTGCACGTGTGAGTGAATGTCAACAAGACAGCAGGCGATGGCACATACCACTGGCTGTACGTTGGACTCGTCCTGGAGTACCTCGCGGGCCTATGCACAGTTAGCGTCAGAAGCTGCACCTGTCGCGGTATTTTTTTTGGCGCGTCATCGGGTCGCGTACCTTGTCGCATAGTCTCTGGACGTCGCTCTCAGCCAGCTGCTTGCAGCTCATGAGGCTTTCAATCCAGCCGTCCAACGTGGGGATTGTGGTTGGCTCCGACGTGGGGGCAGACGACAGCTGCATTGGCTCGGGCATCTTGACGTCTTCCATATTGGTGTCCATGGTTGCGGGGCGGCGGGTTCGGTGTAGGTGGGGTGGTCGGGAGTCGTGAGGGAGAGTTGTCGAGGGGCTCTTGCGTTCTTGCCCTTCAAACTTGGCCAATGACGTGCACCAGATGCGAGCAGCGATTAAGGGGCGCCGATGGTTGCAATGTGTATGGGGAGACGAGTGCGGCGGGGACGTGTTTCGTGCAGCAGGACAGCAGGCGTGGCAGCAGGGGTTATCTCTTCTCTGGAATACTGGGTGAATCAACAAGGCACGCTGCCCATACGAGCAGCCTTGCTGGAGAATCATTCACCCGGCGCCGATGAGGTCGTGAGCGCTTACCTAAGCCCGAACTGCTGTTCGCGCTACTGCGGGCAGCTTTGTCCAGCAACCGCGACTTCGTCCCTGCTCCACCCTATTTCATTGTCACTATTGCCCATCGCAACCTCCACTGCAACCAGCAATAGCGACAATGTCCAACAAGCGCGCATACAGTGCATATCTGTGCACTCATCCTGCCGACATGCTCACCTCTACCCACGGCTTTGGCGCCTCCCAATTGCAGGTAACTTCCCTCGAACACACTGGACTCGACATCGACACCACCATCTCACAGCAACAACAGCAGGCGCATCAACAAGCACCTCCCTCAATCTCTCGCACCCGAGTCCCAGGAGCATGGCCCGAGGAACTCTCCTTCTCAGACGATGAGGATCACGAGGAGGAGAAAGTCGCGCCTGCCCGGAGCAGCTCCATCTTCATCACCATTGGCAAATGGGCCGTGACTACCTCCATCACGAACCTATGCGCGCTGCCGGCAAGGCTCATCGACCGCTTCCTCCGCCGACAGACAATCAAGGCGATACCCGTGGTCAGCTCATCGGGCGGCAACAAGAGGCGTTTCGTTGCCGCGGGCGTGGCAGATGATGTCGCGACACCGTCGCCTTCGATGCGCGCACGCGCAAACCAGTCGCGTCGCCGTAGTCTAGAGCATAACCAGACGCATGTCTCTTCCGACACACCTCCGCTATGGCGCAATCTGTTCAGTCCCCAAGATGCGCATCATCCAACGCATGCGCCTAGCCAGTTCGCGTCACCGTCGGCCACTGCACCAGCCTACGAGGAACTTCAGACCCCGCCAAAGTCCATCTACGGCTTCGATGAAGAGTTTGACGAAGATGTCGACATGAGCATAGACTTTTCCTTCGATGACGTCCTTACCTCAACTCCGCCACGCAATCCGCAGACCGGCTCACCCATACATGTATCCTGGGAAAGCCCGCGTCGCCTTTCGCCTCCTGTCAAGAACCAGTCCGCGCACGTTTCTCCAGCGCTACCATGGAACTCGTCGGACGGATATTCATGTATTGGTCAGCGCCCACAAGTCCCTACAGTACAGGCCGTGGAACCGGTTACAGTGAAGCCGCGGTTCCAGCGCACCGGCCGCCGCGCTAATAAAAAAGCCCCTACTGTTACACCTGTTCGCCGTCAACTTGTTAAGCTACAGCTCGGCTCGAAACACCAACGTTCTGAAGCCCCACGACCAACCAACGCCCAGACAGAGTCTCCGGCTAATGGTTCTGCCGATCCCGAACCAGCTAATATTAACCCCACTGACGCCATGCATCATTCCTCTTATGCTTCACCATCACCATCTCATGCCATTACTGACCTTGAGCTCGTCGCCAACCCTTCTGTTCCCGATTTCGAGTACGCAAACGATCTATCCTTCCTATTGGATGCGCCCACCCCACCTCCTAGAAAAGGCGTAAAATGGGCAACGCATGCTGGGGCTAAGCGATTCTACTACGACGAAAGGGTCAGCGAAATGCTCGACTCAACGCTAGAATCCATCTCCTCTAGCCCCATAAAGGGAGTCTGGGACAACTTCCCGGTAAACAAGCAAATCGTAGACGACACCTACGCTTCTTCGTCTGGCGCATCCTCAGCAACCAACAGTCCTCAAACCAAGGCACAAGACACCCCAGACAACAACGGTGGTTTTAATGGCGTCCCGGCAGACACCTTTGATGCGTCGGATGATTCACTCGAGGAGTCCCAACTCTCCCTTGAACTTGTCGAAGATCTCCAGAATGACATCAGGACTAAGCTTGCGCTGGCACCACCACCACCACCTCCTCCCTCTCCTCCCCCGCCCAAGCCTCTCATCACCCCCCTCTCGCCTGAGGAGACGGTGATCCTGGAAGCCGCTGCAGCCAACACGAACAATGGCCTCAAGGCGGACAAGTGGGTCATTGATCAGAAACTTTATGCTCGGGATTTCGGAACATTGCTACCCCACCTGTTTAACGGCAGTCCCAAAGCTTGGCTCAACGACAACATTGTCAACGAGTACCTTTCCATCATCGTCGCTGCCAAGAAAAAAGAGGCGGGTTTCGAGCACAAGCGCGGGGGCCCGGCGCCCCCAGTCCATGCCTTTTCTTCATTTTGGTACACCACTGCCGACACCTCTCGCTGGTCCGGTAGGTTTCAGTTGAAGGGCAAGCAGTATCTCGATGCGCAACTCATTCTCTATCCCATCTGCGATGGTGGACACTGGCGCCTGTTGGCAGTGTACCCCAAGGATCGCTCCATCGAGTACCTCGACTCACTTGGACTCGACGGCCAGAGATACATCGACAAGCTCATCACTTACCTGGAGAATGAGCTTGGCGACCTCTTCGTTGCGAGCGAGTGGTCCAAAGATACAACGCAGCGCAGCAGTCAGCAAATGAACGGAAGCGACTGTGGCGTCTTCACTCTACTGAACGCTTTGGCTCTTCTACGCGGAGATGACACTAGCCGCGTCCTTCCCACCAATGGCATGGACGATGCCCGCAGGCGTATTGCAGCTACTCTGCTCGCCGGATGCCCTACGACCGAGTTGGACTGAGTGGACTATGGTCTCCTTCTTTACTCAAACACACGACTTGATTCTTGATGTTTTATATTGCATTGCGTGGTTGGGCTGGTTGTCGATTTTGAAAAATGGGTTTTCTGCTTATTGCATAGTTTTGTGGTTCTTGTTTTTTTTGGCGCATACAGGGTGTTTGGTTCGGTCGCTCTACGAGGCTTTTACGATTGACGACCTTGATACCCCATGATACCCTACAGCACACACATATAGAAATGCTGGATTGTTTTGCTATTTTCGAGACTGGAAGATGATGCAGAGTGTACAAAAGCTTGGTATGAATAACAAGATATGGTACATGCATATATACATGCGTGTACATGTTTGTTTTTGTTCTTGTTCCCAACCACGATTTACAAGACAAGACATGCAAAGTGAGATGCTCCCCATTTTTCAAAACACAGTAATGACAACGAGGAAGATACGTCTAATAGTCATCATATAGCATTACTATTAACCGCCCTCATCTACTTTAATACTCCCACACCTACTCCGCCGCAACCCTGACGGTCAACTTGCCAAAATGCTTCTGGTCCCACATGTACTGATACGCATCCTTTAGATCCTTGAACTCAAAGACCTTTTCATCTACAATGGGGTGAATATCATTAGCCTCAATCGCGCGGTTCATGTCCTCCATCTGGAGCCTTGAGCCGACCAGGATGCCCCTAACGGTACAAATGTTGTTTAGGCAGTCGAGGAAAGTGGGCTGGTCTTTGGTCATGCCGCCGATGAAACCGATGATAGTGATGACACCGTCAATGGCCACGGCCTTGAGCGACTGCGCCATGGTGGTGGGCCCGCCGACTTCGACAACGTGTTGGACGCCTGCGCCGCCGGGAGTGAGTTTTGCGGCTTCCTCGCCCCAGTTGGGTGTGTCCTTGTAGTTTATAATGTGGTCTGCGCCGTATTTCTTGAGGATGTCGGCTTTCTTGGCGGAACTGGTCGTGGCGATGACGCGCGCGCCCGCGGCTTTTGCGAATTGCAGAGCGAAGATGCTCACGCCGCCAGTGCCTTGGGTCAGGACTGTGTCGCCGGGCTTGAGGGCGCGCGACTCGAGTCCGTAGAGGGCGTTCCATGCTGTCAGGGCTGCACAGGAGAGAGTCGAGGCCTCGAGCATGGAAAGGTTGGATGGAGCGTGCACGAGGCCTTGTTCTGAGAAGACACCGTATTCGCGGAGGGTACCGTCGATGGCGCCACCGAGTCCAGTGCCTAGGGCTTGGGCGTCGAGCGAGCCGGCGATGTGAGCTTGGTTGAAGAGGGTGACGACTTTGTCTAGGGGGGTGGTTAGTAACGGGATGGGGGATTTGGTTGGATTGAAGAGTTGGGTCGTACCTCCAGGCTTGAAGCGTGTGACGTTCTTGCCGACTGATTCGACGGTGCCAGCGCCGTCTGAACCAGGAACAATGTTGTCCTTCATGGGGAAGGGGTATTTGCCCTTGGGAATAATGAGGTCGCGGTAGTTCAAGGATGCCGCATGGACTATGTGGTTGTTAGCATTGTTGTGAAAGGCCAATTCAACTGGGTCTACATACTCTTGACGAGGACATCCATGTCACCAATCTCAGGTATCTTGGCCTGCTCATTGAACTTGAGAGAGTCGAAGCCATTCTGGCCTTGGACGGTCCAAGCTTTTGTTGTTGTTGGTGCCATTATGTGTATGTGTGAATATCGAGTTGGGAGGTATTAGTATCGAAATGTTAGGAGCATTGTATGATCATATAAGGTACTCGGAAGATCTTCGAAGCTCCATGACGTTCCAACGGTCCCGCCCTGCCCGATGCCTGCTCTTTACGTACATGCCATGTGCATGTGGGGCGCTGGACCTGACCTTGTATTGGACCGTGTTAGTCTCATAAGAAGACGATAGCCCATACAAGACATTGCGAAATTCTTCGGACAAGTCGATGATGCAAGAATTACGAGAAGAGTCGGTCGAGAGATATCACGAACAATGAAAAAAACAGTAAAATTGATGCCTTCTCTGAGACTTTTAATTTGGAAACAGCTCTCTTTCTTTCTGCCCAGACGGTGCAAAGGTCCGAATAGTGACGCAACGACGGGGACTCAAGCCAGTGTTTTTTTTCACGTTAGAGCTCCCGATGGCCGTCATGCTATCCCCGGCCGTTAGCGTAGATCTGAAGTGGCAAAGTCCTGGAAGTCTACAGCCGAGATGTAAGACGGAGGCGGACTAGGTGGGGGATAAGGGAAGTCGTCTCAATGGTGTATGCCTGTCAACTGCCGACCCTTTGCGTCTCGGGGAGACGTAAGGGCGCTAGAAGATTGCTCTATCGGGGATCGCTCGGGAAGTCGGATATTCTGCGATTGGAAGCATGGCATGGCGTATGCACATGTGTCTCGGCAACGTCCATGAGGTACTGGTGAATTTGTAAGCCTGATGTAGTTTGGGTGGGGCGGTAGAGAAACACGAGGCTGTCGCGTGGGAGAGTGCACGCGCATGCCCCGCAGATTCCATAACGTTCTGTACGAAACATCCAAGGCCAAATCTCACCTCATCCCGAACGAGGCGCCATCGATTCATTCCAAGCCACCGCCTCCGACACGTCCTGCCTGATGGTCAATAATCGTGCAACACATGAACGCCTTGGGATGACCACTTGCACAGCCCCATCTCCTTGCGCGCGATGTGCGAATCGCGACTTGACTCTGATCTTATCCACTTTCAGACACTGCGTAGAGGCTCCATCGCGTAGCTTGGCGGCAATAGCACATGGACCGTCTGTGAACGAACAGCATGCGCATACCCCGATCACAAACCATTCAATCTCATGTTGTGCATATCGAAAACAAATTAGGCTTTCACCCGCTCAGCTCCAGTATCTTCAGCTTTCCCGCCACCTAGCTATGGTAGTGTCTAGTGCGAGATAGCCTGCCAATGGGTGAGGTTGCGCCCTCACCCGGCGCCGCCGCATCACCGCATCTTGTCCACTGGACTCCACCTGGCCCATTTACGTCTGAAGCGTCCGGGGATTACTAACGACGATTATGTCGCCTGCTTCTACCTGGCCTGACTCCACAAAAGTTGCACAGCAGTATCTGTGCTAACCAACCCTTTTTTTGCACTGCGTTCTCGTTGAGGAGCTGTGTGCGCCTTCGACACCACATGTGCAACCCTTTGCCGAACGCTAATCTCGCTGCGTTGTCCCTCATGAATCCCAAATCGGAAACATAACCCTCCAAAAACAGTCACAATGACCTCCCGAGGGCCTCAGTCCGCCTACTCCTCGCGAGACGTATCGCCAGAGTTGCGCCCCGAGCCGTACGATCCGTTCCGAGACCCTATCGAACTTGGGCATATATCTCGACAATCTCTGGACATAAGAGACGCACATGGCATGCGCGGCCAGTCCCTTGACATGACTCCGCGGGAGTTGCATTCGGATAGACAATTCGAAGCCACACCTACCAAAGGCCAATATGCGCAAGTGCAGGGGGGTACACTCAGTCCCCGGCGGTCGATACGATCAGCAAGAGATTCTACGTACACAGTGAACTCGCTTTACCGAGGCAAGTCGGCAGATCCGGACACACAGGCTCTCGTGGCAAGCAGAGCGGGCGAGCTAGCACAGTGGCATATCTACTGGACCACGCCCGCGCTCGTGATATTCCTGTTCCTGGCGGGATTCGCAGCGGCAGTAGGCCATCACCTGTTCTACAACCATCTCAATGGACAGCCAGCTGTAGAGCAATTGAAAATGGTGAGATACGGAACAGCCCTGGCCTTTTTTGTCAAAAGTACCTTTGTAGGTACTGCGGTCATGTGCAATCGCCAACGGATATGGTACACCTTTCGGCGCAAGGCCATGACCATCAAGGGCATTGACGGCTTATTCTCAGCAACGGAAGACCCCACACAGTTTTTCATGAACTGGGAAATGGTCAGGAATGGCAAGCTTGCGACGTTCATGGCAGTTTGCGCATGGTAGGCTGCCCAACCTCCAACAATCCTATTTTACTGACCTCTTCCCAAGGCTGATACCGCTTGCCTCTGTCTTATCTCCAGCCTCGCTCATTTCCGAGCTTCGGACATTAGACCAAAATGCGACGTGCTCTGTAGCAAATCTTAACTTTGCAAAAGAGAGTTCACACGACTTCCGTGACAAGGCTGTGGCCGGTCTCAAGTCCTTGAATTTCTACAACACTACTGATCCTGAGGGGAAGAAACCAGGCTATTTTGATTACTATGACCAGCCGTCCAAAAGCGCCCGTCGCTTAGCCTTTAGCAGCGTGTACATGCAAAAGCCGCAGCCCCGGGAGAATGCATCCTCGGTCTTTTGCGGAGATAGCTGGAACTGCACATATCCAATCACCTTCATGGGACCAGGATACAAGTGCGACGACATCCAAGATGCAGAAGCAGCGAATGCGCCTTTCACCTTGGACCAGCTAGCGCCGATCGGAAACCTCACCTACCTTGCCAACGTCGACCAAGGGAATTACGGATACCAGGATCCTGCCACCGAAGGCGATGATTTAGGCGTGATGAAAAGCGAGCCCAATCTTTGGATTGGCTACGCTATTAACACCTCACAACCATACGCCGACGACTCCCCCCACAAGCAGAAGTGGGAATTCGTCCACGAAGCAAAAATGTTCAGATGCGTCATGCAACACACAAACTACACGTTCCAAATGACCTACCAACCCGTCCAATCCGCCAACCGCACCCAGCGCGACTTTCTCCGCCCTGTAATCGACACGACGGTGAAGTGGGACCCCAACGACCACAACAACTGGACGGCGTCGCCCACGGAAAACTTCCTCCGACCCCAAGACGCCACGCCGTACAGGCTAGCAGCCACATACCACTCCCTGGGCGCGCTCCTCCGCCAGTTCCTCCGCGGCAGCATCGAGAAACAAAACTTTCTCATCACACACTCTGACATTTCCGAGACGCGCCTCGTAAGTAGCAGTACCTCGTATCCGCTCATCCACCTTAGCGAAGAAATACAATCCTTCTTCGAAGACATACTCATCACCCTGCTCAACGAACCCACGCTCGTCGTCGCCGCGCCCCAGGACGTCGAGTGTGTCAAATCGCGCAACATGATGGCGTTTGTATACTACCAAGAGTACCTCTGGATTGGATATGCGGCTGTCATTGCAGTCACGTTTTCCTTTATCCTCGTGGGCGCGTGGTCGCTCCACCAAAATGGCGTTGCGAGTGATGTCCTCTTCTCCCGTATCTTGGCTACGACCAGGAATCCTACCTTGGATCATCTGAGCGTTGGCGCTTGCTTGGGCGGCGATCCTTTTCCAAAGGAGCTGGCAAAGACAAAGTTGAGGTTTGGGGTCTTGTTGGAGGATGAGGACGGGGGCAGGGAGGGCCCGTTGGGGAAGGTCGAGCATTGTTGCTTTGGGACCATGGGCGAGACAAAGGAGATTGTCAAGGGTGGGTTGTATGCGGGGTTGAGGTATAGAGAGAAGGGTGACGGGCGGGAGATGGAGGGGTTGCTGGAATGAGGGGCGTTGTGGTCTGATTTTGAGCAATATCTTTCTTGTTATTTTTGGGAGTTTGGGATGTGGTAGATACCCGTTTGTTTATAGACCTGTGTACGTAGAAATGATGGCATGGTTTTGAAAGACTTTGGTTGTAGTATCATGCCCACTGGTTGATATGTGCAGTGTAGTAGAGTAGATGATGTGGGGTGGATAAGGTAATTGTTGTTGTTGTTGTTGTTGTGCAGTTGACATTTGTGTTGGCCTTACAACTTAAGCCACTCCTCTTACACTATCAGCAGCAACCATCAGGTATCCACCCCTCACCCCCACAAAAAAACTGTACATGATGCCCAGCACACAGTCCAAATCCAATTTCCACTCACATGTAACTATTGTCCTAGCTCTTGTTGATTTCCTTCCTGGCCATTTCCTCCATGTATATCCACCTCTTCTACTCAATACACAGTTCCTCATCACCTATCTCTTAGACCTTCCTGCATCTTGAATAATCATCTCTTCCCTTATACACACGTCTGATTCCCCTCCAATCTCTTCCTAACCCCACTGAACCATCACCTATGCCCCCGTCTCGACGTTGCGTTTGCGCCCGATTTCGATTTCGATTTCAATGTCGATCCGAACATCACTTCACACAGCCACACAAAATACAAGTACAACAGAAGCACAATTTTGAGCATAAGGCACACAGACATTCATAGGAAATCGGTTGGACTTACATTGTCAGTTGTATTGGCAACAACGAGTTCATAGAGCGAGATTCGGTTTCCACTCGCAGCATTGACGTTGTTACCGCAGGCCTCTGCCGTATTGTTTCTGCACGTGAACTGGCAGCGCGAGTTATCTGGATCGGGCAGACCGTAAGTGTAGGTGCCGCTTGCGCTGGTTCCGTTGATGGCGATATTGTTGTCACAGACTGCGGAGAACGGTGCGTTAGATTATACCCTGGTATAAGCCTAGGAAAGGGGGAGAGAGGAACATACAGCACATGTTGTCGTTTGTACCGGCGTATCGGAAACCCAGATTCGAACAGGTCGTTGTGCATACAGCTCCGCCGTTGGGATTGACGCGGTAGAAGTATCCGTTCAGGGTACGCGGGTAGGCGTAGGTGCCGTACACTTGGCCGGCAGGGGGGTTGGCAGGGTCCGTGGAGGGGTAGCCGGTAGTGTTGCGGTATTCGTTGAAGCGCTTGTCACTGTTCGGTTGTGTCAGAGTAACAGCAAAGTACAGAGAACCTGGTTAGGGACACGTACGAGTAACATCCCCTATAACGCCAATTGGTGATGTTGTAGTTGGGATCGAGCGCGGAGACGAGCCCTGGGAGGAGGGCCGCCCCGGCCACCAAGTAGCCGATGGCTTTCATTGTTGCGGTGGTAAGTTATAGGAGGTAGAAAGATTGGAGATGGTAGGGGTGGGTAGAAAGTGAAGAAGCAAAAGAAGAGGGGTAAATTTTCAAAGGAAGCGATGGAAATAAAGACAATTTTTTTTGTAATGCAAATACGTTTGGGGGTGCTTTTTGGTTGATAACAAGACGAAAGTGAGTGTGAAGAGTATCAGTGTGTGCTGACGGGGAGGGTTAACAAAGGTAAACGAGGGTGAAGAGGAAGGGCTGTGGGGCTGAATGTATTTATGGTAGAGGAAGGGCATTCCTTAGCCAAGGAGGTGGCGTGTATAAGACGCGCACTATGCAAGGGATGACTTGGAGTCCTCCGTCGTCTATGCTGATGAGTGATGTTAGATCATCCATGTACCCGTCTTAAATGGTTATGATGTTGCTCTAGTCGGTCGAGAAAAGTCGTTGGATGCACCATAGCGGTATGTTTTTTCATGCTCAAACATAACCAGAGACACAGAGACAATATCACTTCGGAGTAGGATGTCTGGGTGTGCAACTTGGTTTGAAGTTCTCGACTGTCGATTGTTTGGTGATAGTTGCATTCCGGGCTCACTGAAGGGGCGAGCATTCTTGATTAGTGAACAGAACATCGCTTTGCTACTTTCGCATCATTGTACGCCTCGCAGGACACGTGGGTAATAGCAATGGTCTGGAATAATTGACATGTGTACAGCGGGCGTACCAATGAATCTTGTAGGCTGTATCGCAACTTGAAGACGATGAACGCGATGATGTAAACAGCCTGTGAACAATGAGAACGAGAACGAAAAAATGCCCGATACTAAATTACTGATTGCATGGGTTGAACAATGGCGACATGGTGCGGGATGCTGCAATGGAAGACGCTGGGTTGAGGTAGGGATATCCGCTTAGTCATCTATCAAGTCGAATCTCGAACTTTTGTCTTTGACCAGCGCCTCAAGCCCACCACACCGCCCACGATGCCTCTCACATTTCTACGACGCCTGGTACGGCCATCAGCCTTCTCCTTGACCTCTCTTGTCCCGGTCCGGTCGATACGGCCCTCAATCGCTGCCACAGCTTTCCAAACAGCCTCGCCCACTTTCGCAGTTCGGCCGACACCGTCATCGCGCGCCCAAAAATGCACATTAATACAAGTTCTGCGGCAAGGAAGGATAGCGCAGAAGGCACGAAAGCTGCGATCGCCCCAATTGAGAGATAGGCCAGAGCTGAAGGGTGTGTGCTTGAAAGTGGGCACGACGAAGCCGAAGAAACCCAACTCGGGAGAGAGGAAGATTGCGAGGGTGAGGCTAAGTACCGGAAAGGTGATTACGGCGTACATTCCAGGCGAAGGTACGAATCGACACGAGGGGATGCTAGACCAATGCTAAAGAAACGTGCAGGGCATAATGTACAGCAACATTCGGTTGTCATGGTGCGCGGCGGACGAGCGCAAGATTGCCCAGGTGTGAAGTATCATTTGGTCAGAGGAGCATTGGATTTGGTGAGTCTTGTGATGTTGAAGCAAGACTGCAGACTAACAGGTTGCAGGGTGGTGTTGGTAGCAGAATCACATCGCGGTCCAAGTATGGAACGAAGAAGCCCAAGACGGCATAGATGGCAGTATCTTGAGTGCATACATGTATCATACCCTAGCATGAATGGCGGTCGATTCCAGTATCTATGAGATGTGGATATTCTGGGCAAGAAGATGGAATGCGTGTATATTGTGGTTGTTGTGTTTCTGTGATGATGATTAGTCGACTCGCTGCTACATGGCATGACGCCCTGGGTTTGGGCATCTAATCTCCACCATGTCTACCGCGACTTGGCTGAAACGGTAATAGGACCTGTCCAGGAAGCTGTGGAGGCCGCGCGGAGGTTCCATTTCCAAGGTTAGCTGCAGCTGCCCGCAAACTAGCGGCATCCCCCACGCTGGCCGAGTGGCCATGGCAAGACGGCCAGCTCTCCTACCAAACTTTGAACACACCATCAGCGCGCGCGCGTGTCGTCTCCACTCTCCATAGCTGACCAACGCTGTCTGCTCAGTATGGTATAACCTGCACTCACAATAGCCATAACCATGACCCAACCCTGATGACAACCTGATCATTCGACATCTCGTGTGCTCCTGATAGCCTCGGTCGGATTGCTGCATCGCCGCATCCCGTCCGCCCGCAATGGAGACGCCAGGCGCGCTCACCAACGCAACCTCGTTCTTGCCGTCGCCGGTGGACTTGCTTATGGCCTTGCCGCGTCTCTTCGCCAAGGCTACCTCTCTTGGAGAAATGGTGCGCTCCGGCGGCAGCGTCATCGCGGAACCGACGGCGAACCTCACTAACAGCACCGTAACCATCACTGCCAGCTTTGTACAAGAATCCGTGGCCGCCGTGGCATCAGCAGCCTCGGTCGCCGAGGCAGATATGACGGCATGGCAGGCTCTGAGAAATGTAGCCACCTGGTTCAGCTACATCACGTCAAAATGGGCGATTGCGACGTTTGCGCTCGTAAGCAAAGCATCTTTGGCCCATGGCCTGCTGATACCACCCGTGAACTGACAATGCTCCCGCAGATGATAGTCCTGAATCGAACTCACTTCTACGGAAGCAGCCGGGTGCCACTCTCTTTCGACCGCCTCTACCTTCGCTTCGCCCTCTACATCTTGCCTCTGGCCATGTTCCTCTTCCAGATACAAAGCGTACTACGAGCTATACGCTGTCAAACCGCCCCAGGATGGTCAGAGATGCAATATGGTGCGGCTGATAGACAGTTGGATACAGATTTTGGCGGAGAGGGTGGCTTTCTCTGGACTGTTGCGTCGACGGTTCTCTTCTGGGAGACGACAGAAGAGTCTTGTCAAGCTGCGAATATGCTCCCTGTGGACCCCTCTTTACCGCGCGCAGCTGGATCAATGGCTCTTCTTTGGCCTCTATTCCTCACCCTTGGCTTCGGTCAGTTTGTCGACACTTTAGCATGCGCTCTGCAAGGTCGTCGCCCTATCCAAGAAGTCGGAATGACCATTTTCGAGCATTCGCTTGCCTTTGCAGAGGCAGAAGCTTTGACTCATTTTTTCAAGCAAAAGTCCATCTTCACACCTGACGGCACCTTGCTCATGATGCCCAAATCAAAGTTCTCCAGAATGGCCAATGTACCACCGGAGGTTTTGTTGATATCACTCATTTCCAGTCTTAGTCACTTTACCAGCAACTTGTTGGCAATCTTTGCCGTGCGTTCAAGATACCGACTCGTCACCACTACCATCTGGGGGCTCGCGTACATGTCAGCTTTTGCCTGGAGCTTCAATCGTCTCACAGTGATGGTCGCTGATCCAGATCACCATGTCGGCATACTGAGGTTTCCCACCGTGTGTATCATCGGCTTCATTCCACATCTGCTGATATTGATGGGCATCACCGTGTGCGGGCTCATCTACGCCCTAGCTCTACTCATTACTGTTCTCTCTCCACCTGCAGGACAGGCGGGAACGCTGAGGGAAAGGTTTGCAGCTGCCTACGGTAATTTACATGCCAACATTCATCTGTCGTCAATCACGCCTTTGACCATCAACTGGCATGAAGATTTCTATACTACTATTCTCAAGGTGGGCTATGTAATTTTGACGGCCGCCAGCGAGGCTGTGTTTCTCAACGAGGGAGCCAAGGTCAATGTGCACGCCATGACGTGGCTAGAGAAGAAGAGACTGCATGAAGTTCTCGCTCGGCGAAGAAGAACTCGCGAAGCACTCTGCAGCATCCCATCTGAGCTCAAGAACAAGACATTTGCGCCAGGTGTAGAGGCGGTCAACTTCACTGATGTCAGCACTGGCACATCAACATCAGGCTATGCGAAAGAGCGCAAGACACGAGGTGTGAAAGCGCCGACAGATCCTTCCAGTTCCATGGGACAGCATGACCCAGCGCTCCAGCAGCGTAGCCGTTATCTCCAGGCGTACCAATTCTTCCTCCGCATAGCAAAGCTGATAACACTAAGTATTGCAAGAATCACAGACTGGACACTAACCAAAGTTGCTATCAGCTACCGACCTAGGTGGCTAAGACGTGCTGCCGGTGGCTATGCAGAGGAGAAGCTCTACACCCCAACGTCACGATCAGGGCGATCGCACTACCAGACGACATCAGCAGATCCGTGGCTTACGATGGACGACCGTTCTCAGGTTCGCCAGGACCGAGGTTTTGACGTGGAGTCGTTCGCAAAGGAAAGACTACGACAGAGTGGGTTTTACTCGGAGCCAGATGCGGAAAGCTCAGAGGAACGCTTGAACGACTATCTGTATTCTTGGTGGCGAAACGGCGGTCTCTGGAACGACGTCGACAACAGCAAAGACTACGTTGTTGCCGAAGACGACGACACAACTAGTGTAGTGTCGTTTGCCACTACAACGACAGATAATGACGAATGGTCGGACATGGACGATGGCCAGCGAACGCCCACGCGAGACACATACCAACACAGTCGGGAAGAAACCCCGTTGGCTGATGATGCCATGGATTTCTCTCGTCTCTCTCAGCTTCTCGATCCACGCACGAGGGAGGACCGCGAGGAAGCCAAGTTGTTGTCGCGGCATCTCCAGAGCTCCAAGATCATGACACGTTCGCAGTACCGGGAAGCTCTGGAGCGCGACGAAGCCAGGATTTTGACCACGTCCCGCTACAAGATGGGTGGTGGCGATGACATGTCGCCGGAAGAAGAAGAGCAACTTCTTGAAGATCTCATCCTCAACCGCCGAAACGCAACGGTACCACAGGGCGCAAGTACTGCTGGTAGCTGGGATACGGGAGCAGAGGGCATGGGCTCTGATGGACCTCAATGTGTGGTTTGCCAAATGTCGCCGAGGACAGTGCTGGTATGGCCGTGTGGGTGTCTGAGCTTGTGCGATGACTGCAGAGTGGGGCTGGCGTCGAAGAACTACACGGCGTGTGTATGCTGTAGAACGAATGTGGCGGCATATTCGCGACTATATGTACCTTGAGCGAGGTGTTGGACATGTGGACATGTGGCATATAGCCTGGCGTTTTCATTTTACATGCCTTTCGTATGATTTACAAGGGTTAATACATCTGGTTTAGCTTTTATGCAATGATTCGGAATTTATCGGAATCATCCCGACTTACCTCTTGATGCATTACGGTACTACTGAATAGATAGTGCTTGTGGTGACTCCAAAAGCAAACAGCGGGGCAGCGGCTACGGTTCGCCAGTACAATCTCTGCCAGTACCCCACGTTCGCGTCCCGAGCGTGCAAGTGGCGATCGTCATCTTGCTCACTAACATCTCTTATCTTGGCGGCAATCGAGTCACCAAACCCTCCTCTCCTCACACCTGGGCACCATCTCTCAACACCAACACCACGTACCATCCAACTCCGCGCACGCATTCCATAAACTTTGACTGAGCCCTGCCAACAAGCTCGGTCGATCGCCCTCAGCCACGAAACGCCCCCAAAGTTTTATGCAGCCAGAGCCCATAAGCGTATCACACAACATTTCCCACCAAAAAGTCCCCTTTACCACCGAGACCAACTCCCAGCATGGACAGCGCCACAGCAATGACTTGCAGGACTCTCTGCAGCCTCACCCAGGTGAGCTGTGGGGAGAAGCATCGGCGGGTGGCACAGCAGTTCATGCGACGCGTCCAAACAATGCAAGCAACCGAGTCTACACTGGGGAGCCCGATGGACTGAAGGCCGTCGCGTCTCCCTCACCACCCCCACCCAGGGACAGAATTACCGAATATGAGAATGCGCTAGCAAGTTCACCACGGAAAAATCCTGATGGTCCTCTCTTTGAGGTTATCAAGACGAACACGAAGCCTGGGGATAAGAGTTCCCCTATTGCAAAACTACCGAATGGTGCGTATACATCACTCCAGACTCCTACGAGCACACACACAAGTCAGCCTCATATGCTGACTCTGCACAGAGGTCCTGATTCACGCCATTGCCCACCTTTCACCTAATGACCTTGCCGCCGTATCCCTTGTTTCCCGCCGCTTCCATGATGTAGTCACTACTCCACACGCCTGGCAGGTTGCTTTCGGCCGCTACTTCCCTGGCCCACACTCCCTCGAAGATGCGGCATTTCGCTCGGCGCAGGAAGACAATGGCACTGTTGTGCGATCAGAGAAGCGACGCTTCGCTAGGCTTACTGCGTTGGCATCCTGGAGGAGTGAGTATATTCTGCGAACGAGGCTTTTGCGGTCCCTCGTCCGAGGTAAACCCGTCCAAGTCCCCACGACGCCTTCCCGCGCTGCTCAAATGCAGAATGTCACCCCAATGATTACGTATGACGCCAAAACTTACACCATCATTAACCACCTGCAAGCCACATTCGGCTCAGGCTTGAACAAGAAGATGCCGCGCTTCATTCATGGCGCTGATGACATTGGTATGGTGACCAGTAGCGATCCAGTTATTGGAAAAGTGGATCCATGGGGACAGAGCGACCCTCATTTCTATGGTCAATTCGCAGAACGCTTTCCAGGTGTTGCCGAGTGGGGTCTAGGTTCTGGAGAAGTAGTCGGCTGCCCAAACGTAATGGATGTGTCTCAACCTTATGGCATGATCTACGGTCAGGGCTGTCCCGAAGGCTCGTGCTACTATCGCTCCCTCGAGGAAATGCGCGGCCGCTTCATTGCTGAACCGAGCGACTTCACCCTGCCAGAGGTCGGTATACCAAAGCTTGGTATTGATGGTGGTGCTATCTGTAGTGTTTGGATTGCAAAGTCTAGCACCATTCCGACTCTCTCGGAGGGCTTGATTGGCATGATGATGGGTTCTGCGGCTGGTGTTGTCACCGCTTGCAGTATCGGCACCGACGGTCTTCGTTCGTCTCGGGTGCAGCGTGGAGAGCTGACCGCACGCTGGGTGCTCAGTCCTGGTGTGCCAATCATCGCCATTGCTGTTGATGAGCAATACTCATCGAAGCGCTATGCTCAGAACCGCATCTGGGCAGCCGCTCTCAATGCGCTCGGTGAAATCTTCTATCTAACCAAGTTCCCAACCCGCAACCAAGTTCCAAAGGTTGACGTTGAGCAACATGCCGAATATCTGGGTTGGCTCACAGGTCGAAGCGTCTATTGGAATCTGGTTGAGCCTAGCCGACGCACAGCAAGGCCTGATCCATATAGTGACGCTGAAGTGGACGGCAGCTATTCACCTCGGACTTCATGGGATGGTATGTGCTTGAGCAAAGAGCAAATTACTGCAGAGACGAAAGAAATCCAGCAATTTCTACGTCAACCGCCAAAACATTTCCGGACAGTTTGTCTCGGGTGGGATATGCGTCGCAGACTTGAGGTCGACTTTGCTGGAGACGATGGTAATTATGCTGGCGAAGCCATGGCCGTCTTCGAATGTGGCCTGGAGGAGGGAGATATCGCCAATGTCAAACGCTTCACCCGATGCAAGACCGATGGAAAAGATAAGACGACAAACACCTCGACACCCACATCTGCACCGCAGTCTGCCCAACTTACTTCACTGTTTGGTGGACCAGGTACTGGTGCCGCAGACCTAACGAGGGCACCTCCACGTGTGCGCAGTTCTTCGTATATTTCGACCAGCAGTTCTCCAGAACGAGCAAGTCTAATTGAGGAGTGGCGCTGCTCGAAACTCACCTTTGGAGGCTTCAAGAGTATCCAGGTGACCACGACTACCCTGGACATCTCAACCTTTGCCACCATGACCCTGTCAGAAGATCCTGCGCTCGGTTTCTCGACGGCTTCAACTGCATCTTCGCCGTATGCATCCCCAATGTCCGTTGCTAGCCAGCCCGCGTCTCCTTCTGACATTCCAGGCCAGCGAGCAAGATTTGTAGCTGCTGGTACCAAGTCTGGTGTTGTACTGCTCTGGGATGTTCGATCACCTGTATCTCGATCATCAGAATACATAAACGACATTGCACCTGTACGCATCATTTATACCGACTCGCCCGAGATATCGTGCTTAGCTGTCACATCACTCTATCTCGTCGTCGGTGGAAACGATGGACTGGTTCAGGCTTGGGATCCTCTAGCTTCGAGCACATCTCCAATTACGACATTGCACTCACGCCATGCATCCCGCGCTCGCCGACAGCTTGTACAGGCCCAGGCCTCTGTTCAGGGTGTTGGTATCAACATGTTTGCTGCTGGCGCCGTTTGTCTTGACCCGGATCCGACGGTTCTACGCGGTGCTGTTTCGCTCGGCAATCAGCTCCGGTTCTGGAGCTACAGTTCTTCTGCAGCCGACCAATATAGAAGCAGTAAACGCAGGCTGCGAAGAGCCGAGCGTGGAAGCAACAATGCTGGTGAGCGTTTCCCTGGTACGGGTAGGGGGAACCTGAAACACTACATCGCCAACGAGCAGTTTGAACTGGAGCGCGACGAGCAGGAGCGTCACAAGCAGGCCGAGCGTCTAGCTGGACGCTTTGGTACAGAGTTGTTGAGCGAAGATGAGGCGTTAGCGTATGCTGCGATGCTCTCCCAGGAAACAATGGAAGCGGAGGAGCGACGCCGCATTGAACGAGAAAGCGCTGCACAGAATAGCGAGACGATGACGCCAGAGCCAAGCGTCCAAGTCCCGTCTTCAGCTCCGGCTATCAAGGACGATGAAGAACTCGATGCCGATATTGCTGAAGCCATTCGTCTCTCGCTCAACGACAACCCAGGTCCTAGCATATACGAGTCTCCCTCGACACCTCCTTCGGCCTTTGAAATTCCCATCAGATATGCCAAGGGTAAGAAGGCCTCGCCATCCCGTTCTCAGCGCAATACGCCAGGCAAAGGCAAGGCGGTTGCAGGGTCGAGTAATGAGAGCGAAATTTCGGATTTGGAGTTTGCAATGCAGCTGAGTCTTGCTGAAGAGCAGAGTAGGAAGGAAGCTGAAGATGCGTTTCCACCGCTCAGTCCTGCGCCAGGGAGCAAGGGAAAGGGGAGGATGTGGTAGTATAAGTGGGTGGGGTTTGCAATCTGAAGTGTGTGCATTTCTGGTTTTGCTCTTCGACGGTGTGATATTTAATACTTTTTGATTTATGTGTTTAACGTACTACTTGTACGGCAATAGTAGTTCGTTGTCTTGCAATATGTTGAACATTTCTCTCTCTCCCTCTCTCTTTCTGTACACCTCTCTTGCCTTTATTGACGTCAACTTCCCATGCTCTACAGCAGGCACCTTTTGTTTCCATAGTTTAGCCTAAACGAACAGTGAAGGACATGTCGCGAACAAGCTATTATTGGCACTACTCTTGTTTCCCTCGTGGATGCTGGATCAGGACTAGCGGCTGGACGCCTCATTGCAAACCCCTGATTCTGTTAGGCTGCAACGCCGCATCTTGGGAGGTTATTTATGTATAAATATATATGAGTCCTGGCTGTGCTGCATAGCGGCGTGGTTCTACAAGGTTTGGTTCCTTGGATTTTTATTCTTATTTCGTTCTCGTGCGAAAATAGAAAGTGAAGAGCGGGAGAGAAAGAAAGAAAGAAAGAATAATAACAGAAGAGGATATCTCACCTTAAAGACAACAACAAGAAGAAGTAGAAGAAGAAGAAGAAGAAGAAGAAGAGCAAGGAAACCCCGAGCTTCCAAATCAAAAGCCCAGGCCAACAACCATGCCATCGTCACCCGGCCTCTCCATCTCTTCGGCGCCCTTGGCCTTTCTCGCCAAACTACGCAATAAGAAGAATCCTTACGCACAACCTTACCACCCTAACAACAATGATAACCACGGCTACAGCCATCTCTCCGCACACATCTACGATACCTGTTCTGATACAGAGAGTTGTCACGATTCACCGCATTCAGACCTCCTCGCTCAAGCACGCCAAGTAGCAGGCAGACATCCCGTCACTGGACGTCGTGTTAGTAATAATGCATCACCGCAAGCCAAACTACAAACACAAACACAACCGCGACCGCAAACCCATACTCGAAGCAAGATATGGAGAAGAAAAGCAAAGCAAGAAGCGACAACGATGACGACTAGTGTGGACGAGGCCAGGGAGCAGAAGAAGGTGTATCTAGCTTGGGCGGCCGAGAATCCGCAGACGAGGGGGAGTCCATATAAGAGTTATGAGAAGTTTGTCAGGGAGAAGGTGACGAGGAGGGGGTTGGGAGAGCAGACGTGGGCGAGGGGGGAGTATTATGCGCCTGGTTAGATCGGTAGACGGGTAGACGGGGATTGGCAGACAAGTCTAATGGTAATCGAGCATGTTTATATACCCAATAAAAGTGAAGCAGAAATAGCTGACATTCATATACGCGGGAACAACTTTTCTTGTTTATTTTGAGAATTTAGAAAAGAAAGGGGGGATTATATTCAATTTTCGAGTTTTTTTGATTTCCAATAACACTCCATTGATTACAAAAAGATTTACTGTTACTCCAACTTCCCCTCCATGATGACGAATCCCACCCCGTGTCCAAACCCAGCCAGTGAGTCATCTTATGAGAAAACATAACAATGTATATACACCCCCACCCCAACGCCACGCCATGCAGAGTGCCCTCAGTCCTCGCTATGAACAAAACAAAGAAGAAGGAAAATGCTCAAAGCGGCCTGCTACTCAACATTGACAACGATAATTACTCCATTAATGCTTGGAAGAAAACAAATGCAATTTCTTCTTCTTCTTTTCTTTCCCTTCTTTCTCCTCTTTACCGTGCTTCGTGCTACTCTGTGATGCAGCAGGACTGTGTTTGGGCGAGTTCAGATTCACCGCAGCCATTGCCGCGGTCGGGGGGTTGGGCGGGCCGCCAGCGACTCGCGGTCCAGATGGCAGGCCTCCGGGCATCTGAGGCTTAGCACCAGCAGGAGGTGGTGCTGGTTTGGGTGGCTCGGGCTTCTCGAACAAATGCTCCGGGGCTTTTGGCTGTGGTTGATCGATGGGCAAGCGGAGGCTGCGGCGGGGCTGGGTGAGATCTCCGAGTTGGCGGAGGAAGAGTTGCGGCTTCATCATGTGTGAGGTGACGAGGAAGACATCGCGCGACGTCTTGTTGGAGATGTCGTAGCAAGCACGCGCTTCCGAGTATGTCGCACCGCCTGCCACAAAGACAATGACGCGTTGACGAGGCTCTACGCTTGCTAGTCTCGACTTGGCCCAAGTCGGCTTCGCAGAGCGAAGAGAGGCTGGGGCGGAATTGTCTTGTGCCATTTGGGCAGCATCGTCAGGCGACATCTTGGTGAAGGGAAAAACATCTTGCGGTAATGTGCCACGGACATGTTCTTCTAGCATGTCTTGTAAGGCTGGGTTGAACCTGGACAATCCATAGTCTTCAGTGTTTGGTGGTGGCGCCGGCTTAGGTGGGAAGAGAGGCTGAGGCGCATCTCGCTTCTCCTTGAGCTGTTTCGCTACTCGCGCACCCAGAAGATCGAGATTGCGGATAACATCACCATCGGGTGGGGGAAGCTGTGCGTGGAACAAGAGCTTTTGGAGATCGGCTGGCAGTATCCCATTCTTAAAGAGGACGTAGAGCGCGACCAGGCGTAGTCGGTCAGCTGGCGTGACTTCGTCGTCGTCCAGAGTCCGGACGATCTGGTCAGTCATGTTTTTGGGCTTTCGATAGTCTTCGTCGAGGCCCGTAGCCAGACACTGTATCCATCAGTAAGAGTGTCAGTGCCGCTGCTAAGGCAACTTACCTGTTCTACTGACGCCAAGTCCGGTAGCTTGTGTTTCTGGAAAATCTCCATGCATTTCTGGGCCATGGTGAGATGCAACGAATAGGCTTCCTTCATCTCTTGGAACTGTGGCAACCCCGCAATCATGTCCTTGATTGCATTCAGTCCGTTCATGCCCGCAGCGTTCTGAGCGTCTTGGTTGGTGAAATGAGGGTTGTCGGCAATGAACTTTTGAAAGTCGCTGATCAACTTGTCCAGGGTGTCCTTCATGTGTCGATGGCGATTCTCAACCCAGATCTTGTCCTTGTCGGAAATCTCCATGTCTTTCTCCTCGGCCTCGGGATCCTCCTCGTTGACAATGGTCCGGTAAGTCACCTTGTCACTGTCTTGTATGGGGAGCAAGTCCATGGCCATGGCTTGGTATGTGAATTCATGCAAAAAGGGAGCCATCAAGTCCATGGATCTGTCGGTGATGAAGAGCGCACCACGCGGTCGATTTGACTGTGGAGGAAAGTCTTGGTTGAACTGCGAATACATGTCCAGCTTGTCTTGGACGAAACGCGCAAGGTGGGAGCACAGTACACTGGCCTCGTGGGTGGGGCTTCGCGGTCGGTAGTATCGGATGATGGGGTATTCGCCGAGTGCAACGCATATTCCAGTTATCTAAAGCACGTCAGCACAGCGCAGCCAGCTCAGTTGGACTGCTCACCTTTTCAGCAATGTCCTCCATGTGCTTGACGACCAAGTTGTTACATTCGGGGTGGTAAAGGATGGGAAAGCTCCATGGGTCTTTGAAGGTGACAAGGTGGGACTCCTGGGGGTGGAAGTCGAGGTGCACAGTTCTGAAGCTGCGGATTTGTTCGCGTGCCATCTGTGACCGGTCTATGCGCTCCTTGAGGTGTGGTGGTAGTACTATGCACATTAGCCTGAGCGTAGGGACTACTGGCTTGCTGTCTACCCACGTGTTGTCCATATCAGGAAGAAGCCCCTATACCGTCGCTGGTCGAACTCGGCCATCATGCAGTCGACAATGTGGGGTTTGGGGGTGAGAATGTATATGGCATCCATGTCGCGTATCGTCTGTCGCCGGTCTTCGATGCGCTCAATGTCTGCGGGGGTTAGAACAAGTCCTCACCAGGGCAGCGGCAGTCGCGTACTTGTGATGTTGAGGTTGAGGATGTCATCTTCCTTGACCACGTTGTTGATCAGCTTTTGCGTGTCTTCGTCTAGGATGAGTATCTTCCACTGTAGTCGTGGGTCAGCGGAATATGCGTGTGGGAGGGCCTGCTCGTACGTCGCCGCGGGTAGTTTGCTTGATAGCATTGAGGATGACTGGGCCGTGTCAGCAGCTGTCTCTAGGCCTAAGTTGTGGGCTGCCCCGTACGGTCGCGCTGAATGTCTATCATGGAAGCCATGTTGGCGGGGTATGGCAGCAGCTATGCCACCGCAAGAGGAAGGAAGTCGTGAATGTGGCAGCCGATTCGTGTCAGGGTATAGGCAGTACGTGTCTTGAGCAGCAATGGATATCACAGAGGAGTGGGTGAGGGCTCGAGGTTGCGCATGTCGTGTTTTGGCGTGTATGGAGCTAGAGGTCGTGTTGCAGCTGCGGCCGCGATCCCTTGCCCGCCGGAGGTCTCTAATTCCCTTAGTGCTTGGACCAACTTTTTTCCCTACCTATGACATGGTTGATGTTTAAACGCCACTCTGTGTGCACGATGCTCTTCGCTGCTGCCGTGCTTATGGCCTTGTAGTTTCTCTTGTTGCATCTTGTACTATACCCGTCATTGGCATGCTGTCCTTGCCCGCGCGGCGCAACTCGTCGTGCCTCTTTTGCGCCTTCGCCGCCCGCTCAGCATCGCAACATCAACGCCTCCTCCCCCGGACGCAGGCCGCACACCGATCCACTTCAGGCAGGAAACTACGAAAACATGCTCAATTCGACCGTCTTCGTCCCGAAGCCCCATTCAAAATCTTTGCCCCCAAGATCGGCGACCCATTCCAGGCCATCCGCTCGACACTGGGAAAGGTGCGGGAAACCGTTGGCGAGTCCGACTCCCTCGCCACTCTTCAACTTACAACTGGCGAATTCGACGATGCTTGGCTCTCATTCGAGCGGTCCATTAGCAAAATCATCAAGGAGGCGACGCCTGAATTGAGGCTGTTGGTGGAGAAGGGGAAGCGATCCAAGACTGCACTCGAGGCACGGCTCAAGCATCTCTTCTACGAACACGTAATCTCTGCTCGCTTCACCCCGGCAGAGAAGGAGAATCAGAAACATGTGGCCGACTTGAAATACCCGGCTGAATGGTACCCGGCTACACGAGAGATCCAACGGACGGTGCACATGCATGTGGGACCGACCAACTCGGGCAAGACATATCACGCTCTCAAACGTCTGGAAGAGGTCGACTCGGGCATCTATCTCGGCCCACTGCGCCTACTTGCTCACGAGGTCTACACTCGTCTTAATGCAAAGGGGAAGCCATGTGCTCTAATCACTGGAGAGGAGCAGCGCCTGCCCGCGGACACTCGCGCCCACATGTACAGCTGCACCGTGGAAATGGCCCCACTCAACACCCTTTTCGACGTCGCTGTTATAGACGAGATACAGATGATTAGCCACGAAGACCGAGGCTGGGCATGGACGCAAGCTTTCCTAGGCCTGAAGGCGAGAGAAATCCATCTTTGTGGAGAAGCGCGTACGGTGTCGATAATGCGGGAGCTTTGCGCTCTTGTAGGCGACAAAGTGCACGTTCACGAATACAAGCGCCTCACCCCTCTTCAGGTCATGCCTCGTAGCTTGAATGGTGACCTTGGCCTGCTTGAGAAGGGCGACTGCATCGTCTCCTTTAGTGTCCTGGGTATCCATGCTTTACGGCGAGTGATTGAGAAAAAGACTGGCAAAAAGTGTGCTATTGTATACGGGAGCCTGCCGCCAGAGACACGGGCCCAGCAAGCTCGATTATTCAACGATCCAGACAATGACTATGACTACTTGGTTGCCAGTGATGCCATTGGCATGGGGCTTAATCTGTGGGTGTCGTCCGACTGCATACGTATAGCTAAACTAACAAACACAGTGCTATCAAGCGCGTCATCTTCGAGACTACCGTCAAGAACAATGGAGAGAAAATTGTACCTTTGCAAATCTCTGAAATCAAGCAGATTGCCGGCCGCGCTGGTCGCTACAAGACTGCTCACCAAGCCGTTACCAAGGACTCTGAGAAGCTATCTGTTGCTGACACCGTCATCGACCCAACTATTGGCCTCGACGACAAGCAGCCCGATACCGAGAAAGTGGTCGAGTCTGAGCCGCAGACAATTGGATGGGCTACTACTCTCGAGGGAGCCGACCTAGGGTCCTTGAAGTTGGGTATGAAGAGCGAGCCTGAAGAAATCACCTCGGCCGGTCTCTTTCCCCCGTCTTTGATTGTTGAACGCTTCGCCAACTACTTCCCACCTGGCACACCTTTCAGTTACATCATGATGCGCCTGCACAGTATCTCCGAGGTGCATCCTCGCTTCCATCTTTGCGCACTAAAGGACCAGCTCGCAATTGCGGACAATATCCATCTAGTCAAGAATCTTAGCATCCAAGAGCGCATCATGCTCTGCGCCGCGCCCATTAGCATGCGAAAGCCAGCCGAGGCTAGATTTCTAAGAGAACTCGCCACTTGTATCGCAGATGGGACGTCGGGCAGTATTCTCGACCTACAAACCCTTCCACTCAAAGTCATGGATCAGCGTCCTGTTAAAGACCGGGAATATCTTCGGGATCTAGAGGAGTTACACAAAATGGTTGTATGCTACCTCTGGCTTAGCTACCGCTTCCCCAATATCTTCACCACCAGAAGCCTTGCGAATTACACGAAGAAGCTTATCGAAGATAAGATTGAGGACACACTTACCCAGTTCTCATTCACTGAGCAGACGAGACAGCGGATTGCAAAGGGGAGACGAGAAGCCCGGAAGATGATGGAAATTCCTAAAGACGCAGATACGGAAGTCGGCAAAGTCTCTGCATCTCCTGAGCAGTCCGGAGTAGGCGCGAATATTCCGTCAAGAGATGATATGAACGAGTACTCTGACGACGCGTCGGACGGCAAGCTACGCTCGCTTGCGGCATAGTAGGAGAGACGCAGCAAAAAAAAAAGACACTTTCAACTAAAGTGAGCGATCTGTTGGGAAGCCCAGCATCACTCGGCGAACCATGACGAAGCCATGCAGTTCCGTGTATGAATGGAAGATAATGTACGATAGTCTACGCGTTGTAGATACCACGATAACATTCTGGCGTTATTTCACGGCGGAAGGAACACCACGAGCAAATCCCGGCGTTCTTACGATACTTTGACGCCATTAGACTTGTACAACCACTGTATGCAATCAGAAGAATATATCCATCTATGATATACGACATGAATTGTTCCCATCTCTCCATAATTCCTTACTGTCCTTCTTCAGGAACTCCCGCCAACCCACTCTGCCCCACCGTTCGCTGCGACCACACTCCCCGTTATCCATCGACTCTTTTCACCGACCAACCAATCCACCACATCCGCTATATCTTCCGCGTACCCCATTCTCCCTCCCTCGACCACCTTGACCTTCTTCAGTCTCTGTTCCTTCAACGCTTCAACAGCAGCAGGAGGAAAGGACCTCAGACCGGGTGTATCTGTCAAACCAACAGACACGGCGTTCACAGTGGTTCCAGGGAAAGTATGCGGGAGCTCGATAGCCCAAGATCTCACAAGGGACTCCATAGCAGCGCGCGTTGCATTGAACAAGCCCGACCCCGGCGATGGATCACGAACGCGATCCGAGGAGATGACTACAACGCGGCTATTCTGAGTGAAGACGCTCTGCCTTACCAAGTTCTCCATCAGCACAATCGGCCAATGCAAGTTTCCTGTCAACGAACTCGAAATGTCGAGTTCGGAAGCAGCGCCCAAGCGCGGCCGTGTATTAAAGGATGCGTTGAAGACGAGGATACTGAGCTTCTGGCCGCGAAAGTGCTCGGCTAGAGAGGCGAGGACGGCGCCGATGGAGGGCAGGGAAGTGATGTCCGCGACTACACCACGAATCTTGGGGGCATCTTGAGGGGTGGTGTAGAGGCCTTGCACTGTGTGGGTGAGGGTATCGAAGAGGTGAGCTGACTCTGGTGAGGAGTAGGTGCCTAGGATGGAGCATCCGCGGGCGGCGAGGGAGAGGGCAATGGACCGGCCGATGCCTTTGGTTGCGCCACTGAGTGGGATTAGGGTGGTGGATTGGTTGACTGAGAAAGATGCGAGGATTGCTCAGGCCATAGGAGTGGGCTGCGTTATGCTTTTGTACAAACGACGAGAGTCATACGTTACTACTGCAACTTTGCCCTTGAGATCTTGCTCCTGAAGCTTGGGTGCTGGGGGGCTGTAGTCTGCCATGTTGAACCTGAGGTACTTTGAAGAAACAGAGATGTAGGGTATAAGAAATGTTGTGGTCACATGGGGAGCTGAAGGGGATGGCTAGAGACTGGCCGCGGCTGAGGCCACCGGTACGTCATTGATGTGCCCCTTGCCTTTTGGTTCAGGGTCAAGAGAACAGCGCGCCGGAAGTTGAATGAGAGAAAAAGCGTCTGTGGTCTAGATGGGCTGGGAATACCCACCGAGACTTGGGCATAGCGATTCATATGCAAATGGGCGCACGAGTCGTTGCCATTGAAAGGGGCCTAGCTCAGCCCTGCAAGAAGATGAGCAAATCTCCAGTGCCGGGCGCTTCCGCAATCAAGCTCTTTCATCTTTCCCATTGTCGTCTTCGTAAACATACGCGCACAGTTGCAGTCTGATAGCAGGCCAGAGCAGAGCAGCGCAGAGCTACGTTTTCTCTTCGCATTCACGCACAACGTGGACTTGTCGTCTGCGACCAACCGCCACCATGATGGCGCCTTCTCACATTCTCGAGATCCCGCGCCCCAAGGTACGTCAACAAACACCATGCATCTAATACCGCCGCCGCCGCCGCACTGCGTGATACGACATGTCGAGTGCTGACTTGGACTCGCAGACTTTTCTCCAGAAAATGTCGCTCCGCACTGGCGCTGAAGTCATCACCTTCCTACAAGTCATCAACAAGGCTTCTGGCGTCTACGGCCTCCTTGCCCTGCTGACAGGCGCCAAAATCGACGGATGGCAGCTGTCAATGTATCTCTACTCCACATTTGCCCTCCTCGCCACCACACACCTGTACAAGCACATCCGATTACAGAGCCCCTTTGAGTCTGTCCTACTGGCGCATCTGTATGCCCTCGACTCGGTCGTCAACGCGCTGTACACGGCCTTCTTCGGCATCGCGTGGTTCTACACGCTCGCCGCCCACCCAGACGACAATGCGGGACTGTCGCCTGGCATGAAGGACAACGCGGGATTCACCAGCCCCAAGCACAACGTCACGCAGGTTGAAATCGTCGCCGAGCCTACCAAGGGCATGCAAGCTGGCCAGCACGCCGTCGCTGTCGGCCAAGGCGCAAACAACGGCGCAGGACTTGGCAATGCCGTCTTCCAGAGCGGTAGCATCATGAGCATCTCGCTGATCTCTGGCTTCTGGGCCCTGCGTGTCTACTTTGTCTTCATCATGCTAGCCTTTGCGCGCCAGTGTCTCCGTCAGCACATTGCTGCCAACGCTTCCTCGGCTGCGTGGTACAACTCAAACGATATGCAAACGTCAGCGACCGACCTCGCCGAGAACCCATTCGCCGAAGGCAAGGAGGAAGGAAGTGGCTGGAAGGGTCAGCTTGGTCGCGTCATGCTGAGTGGCGCGCCCAGGTACTGGCTTGGTGCTGACGAGGGCGAGAACTGGATACACAATGTTGGCGGCCGCTTCAGGAAGGCTACGCAGCTAGACCAGCCCGTTGGCTTCAACGAGCGAGAAAGGAGACGGAGAGCCGGCACCGGCCCACCAGTACCGCAGCTCAAGCTGAACCCAGACCTGCCGCGGTAGACTGCCTTTTTTTTGCGCTTTCCGCCCGAGATTTTGGTCCCCCTCTCGCTAGGAGGGGCTGCAGAAGACGATTGAACGACGGGAGAGCACAAGGTGTAATGACATGACCCCGGGGTTGCGTTCTTCTTGGGCACAAGAAGGCGCATTTGTACTATATCCATTCTCCTGAATATTTGGGCGCCATTTTTTTTTCCTCGCGACATGGTTAGTTGGCACACACCAGCGACATGTCCAGTTTCCTACTTTTCTACACACAGCATAGCGCCACACACACGCAGAGGCACCACCGCACGTCTATTAATGAACTAGAACCTTCTTTTCGCCCAGAAACCGCTTCTCCTGCATGTACAGTTTGGCAGTTGCCGCTGCCCCTTTAACTCTAATTGTCAAGGTCGTCCTTGAGTCTTCCTAGCCGGCCAAAAGTGGCGTGTTGGCCATGGCAGCAGACAGGCATACCCCCACCAAACGCCACAACACGTTGTTTTTGCCGACGTTCGCGCTGCACCACCGCTGTTGACATGTAAGCTGCCCCCACTAGGCTAGTAAGCCTGATCGAGAAGGGCCACTCATCAGGTGAATGATGTTGTCTCACCTTCACCGCCAGCACGAGCCCAGTGGGACCCTGGCGTTTAGGCCAGGCACATGCCGGGCCTGGATGATGCCGCGCACGCGTGTGCCACTGTCACACTGCCCGTTGGATTAGCCAGGCTTGGGTCTGGATGACAGGTCATGCCCTACTCGCTGTCCCTTCCCGCAACTCGGCCTGGCCAGCGGGTGGTGTGCGCAGTGCGCACTGATAAGGGGATGGGTGACCGGCGTGTTTAGGCCTGCGATGGATAGGCTTTTTGGTGCGTGTGAAGAAAATTGAGTCAGGGTATCGACTATTATTCTTCCTATTCGGAGATTGAAACGGGGCTGTCTTATATCTTGCTGGGTCGCTGTCTGTCTGTTGTGTGTTTGGTAACTGATTGGGCTACTTGTACATCTGATCAACTGAGGAATACAATACCAACAACATCACAACAAGAGATAGTAGAAGGAAAGAAAAGAGTCGGAAAGCAATATGGGCATCTTCCGCCGTTCAGTGAGCGCCTGCTCGTCGGCATCATCGCGCAACTCAACCATCGACTCCGCTTCGGAACCGACCAGCTCAAGGACAAGCATGGATTCCACTTATGCACGCGAAATCTCAGACTCACTGGCAACAATCACAAAACTACCGCCCAAAGCAGCGCCCGCAGCGCCTATACTCAGCCTTCCTGTGGAGCTGATACGACATGTTGAAATGTACCTGGACACTGCAACCGCAGCCTCGTTTTGCCTGTCTAGCCGGTACATTTACTATGCCCTCGGCACGGATGTGCTTACAAGGCACATTGACGGAAGCAAGAACCGCTTCGAAAAGCGACGGATTATCGAGGCTGTGGTAGAGCGAGCGTTTCCCGGCCATTGGTTCTGCGCCTGGTGCGACAAATTCCATGCCTGGGACGCCTCGGAAGGGCCAAACCAGCCTCGACTTTCCAATCAACAGTCCCCCAGAAAGACGGCCATGACGGCGTCAAAGCAGCGTGACTGCACAGACTTCAACAGCTACCTCACCGGCTCCCCCACATACACCCTGCGCTACCACCACATTCGCCTCGCACTCAACGCGCACTTTTGGGGGCCTACCCACGGCATCCCCCTCTCCTCTTTCGCCCACGACCACAAGTCCATGGTGCGTATATCCAAAACGCCCGTGCCAACCACTCTCCGCATCCGCGCGCGCATCTCTTCGTCCGGCAATCTTCTCCTACACACCTCCTTCGCCATCATCCTGCCCTCCTTTTCCACACACAGCAAACACCTCCTAAAGCACCTCTGGCCAATCTTCCCACACATCCTCACCGGACACCGAGATACAGATTCCGGCCACGCAGGCCTCATGGCCGCAGTTGACAACGTAGTGCGACGGGGCTGGAAATACGCCTTTACCCAGAGCTGCGAGGTATGCGGTGCGGATTGGGCGGTTAACAGACAAGACTTTGTGCATCAGACGGGTGGCCAGGTGCGGCTGGTGGTGCAGAGTTGGCGGGATCTGGGCAAGGGAAGGAGTCCGTTTGAGCGGGCGTGGAGGAGCCACGGAGTTGCTGCCGAGGGGGCGGGTGTCATGGGCGAAGCGGGCCAGATGGGCTTGATGGGCTTGGGCATGAATGGAGGTCAAGTCGGCGGTGTTAGGGACTTGTTTGAATGTGCCAATGACGAAGTGGCGAATGAGGATGATGACGCTGATGATGAGGCGCAAGTCAGAGCTTCATCTCCCGGTAAAAAAGTCGAACCGAAGTCTTTAAGACTTTATCGCTCCTTTAGTCGGAGTCAACGCGCGGATGAGACTGCGGACGTCGAGGTGAGAAGGTCCAGTGCGAGACCGAGGTATTGGCGCTCGCGAGAGGAGAATGAAGACGTGTTCCGCAAGAGGGAGGAGGAGAGGTTGGATGTGCAAAGGAATCTTGCCGAGCAGCTGGCGCGCTTGGATGCGATGAGAGGGAGGGGGATGGGGAAGGGTGGGAGAAGAAGGAGCATGGGTATTCTAAGTTAGTTTTGTAAAGGGAGAGAGGGGGCGTTGTTGGATTTAGTTTGCGGGATCTTTTTTTTGTGGCGTTGGGAAATTGATACCAGGTAGATTTTTGATTTTTTTTACCGCCTTTTTAGGGAGTTATCTTCCCTGACGGAATCAAGTTATAAGATATACAAATGACATTGATGCTTGACAGCAGATTTTCACGATATGGAATTGATATGAATTTCCAAGTGACATTGATACTTCACAGCAGATTTTCACAACGCAGTATTGTTGTAACAGCAATATAACAAAGTAGCAATGGAATTGATATTTATATACACATCCTCGACAGTTCGTCTTACACGAACTTCTTGGCTGATTTCATATGACTGTTTGTCAATGGTTAGTCTTGTCACGTGGTTACGTTGTTTGTTTGTATGTGGCGATGTTTACTCCTTCACTGTAATTTGCACCTCACCGCCGAACTGGGCGGTTGCCTGATCGCTAGCGTAGTTTTTTTTTGTGCGGGGTCTTCTATCATAATCTCTTTCGTTCTCTTTTCTACTGTCACTCGTCGATACTCTCACTTGTCGGCCTAGATTGCCTCCCAACCACGACATACATCTCTCTCTCTCTCTTTCACCTTTCGATTATCGCATTCCACAATGGCATCCAAGGAGCAAGTACCGCCCAATCTAGCACCCCCCGATCCGGCACACGAGCAAGTCATACCGAGGAAGAGAAGAGCCATAGAAGAGCCCAGTGAGGAGTCGGACATTGCAACCGCGGACGGCCATGTTCCGGTAAGTAGACTGCAGCAAAGTGAGGTGCAAGGTTCTGTGATACAGTGACTGACAAGTTCATGGTACAGAGCCTTGGCGACTTGACTGCGCTCTTCCAAAAGTACAAGCAGCTCGAGTCTGAGAATGTGCACCTTCTGGTCAACCAGGCACAGCTGCAGTCTTTTGTGGCGGAGCTGCAGGCTGAAATCGAGGAGCTGAAAGCTGAAAACAAGGATCTATATGCGGACAACGAGGAACTGCAAGCTAAGAAAGATGAGCTGTATGCTGAGAAAAAGGAGCTACAAGCTGGTAATGACGAGCTGTATGCCGAGAAGAAGGAGCTGCTTGCTGAGGAGAGGGAGCTGCAAGGTGAGAATGACGAGTTGTATGCTGAGAAGAAGGATCTGCAAGCTGATAATGATGACCTGGAAGCTGGTAACGACGAGCTGTATGCTGAGAAGAAGGAGCTGCAGGCTGAGAGCGACGAGTTGCAGGCTGAGGGTGATGAGCTGCAGGCTGAGAACGACGAGCTGCAGGGTACGAACGACGAGCTATATGCTAAGAACGAAGAGCTGCTGGCCAGTAACAAGGAGCTAAAGGAAAAGAACAGCAATCTCTGTGCCGCAAACAAGGGACTACAGTACTGGAACAAGAGGCTGCAGTATGAAAACGACAAGCTACAGGCAAAAGCAAACTCACAAGCTGCTGCTGCTCGAGGCCGCTAGGGTGGACGCAAAAGAGCGCGAGGCTTCGAAGAGACTGAGTTGAACGAACACATGGCAAGTGAGAACAAGCGGTGTTTAGCTGATGCTAGATCCCGGTGGAGTCAAGGAATACACAAGGGCTATGGATAATACTCGGTGTTGAGAAAAGGACTGCAGAGTTCAGACACAGCGTTCTCGACAAGTACAACGGCAGAGCCAAGGCTCTCGCCGATGGAACATTGAGAAAGCCGGGTGTAATCATGTATACAGAAACCTTGAGATAACATTGAGAAATTCCCCTCACCTTCCTTCTTCTCCATCATCATCACACTCATCGTGCGTCGTTTCATCGTCTCACCATTCATCTACCGCTTTTCCAGTCCACCAGCCCTTGGAGAAATTGCTTTGCTCGTCTACGCTCGTTCTACCTACTACCAATTTATCCTACATCAACCTTGTACCTACACTGACTACCATTTACTATACGTACCAAGTCATCTTTTGCCTTGCAATGCCATACAGAATGGAGACGAGATCTGTAAAGTCTGAAAAAAGGAAAATCAGAGCCGACAGGGCAGTCAATAGGGCAGCAGAGCGGGTACCTGGTCCTGAATACACTCCCACCATTCAAGACAATAACGACGACGACGACGAAGATGACGAAGATGACGACGATGACGACAACGATGATTATGACAATGACGTACCAGTAAGTACAACCATCAGAGACCATACAAGTCACGTCTGCCGTGCTAACAAACCACTCTCTTCCCAGAACATCAATGGCTTCGCCGCATTTATTCAAGGCTACAAAAAGCTGCAGTCGGATAATATGCATCTACAGGCTCAAGTTGCTGAACACGTGGTTACGATCGAGCAAACACAAAAGTTCTTCTGCGACGCCGAAGACGCCTTGGAGGAGCGAAAAGCAAGGGATGAGGAAATCGAACTGTTGAGAAGAGAAAAGAGAAGCGTCAAGGAGCACAACGAGGAGCTCATGTCTGAGAACGTTGGCTTGGGCTTGAGATGCAAGAAGCTTGCAGATTTTAATCTGGGACTCAATAAACGTGTACGTGACCTGGAAGAGGACGTCAAGGCCAGTGCAGAAAGGTTGGAGGGGTACAAAAAGCGAGCCAAGGCTCTAGCAGACGAGGCTTAGCAAGGCCTTACATCACCTGATTTTCAAGAGTTCCACAGATTCAATGAATAGAGTCTCTTCATTTTCTATATACACACACATCTTTCTTTCTATCCCATCAACAAGTATATACAGTGACGAATGGAAGCGAGAGGATAGGACTAGCGAACCATGATCCCAGTCCAACTGTTTGGCAAAGCTCTTAGTTACCAGACGAGCTTGGTTGGAAACCCCAAACTTGTCATCCATACGCTTAAGATGAGGGCTGAGCAAAGGTGGAGCCAATGGGCCCAAACTTGATGTTGGAGAAGACAACGGTGGCATCGGGGTGGTTGGCCTCGACTTCCTCGGGCTTGCCGGAGGTGGTGGCGCAGGTACCGCGGGAAACACCGGGCTTGCTTGGGTCGGCATCGGTGGGGTAGGCGACGGAGTCGAGCCAGAGCATGTTGACCGCATGGTCGTCCCACAGAGACATGACGAGCACGTGTCCGCGAGCAAGCGAAGCGGCCATGCCGTTGAGGCCACCGAGGGTAGCGAAAGATGATGTGTCGCCAAAGGTCTTCTTCTGGGCAGTGCAGAAGGCCTCGGTGATGGAGTTGCCGCTGACGCCGGAGACGGTGGACTGGCTGTTGGCATAGACCTTGCCGTTCTGGACGTAGAAACGCTTAATCTCAGAGACAGTAGAGCCGGAACCAACAAACTGGGTAACGACGGTCATCTTCTGGTTAGTGTTGAGAGTCTTGCCAGGACCGTAGAAGTCCTTGTTACCCATGCGGTAGCTGTTGAAATCGCAACCGTCCTTGTCGCAGATACCACTGTAGCGGTTGTCACCATCTCCACAAGTGACGGCGTCAGTGCACACCTGGATACCAGTGCCCTTGCAGGGATGGGGTGTGTATGCGGTGGAGATGGAGTTTGCCTCCCAGATATCCATCTCAGGGCAGCAAGCACCCATGGTACCTGAGCCTGCGTTAGGGTCGGCAGGATTGGAGACCCAGCCATCGGAGTTGGCCTTGCCGTTGATGAACTTGATGTCGTGTGGGCACTGCGAGTCGCAGTATCCGGTTCCGTACTTGGCACCAGCAGCGTTGTTGCCCTTGCCGAGACCACCATCGGCGGCCATCTCGACAAAGTAGAGGGCTCCGTTAAGACCGCAAGGCAGCTTGGAGACATCGACATCGAATGTGAATTCGTTGCCAACGAGGTTGAACATCTGGTACTTGGTGTCGGTTTCCATGAGGTAGGTACGCGAGCCAATGCTGCTGGAGTACTGTCCCTTGGTGACCAACTTCAAACTGAGCGAGTTGCCACTGGTGTTGATACCGTAGGTACCTGAATGCGTTAGGAAACGTTTTCTTCTAGCAATAGACTTTTGGAAGCTTACCAGTGTAGTCGGCACCTTCGATAGCACAGTTCTTGGCGCAAGTGCTGCCATCGGGGCAGTAGCTGTTGTTCCACTTGTTTCCATCATAGCAGTTGGTGTACCCGCCAGTGTTGTGAGCCCATCGCCAGTTGGAATCGAGCACAATGGAACCGGCTTTGGTTGTGCAGCTGTTGCCACCCTTGCCAGTGCAAGTCTGCCAGTTCATCTTTGGGTGTGTCTCTGTGGTCGACGTGCCGACCTGCTGAGCGCGGACGGCTCCGAAGAGCGAGAGCGAAGTGAGTGCGAGTGTCCTGTACATGATGGCTATTGAGCGAAAGTGTGCTGTGGGATATCGAACAAACTGGCTGCGCGAGGTCCCTTCTTATACATTATTTCTCACTTTTGTTAAGCGCTGCCTGTAGTAGTTTACGCAAGTATCCATATGACCGCTGTTAATTGCAAGGTACACATCGTCGGCAACCTAGTCTTCTTCCACGACCGCTGCCACCAATGCGATGAGAGGCTCGGAACGTCGGGAGCATAGAAGGCAGCTAGAAGTACGAGAGTAATGAAGAATAGATGAATTATACCTTGTCAACCCTTTTTCGTGGGGTAGTCTGGGGTATAACGTAGATCTGTGCGCCACCGCTTCCGGTATCTTTGCCTCAATGAGATAGTGTACGAGAGCATGGACGGACAATATGTGGGTATGTGGAACCCCTCAATACCAAGCACTATGACAGCTTGACGTTATTGGCAGCAAACGCTTAGCTTCCCGTCGTATCCAGTCACGACTGAGCGATGTTATATGCAAGAAGGCAAAGTTGTGGATCAGCCTTTGTTGTCTCAGCTCTTATCTTCGCATACAGCGTTGTTGTTGTATCATGTGTTACCTTGTAGGACTATGTAGATATCATTGTATATTGCCTTCTCGATTGCGGTCGACGTAAAGAGCAACGATCTGGTAGGATCGCCCTTGAGTGCTATGAGAGATCATCCGTCGCAGACCCAAAGTCCCTCCTGATTTCAAAACCTGGTTGGGTTAGATTAGTCGTGTCAGATTCCAGGATTTACGCGAAGAAATTTTCTAGAAAGATCCTCCGGTCCGAATGAGGCAGTCAATCTGTGGTAGAGGTCATGAGGCTCACGATCTCTTCCCAGGAATAATGTTTCCCCGAAAACTAGGATCTCCTAATTAGCTTGCGTCGCCTCAAGCGGTACGGCGAATCATTGCTTGAACGGTGGATCCGGTACTTGGTAGCATGCTTGTTCGAGAGACCTGAACCTCAAATGGACCAGTGACATCTCCGAGGAGAGTGCATACGTACACACTATAGTAGCTCAGTTTCAAGCTGTTGGCATCTCGTCGTCTGGTGCCAAGTAGATGAGAGGTATTGAGAGATTTACGTCAAATGATCTCCGACAACGTAGTCCAGGTGCAAGACCCCGCGAAAGCGTGAGACCTAGCAGGCAGGACGAAGCTTCCGGGACAAACGGGACGGGATTCCTTGGATTGTAGTCATACGACCCTTGAAGCTTATTTGACATGACATAAGTCTTCCCAGAGTTGCATCGACCCAAATCCTCGGTTGGAGATCCGTGAGAAATAGATTGATGTGTTCGCCAAGACCGACTTGACGGTTGATCGGGCTCGTGCCACGTCGTTCTTGAACACGATATATTTGTTTTAAACAAACGGAATTATTTGCAGGGGACATACTGAGAGAGTTTCCCTCATAGCCTTCCCGGAATGTGGGACAGTGGTTGGGATTGCTGAACGTCGAGGTAGTTTGTTGCGGGTTCAGCAGCCAGTTCAGCCTAATCAACCACATAGGGGCAATATAGTTTTCCGGGCACTCAATATGAAATCCACATCTTACGGTGACGATCAAGAGGCTACTGCAGTACACGCTCAGGTGGACGGTAATTGCTCAGGAACAGGCCAATCAGATGGCTATTAATATACTGCTACCGGGTATTCAGCACAGTATTGAGCCGCAATAACAGCGTGACCGTCCGCGAGGCCAGCCTGATGGAGGGAGAACCAACTTGTATACCCTGCTGTTAGTAGTCTCCATGCTCACCCCGATTTCCATGTCCGGGTGCAGGAGGGGGAGAGTTCACATGCGAGACAGCCGGCACCTTACCGGCTAGATACTTCTCAGAAGGTGGCAGTCGGGTAGGGCCGAATTGAGCACTCTGGAAGAACTCGCGACGCGTTTAGTGAGTAGTGTTATGTACAACGACAAGAATCGCTTAGAAAAAGACAGTGGGAGATGATTGTCGCGAGAGGTTGCTGTCTAAGCAGGTACAAGACGGGGAGGGTCACCCACTAGATCTAGATAGGGATAGCGCATCTTCTACCCTTAGCTTAACCTTCTTAGCATTTGCGCCCCTCACCTTTAGCTGCAAGTTCCATTCATTTCCTTCAACACCCGTAGAGACTATGAAATCGATGGAAACAGTTTGCACGGGCCCCCTTTGCTATTACCCGACTTCACATTACGAACACGCCGATCATCTCGAGGAATTTGAACTAATTAAGACTTTCATTTCGAGAACATCTCTATGCAAGTATCTGTGATCTCCCACACTTTGGTCTTATCTCTTATCAAAAACTCTGAGCTTTCATACCCATGGGGTTTCAGTAGGGTGCGCAGAATCTCTGTCTTTTACCTATCTATCACCATGCATCGCAATATCTCCTGGGGGACATAGCCCGGCTAAGTAGGGGTCATCTGATCATCAAGCCATCACTGTAGATAATCCTGCAGGTATGCTCTTGGCAGCTGAGCCTCCTGAAATAGGCTTGAAGATTCAACCGGCTTGACGATATGCTCTTTGCCTTGGCTCTGCTAAATCGGCGTGTGCTTGAGTGGGTTTCCATCACCCTGCTGCTCAGCCCCAACCGCTTCTTGAGCTCGACCTGCTCTTCTCCTGTGCCTTCGTCGTCGTCGCCGTCTTGGTTTAGGATTTGAGTTTGTATTCGTAGCTGATGCCTGTACATTTGGAGCTGGTGGGAACATGTTGTACTTGTACTGGTGCGAAAAAAATCAGCTTCTGGTCATTATAGCTCCTTATAGTTCCCAAGTCCGGTGTTGATGTGGTTCTAAGACTTACCGGCATAGCCACCCATTGCTGGCCTGGTACAAAAGGAGCTGCGACTGGTCTTAGGGTACTGGTTTTCTGGGTTTGGTGGTTCTGTAAAGTAGCCAGTGCGTTGCCGGCCTTCATCTTCGGCACGCTCTGACTATCTTCCATGGAATCTTCTGCTTGGACCAGCGGGTATCTTGATAATGTATATGAATTTGACTTGGGGGCTGCAGAATACTGTGGAAGAATAGCATTTTCCATGCCTGGAAGCTTGACAATTAGTTGCGTAAGAGGATCTAACAAAGTAGGCTCCAAGACCGGAGCTTTCTTTGTGATCGAAGGTACGACAGACTGTTTCAAAAGCAACGCGGGCGCTGAAAGGCTTCTCCTTGGACGATGCCTGAAAGGAGAAATCGAGTCATTTCCATGTCGTACCGTCGTCAACTGGTTGGGGCCAGAGATCTCTTCAGGAGCTTTCTCTGTAGCAGAGGCTCCGTTTTTTCTTTTCATCTCATCAACCCCCTTGTTGTGAGTATTGCCTTGGTAGTCACCCTTTGGATATGGCTTATCAGGATATTCGCCTCTCCGGAATTTGACATCACGCTTCATCATGCCCTGGAAATCACGGAAGCATGGCCGCTCGTCAGGATAGACATGCATGGCTCTCATGCACCTTAGTCCATAGTAACTAACTGTCCGAAGTGGGTATCGCTTTCCATCAACACAGTCGTGGGCAGCATGTTTATCTTTGACGGTCCAGAGGATTTTCTGCCAGTGTTCATGTAAAGGATCTCCGCCGTCGTATGCCACATATCCTTTTTCGCAGCCGCAAAATGTGTAGTAGAAGATAATAGGCCAACACATCCTGGGAAAAGCCTTGGAAGTAGTTTCGGTTGGCGAAATTGGTATTTTCGTCGAGTGGAGGGGGGTTTAGGACGTGGCAATTAGCTAATACCTAGCGGATGGTATGGTGTATGTCAAATTTGCCTATATTGAAATATAACGATGGAGCAGAAGGAATTACATGAAAAATTAATTAATTCGTGCAGATGTCTTACTAAAATTGCCAGAGCCATTGTGCGAGTAGTTGGAGTGAATATTCTAAATCAGGTTAATAAGCCCACACTCCCAGAAAACTGTATATCAAATATGAGGCTCACTACCTCGGCTAGAATGAAACCAATGTGCACGGTTTGAGAAGTATGGTCCTGCTCTACTCCACACTCAACAAGCCTCGTTTGTAGAAAAAGAGGTCCCTCACGTAGATTCTTTGGTAGCGAACTCACATATTTCTATCAATTGTTGGTACACATTCCTAAGAAACAAGATTAGGCGTATGCTGGGTATCATGGTCCATAACATAGGCGGAAGAGAATCTAAAGTGTACATCCAGCAGATGTGTAGAAGTGGTCGTGGCCTAGTTTTCGTTGCGATGATGCGAGCCAAAATCGACGGATTTGGGCAACTATACCTCACTCCCACATACATACATACACATATGGCGGTCTGCAGAAATAGAGTCTTTTTCACTCAGCCCAGTCGCTTCCCACATGTGTCCCACTCATCATTACTTCAGTTTTATGATTTGGTGCACATAATGCAAGCGCAGTGGAGAAGGAAAGCACGCATGCTAGGACCTTGTATATTTGCGGTGGGGACTTGTCATATAAGCTCTGTTCGTTGAATTAGGTCAGTATGAAGAACAAATCTGCTAAATTTGGTACCAGCCCACTCAATCAAGGTCCCCAGAATTCCGATCTTGATACCCATAACATGGATTTTAGATATTTTGATCTCATGAGTTCCCTCCACACGTACTTTTAACCACCCTTTGCTTTCTTCAATTCATTTTATGGAACTTTCAAGAACACTGGCTGAGTATTGATGTCTCTACCATGATCTTTTTCTCATTTATTGGAATACAGTGTTATTTCAGACCCCGACCCTTTCTCCGTCATCGGCTGAATGTAATGGGGTTTTAGAATTTTCCAGTCCAGAACGACACTGAGGTGGTGAAGCGAATAGATAAAGTGCAAAGCAGTAGCTTTTATACCGCAATGCCTAAGCTTTCTTACAGCGCTAAGACTAGTTGTATTTCTCATACCCCCCTCCTCCTCCCAGACATTGGGGACCATACTGTAAGTTTTAAAGTGGTAGCTCAAACTACTCAAACTAAGCCCTCCAGATACTTATCTCTTATCCAGTTTTCAAATCCAAGTAATCATGCGTTATCTTCGCAAAAAAAGCTTTCATGGTATCTCAATAACATCATTTTTGACCATTATCCCGGAATACTTGTGCATCCAAATTTGATTTTACATAACTCTTTTTTTCTCGATATGTGTTCCAGTTTAGCGTTTACTTGTTTTTACAGTTTTCTTTCCACACAGACAATTATTCTAGGATCTTGTGGAGATTTTAAGTATCATGAAGATAAACTTGGAAGGTGAGAAGAAGAAGAAGAAGAAGAAGAAGACCATTTTATACCCAGCCTAGACCACCAGCACCCACCCCATGAGTGAGCAACAAGCAGATTTTTTATACATCTTATGTACATGGCCAAACCCCTCACGGCAGCATCATAAGTGAAGCTGTGGGATATTTTGTTGCCCGCAAAGAGGAAAGTTTTCGTGAGATAAGAGCCATGTTTTTTTCGATTTCCACATGAGCGCTGCGTGCATGGAATTAAATGGCTTTTCATGTCCTGCAAAAACCACAGGCATGTGTACTTGCGCTATTGCAAATCTCTTGAGCAGACATTCGTGTAATACGACAGGACTTTTGTTTAGGAAACCAGAAAAATGTAGAAATTTATAATTTCAGGTCATCCAAGTAACCATCAAAAGCTGTGTTTGATGTTTGTAGTTTTTTTTTAAGAAATAAGGAGGATCTAGACACGGACTGCTAATCAAGTTTTTTTTTCTGTGGAAACCCTCCCACTTCTCTAAAAATTATATTGGTGTCCTGCTGTTTTGATTTTGATTTTAATGGTTTTTTAGAAAAAGAAGCACCGTTCTCTAGCTTGCCATATAACAAGTCGAGAAAAGTTTTAGTGTAAAGGACAAGAAAAAAAGAGTCAAGGATGAGGAGGGAAGTAAGGAAGGTGCTTAAGTGGAAGACTTTATACACATAGCTCAGCGCACGGTCTGCGGGAGATTCTTAGGCTCGGGGACGAGCAAACCTCATCTAATCTGTTTTCCAACATACCTCATCGTTCAACTCCGCCTTAGCCTAGTTTTACACATGACATCACACCTCATTTCACAACACAACGCAACGAAACGCAAAGAAAATACACAACAATAGCATAAACCCATCCGTCACCTCACAAAAGTCTATAGAGCCCGTGATAGTCTCCGCAGATCCCATGCTGCACACAAAACATAAAGAAGGAACCTCGCCCCTACGGTCTTCGACCCCGCTAGCATATGTACACTTTCCACGATGAATTCCTACCAGGTCTTCGTCTATCGTCTGGTCTTATCTCGCATCCATCTCCCACATGACCGAACCCCATCGACCCTACTCCTTCTTGACCGTATCCGGATCCTGTAGAATACCCTCGGCCTCGAGCCTTCGCCTTGCCTCCTCTAGCGCCCAAGTCTGGATGCTGTTGATTTTGTTAGCCATCATTTCCGATCACATCATCTCTCATCCCACACCCCAGTCCGTCTCCCACCTCATCTTCAACAGCCCCCTCCATCATCAATTCATTTTGACATACCTAGTATCGGGCTTGAAAGCATACGCCACAACCCCAAATGCACATGCACCTCCAAATCCCCAAAACATAGCTCCTTCCCACCCCTCCTTCTCATACTGCTCGCCGGGCTTGACGCCAAACAGCCATCCGGTGGGTGGGTCGTACTGCACGCGCTTTACTTGTGAGGATGAAAAGGTGCGACGGGCGGCGATAGCGGCGGTGGGGGCGACAGCTGCCGGTTGCTGAGCTGCTACTGTGCGGAAGGCGGTGCGCGAGGCGCTGCCGGCGGCGCGGATGGACTGCATTGGAGCGGGAATTTCGGTTTCTCCCCAAGATTTAGATGGGACGGTTGAGTTATTTGCGGCTTCTTGGTCTTCCCGGCAAGAGGGCGGGGACGGAGGGTGGGTGGGATGTGAGTGATGGGGTCGATTGACCCGGTTCGAGGTTCGGCGTTTGTTGCGAGGTGGGTTTCTTGGCACGTGGCGGCCAGGCGGCGGGAAGCTAGCGTTCAAGTCCCGCCTCGACCGCAACATCGAAGCGTCAGACACCGGTGCATATGATCGCCTACGCCCTAATCTTCGGGGTCCAGTCAGGGTTAAACTCTATTCTTCATATGTGAGTGAGTGAGTGAGTGATTAAGAGAGAGAGAGAGTGCTAGACTAGATCTTGTGGGTTGGCTGCAGTGCACCTTTTGAGCTGTATCGTCACCGTACACTGTTATACCACTTAGGCACACTATGTATCTTGGGCTACAAGCCGTGAATATACTCGTGTCATAAGGCTATACAGCTAACACTGATGCTTCATAGCACATCTCTACAACTATGTATAACAAGCAACGCAAGAAAGCAGGGGCTTTGGCGGGGTCTCCCATCTGAAACAACGCGTCGCGTTGGTGAATAGGCGCAGGCTGTAAATGCACGCGTGATAGTCGATTTAGTCTCGATTGCCAGCAATAAGTGTACCTACCAAGTGGTCCAACCCTGCACTAGACCTTGACTACTCTCGTTTCATTTACCGCTCCCAACCGCGCACATGCTCAAACGCAAGTCCTCTTACGACCACAACAGCAGCAGCAGAAGCGGCGGCCCCCACGTCTCCATCTTTAGCGACGACCCCACGCCCGGGCGTCATAAGCGGAAGCGTGCGCTCTTCCGTCCTAAACAAACCAAGCCGAAGCCGCAGTGGATACCGACACCAGAGCGCAGCATGAGCGAGCTGCTGGAATTTGTATTACAACATGAAGACGCCTTCAAGAAGTTGGTTCCAGCCCTATCCAAGTAAAACCCTCCCCCTTGCCTTGGGCTGACTACATCATAGTCAGCACCGCCTTGCATCGCTCTATGCCGACTTCCGACAACAGCTCGATATCAACCCAGAGGGATACCATGCAAACATTGCAGCATGGACAAAGGCCCTCACCGATGCTGCACGAGCGGGCGTCGTCCCCAAACACGGTACTACGCACGATCTACTGAACATTCGAGCCGCCAACGAGCTTGCGCAAGCACTGCAACATCCACAATATGGGCAGCCAACATGTCTACCCGCAGTGTTTCATGAAGCAGTGCAGAGGAAAGAGATGATACCCATGAAGGACTTTCTCTCGTCAAAAGAGAGCATATACAAGACGTCGTGGATACCGTCACCCTGGCAGGTGCTGCAATGGAGCTTGCGACAGGTCGGCGTACTAGGGCAACCACAGTCGCCGCGTAGGCTTGAGGCCGGCAACTTTGTGGTTGTCAAGAACGTCGAGGTGGCTGCGGATGAGATACTCAAGAAGATGAAGGAGCACACATCAACTGCCGATCGGGTGCTTTCAAGAACAGACTTCCTAAACCGCTTTGCCACCACGCTCAATCCCTCTGCACCGCTCACGACGGACGATCTGGATGTACTGCTAGTCTTTCTAGCCCGAGACAGAAACGCGATATCGTACAATGCGCAGACGATCAAGTTTAAGCCGGAGCATGAGGTTGTGCCCCTTCCCGTCACGGAAGAGGACGCCGCTATTGCCAACCTCCGTGACACGGTCGCCAACATCAACGCGCAGATACCGCCGCTGATGGAGAAGATTGCCGCCGCCGATGCTGCAGCCCGTGAGGCCGTAGCCGCGAAGCAAATGGTCCGCGCCAAAGCCGCACTCCGCTCCAAGAAGCTTGCCGAAAACGCTCTCGCCCAACGATCAGACGTCGCTCTTCAGCTTGAGCAGGTATACACCGACCTCCAGCATGCGGCGGACCAGGTAGAGATTGTGGAAGCGATGCGCGCGGGCGCTGCCGCACTAAAGGGTCTGAATGACAAGGTTGGCGGAGCCGAAGGTGTCCAGGGCGTTGTCGATGCCGTCAACGAGCAGATGGCGACTACCGAGGACATTACCAACATCATCAACGAGACCAACCAGCCTCTTGATGAATACGAGATTGACGACGAGTTCGAGGCTCTGGAGAAGGCGGACCGGGAGGCGCGGGAGAAGGCCGAAGCAGAGAGGACGCGGGCAAGGCTTGCAGAGCTCGAGGCTGTGGAGAAGAAGCGCAGAGAGAAAGACGCTGCAGAAGCGAAGAAGAAAGAGGCAGAGGCAGAGGCTGAAACAGAGGCTGAAGAGAGCGAAGATGACAAGGCTGAAGAGCAGGTCGATGAAGCGTCTCAGCGGATGGCGAGATTGTCTTTCCAGCAACAGTCTGATGACGAAACCGAAGATGCACAGGAAGAGCGTGTTCCGGTTCACGCATGAAATAAATAATGCCAATGTGCGGATAACACAATCACTTGATTATCTTCGCCCATACCCCTGAAGAATACTAATACATCTAATGCACTGAAAAACAAGCGCATTCAATCCACTCGCCACCGTCCGTACGTTGCAAGACAGCTTTGCACAAGCTCTTTATTGTATGCTCAAGGCTGCTCCTGCCTGCCTTCAAGTACCAGAGTGTACTGGAACACAATATGCTAGTATTAAGGATCATGAATTCACTGCAATTCTGCTTCTGAATCCAGTTCCATTCTCCCTCTTTCCAGATTGTACCCTAATATTCTTTGCTTGGCAAATAACCCCTGTACCAAATATCCATTAGTCATTACCTTCGCCCATACTATCGCGGTCGTTTGCGGGCCGAGTGTAGTCTTGCAGAAATCTAGCGTGGCCCAAGTTCTCACTTCCTAACTATGTTGATGCCCGTGTCCTTCTTCTTCTCCATAAACTGTCGCATCTCTTCCAGATCCTCCATATCGTCGTCGCTGTCGTTGTCGTCTTTTGGCTTGCTCGAGGGCTGCTTGGACGCAGCTGGCGCTTGAGGAGGAGGTGGTGATGTTGGCACAGTCTTCTGTGAGGGTGGATTGCGCATCTCCTTCGTCTCATCTTCCCATGCTTTCCTCTCTTCCTCGTCCAGCTCGTCCCGCCGCTCTAGCCACCTCTCTTGTACATCGCGAGCATCCATGGTTGCCCCATTTTCGCGCATAGCCATCTGCCAGACGGTGTCGTTTGCGCCTTCTACTCCACCCACTGCGAAGCCGCCCGCACGATCTACAGCCCGTAGGAGCGTCATCATACTCTTCTTGTCCTCGACTGCTAGTGTCTCGAAGCCTACTAGCGCAAAGTCCTCGACGAGCTCGACAATTGCCTTGTTCAGCGCAGAGAACTTTGACGTCGGTTCCTCGTCGTCTACATCTCCTGCTTCGTTTGCGCCGGCTGTTGTGGGGCCCGGAATGCCGGACGCTTGCTCGCGGTTCAGGTGCGGCAGGAGGTAGTGCAAGTCTTGGACTTCGGTATAGTAGTCGAGATTGAACGGTAGGTCAGGGTAATTGCGTAGGTTATCGATTTTGGTGAGAACGTTTAGGTGAGGGAGGTCCATCTGCAGCATGCTGCGCAGGGCGAGCAGCAGCGATGAAACGTATAGCGACGGCCGGGAGAGTATCATGGAATCGGTCAAGTGTACGACAACGAGCTGTGACATTGTTAGCGTCCAGTTGCAAGGCCTGGGTGGTGGGTGAATACTCGATACCCCAGTTTATGAAGGCGGAAGAAGATGTTCCGCAACGACCCATGGTGCGTGAAGAGTTCGACTTGGCCTGGACAGTCAAACAGAATGTAGTCATCTGCAAAAGAAAACAACATGTTAGAAATGTGTGGCCCTGGTCGTGTCCCTGCAACAACTCATGCTCACCTCCAAGCTCCTTCAAGCCCTCTTCTAGCCACTCAAAGTTATGCTCCAGTTCCTCAAGTGCAAATAACACTCCACCGTTTGGCCCCAAACTCTCTTGCTCCATAATCTCATCGATTGTGACCAAGTCGCGGACATCTACGGCGGGCTGGTACGACGTGTGGTCGTTTGCGGGGTCGAGGTTGACGACGGAGCATTTGCGCTCGATGGCGGTCATGAATTGCTGCATGCCATCGCAGTACGTCGACTTTCCCGAGCCCGGCGGGCCTATGACCAACTGTGCAAACGGCATCCTTGTGTTGCGATGGAAAGTGAAGTTGAATGCGACAAGTTAGAGCAAAGCAAGGGAAAGTTGGGGAACTTTTGGAGGGGAGGCCTTAGCGTACAGCGTGCATCATCTTATTTGTTTTAGTTGTTGGAACTTGCGGACCCCCGATCTTGCGGAGCTCCACCTCGTTTACTTAACAGCTTCGACAGATTGTAAATACGAACGTAATCGCCAGCCATGTCAAGTAAGTTGCCAAATCTTTTCAACTTCTGCACTCCCCATCCTGCTATAGGTTTCTGGCTCTTCTTCTGTGGGATAGCGATTGCGCCGGTCTCGCGGGAGCAGAGAGCTTGCTTTCTCACATGCCCTTCAATCCAACATCAAGCACAAAGGTTAATCCAGCGCAGGTCAATTCGAGCTTGCGCAAAATCCCACTGAACCCATATCCGCCGTCAAATATGCGACCAGCAACCCTACACGATTACTCGTCTCCTCGTGGGACCGCCATGTCTATCTATACGACACGCACGCCGAGCCCGGGGGCAAGCTGCTACAGAAGTTTGAGCACCGCGCTCCCGTCCTAGACGTGTGCTTTGGCCGCGACGACAACGAAGCCTTCTCCTGTGGCCTGGACTGGGAGGTGCGCCGGATCGATCTGGAGACGGGCGCGCAGACCATCATGTCTACGCATGAGCAGGGCGTGCGCAACATACTCTTCTCTGCGCCGCACAACCTGCTCATTTCCTCATCATGGGACTCGACACTGCACTTGCACGATCTCTCGCAACCAGGCGACTTCTCCGCCATCCGCCTGCCTTCGAAGCCGTTTTCGCTGTCGGCCTCGCCCACGAAACTCGTCGTGGCCATGGCGAGCAGAGCAGTCAACATCTACGAGCTGGAGAAGCTGGCGGCAGCAGCCAAGACGGGCGGAGGCGAGGAAGTGGCCGTTGAGCCATGGCAGCAGCGCGAAAGCTCAATGAAGTACATGACTCGCGCTGTATCCTGCATGCCCAACGACGCCGGCTACTCGAGCTCCAGCATCGAAGGACGTGTGGCAGTCGAGTGGTTCGACCCATCCGAGGAGTCGCAGTCGCGAAAATACGCCTTCAAGTGCCACAGACAACAAGTCGACGGCCAGGACGTCGTGTATCCTGTACACGCCCTAGCGTACCACCCCGTCCACGGCACTTTTGCTACAGGAGGCGGCGACGGCATTGTCGCGCTCTGGGACGCCGTCGCCAAGAGGCGGATACGGCAGTACCAAAAGTTCCCCGCCAGCGTCCAGACAATCGACTTTTCAAACGACGGTAAATATGTCGCTGTTGGAGTAAGCCCGGGTTTCGAGGACGGCGTCGACGACGTGCCAGATGGTGTTACAAAGGTGTTTATAAGGGAGCTGAGTGCGACGGAAGCGTCGGGAAAGAAGAAGTAAAAAAAAAAGTCTGAAAATGGGTGACAGTTAGAGAGAGAGAGCCAGGTAGCGAGGAAAGGCACAACAAGAAAAAAAAAGGAGGGGAGGGGGGGGGGCCTATAAAGTCGCTCAAACGTTGATTCTGAAGATGACAGGGAATCTAAACACGACAAACCTCGCTCTTTGACTCTAAAAAAACTGCAACCTCACAGAATGGATAGAGAGAGAAGAGCATCTGTGAGACGAAAGCGCATCACCAGTTAGCAGCTAGGCCGCTCAACAGGCAACAAACGAATTGCTGCGTCGCGCAATAGGAAGTAGTGTGTTTACATGGAAGCATTAAGCATCTAGATCCCATTTGCATATGAAAACGATTTCTCTTTTTTCTTTCCTAAAAGTCTTGAGGGTTTCGTAAAACCCCATAATACTAGTGACTTATCCACCACACGCACGCTTTATCAAAACTCCAATGCCGCCGCTCTCTCCACCTTGCCATCTACCTCGCCCTCGGTCTTCCCTTCTTCAACAGCCTTGGGCCCTTTCCCTTTCCGGTAAACCCTCGCATCTCGAGGATCAAATCCGCCATTCCCCCAAAGCGCCCACTCAGGCGTCTCATCCCCGACATAATCCTCGGGCCTCCACCCAACCACCTTCCCGCCCTCAACCCGCGACCCCTCGACCTTGCCCTCATACAGATCAAAGAACCTCTCAAAGTCAATGCGTGTAGCCCATTTGCCATTCTTTCTAAACCTCGTCTTATCAGCTAGCAGCACACAGCAAGAGTGCGCGTGCTCGGCCCCGATACCGTATTGCAATCCCCGCGTGTTTAGTTCTTTTTCCAGTTCCGTAACGAACTCGGCGACTTCTTCGTAAAAGGGCACGTTTTGCATTGTGAGGCCTGCAGAGCCGGCGGCCGAGGTGCCGCAGTACGTTACGCCTTTTACTTCTACGAAGCCGGGCAGTGCGCGTTCGACGAGGTCAGCGTACCCGCGTACCTCCTCTGCCATGTTGAATCCCTTGACGAGCGTAAGGCGGAAAACAGTGCGTTGTTCGAAGCGGCGATTCCTCAGAATGTCGAGGCAGGCGCAGAAACGCTCCCAAAAGTCGCGATGGAGGGGCCGGTCAATCTTGCGTAGGCTGTCTTTGTTGGATGCGTCGATGGAGACGTAGAGTTGGGTTACTGGAATCAGGCTGGCAAGCTGGGCGGGATGTTGGGCATTGCAGACGAGGAAGGTAGAGATGCGGCTCTTGTGCATGATAGCGAGGAGTTCGTTGATGTGTGGGTAAAAGATTGGTTCACCAACTAGACTCAGTGCGCAGTGCCGGATGCGCATTGCTTCGCTGAAGCGCTCTGCTCGAACACCGGGGACGCCCTTCATCATTTTGATCTTCTTGTAATGCGCTGCAGTGATACCGTCAAAGATTAGGTCAGGCGCGTCCGTTACCCAGCGCCATGTTGTACCGACTGGGTTTGTGCCATGTCGCCAGCAGAACACACACTTGTTGGAGCAAGAGAGGGATGGAGTGGCTTCCATGCATAGATGGGAGGCGATGCCGTAGAAGGAGTATTTGTAACAGGAACCCCGACCTCGTAGGGCGGATTTGGTCCATCGGCAAATCTTCACACCAGAGTGTGAACCAATGATACTGTAGCCTTGCTTTGTGAGAGCAGCGTGAGTGGGCGAAGTAGTTGGTACCATTTCCTTGGGGGCTTGGGCTTGTTTGGATTTGGGGGCTGATTTCTTGTACGTTGTGAAGTCAACCGGTATTGGCGCGGACGATGAATTTACCATGGAGCCCAAGTCTTCGACATCATCCACTCGTGTGCCTTGGCCGCTTTCATCCTCCAGATTTTCCACGTCTTCCTCGTCGCTCTCGGCTGGATCGCCACTGCCTGGAACACCTTCACCCAGGCCGCGTCCTTCGGCAATTTCAACTAGCGCTTCCTGGACGCCTACCCTCCATTCTTGTAACCGTTCTTCGGCCTCGCTCTTAACATCAGCCATTCCAAGCGGGTACGCTCTCTTTCTGCCTGTCAGTCTCGCCATCCACTTGTCCACCTCCCTCGCTTGACTGCAGAAGCCCTCCTCTTCTGTGGGCCATCCTTCCTTGTCTCCAAAACCGAATACCGAGTATCCAAGCAATCCACTCAATGGCGCCGTGTCGATACGGAAATCGTTGTGTGTTTCTTGCAGACCTTCAATGAAGATGTCCAAAACAGTGTCAATATTGTAGGTCGGTACGAGGATGATGTAGAAGTACTTGATGTGCGCGTCGGCTTTTGGTGGGCTTATGAAGTAGTCGTCATGTTCAATGTACGAGATATCGTGGGTTTGCGGCTCTAGAAACGAAGCCGACTGGTCACAACCGGTAGTCCATTCTGTGAGAGCTTTGGCGAATTGGGCAGCATAGCGTTCGGTGGTGCCTGAAAGTGACTGGAAGAAGACCAAAGGCTGTATCTTGTCTGCTTTGTGGTCGAATGTCGAAGCTGGTGCTAAGCGCTTCTTCTGTATCTTCCTGCCCTTGACCGTCTTGGGGCCTTTCTTTGCTTTTGCAACTACATGCACAGCGGTTGTATCGTCCTCCGCATGGTTATCGACGTTGAGAAGTGGCGGGCTCAGCGTTGTAGTGTATTCGGGAAGCCATTCGGGCTTCAGCTCCACGGTCTGTTTCTCAACAGGCGACAAGGGAACAGGCGATTGTGACACCTTCTCTCTTCTCCGGTCGCGCGAGTATATCGCAAGTCGCGCAATCGTCGCTACCACTAGGGCGGAAAGCAGAATTTCGAGTCGGTGCTCGCGCCATATGAGAAGCAACTCTGCGCAAACATCAGCGATACGATCTTGGAGGAAGAGCGAGGATATTTACCAGTCGGCAGCTGTTCCGCATATTGTAGGAACACCATGATGATCTTGTCGACGTTGTGCAAGGCCGTTGTGTCTGGACACGAACTTTTGGCAGCTCGCGTGGGGTCGAGTAGCGGGGTTGATTGGGGCCTGCCTTATTGGCACACCACTTCTGCAGGAACACAATACCAAACAGCTAGTCTAAGTAAATAAACTATCATCAGCTCCAAAGTCGACAATCCTCCCGTGGTCGCACGAGGTCAACACATGGGCAAATAAGTATCTTGTATAAATTTTGTATTTGTTTATAATTGGGCGTTGTATTCGTAAAGTCATAGTTTATACTTGCAGTACTCAAATGGCTGCCCATTCGATTGAAAACGCCCTCACAGACTCCTGTTCATCATCAACTATCTCAGGATCTTCACCACCGATCATGTATGCCTTCTTGGTTCCTGTTCCCAGACGGCCCCCACCCACGACATCGAGCAGATCGAATTTCTGATCCCAGCCCAGGCCCGTGGCAGCGAAGTGGCTGTGGTATCGAAGGGGGTCGCCAGGGTAGACATTGTAATGGCAGCCGAAGCGAAGACCCGGCATATGGTAGTAGCCCTTGGAGTGCAGGTAGCGGAAAAGAGGGTAGCTATCCGGCACGGCAGGGGCAGGAACGGCAGCGTCCTTGGTCGGTGTGGGCAACGGTGGGTATGAGGTTGTAGGAGTGACAAAGTGCTTCTGCGCAGCGACACCTTTCGGCGCGATGACCTTGGCGGGAGGTTCGGGAGGAGGCGATGCGGGTGCAGATTCGAAGAGTGAAACCTCAGCAACAGAAGAGTCGCTCTTCGGCGGCTTGATTTGCACCCAAGTTTCTGAGAAACTCGAGCCTTTCATGATAGATCCCAGATCAAAGCTCGCAAGCTCAGAGCGTACGGGACTGGGATCGACAGCGTTTGTTTGTACCGGTTGCCAGTCTGAGAAACTCGATCCCTTCATGACGAAACCAAGACCAGAACTAGCGAGACTAGAGTCGTCCACGTGCAACGTCTCTTCCGACGTTGTGCTCGCAGCGATACTACTCTCCGTCTTCAGGCCCTTCTCCCGCAGTGCTCTCTCCTTCCTTCTCTCTGCCAACTTGGTCTGCTCCTCCGTCACCTCCTCTCCTCTCTTGTCCATTTCCTGCATGTACTTCAACCTCTCCTCTCTGCTCATCTCCGCAAAGCTCTTCTGATGAACCTGCGCATCATCCACGATATACGCAGCGCCCTTATCGACGAGAACCCGAGCCTCTTCCGGCATGAGTTCAAGCGGTACGCCCAGAAAAACGTTCTGCTGGCTGAGGTTCGGTATCGTGCCGACCAGAAGCCCGCAGATGTTGTGCGTGCGACGGCAGTGCGCAATGACGTCCACATCGAAGAGGAGGTAGTGTCCAGCGACGAGGGATATAGGAAAAGGTTCCTTGACAGGTTTGGGGACTGGCGCTGACGCCATGATAAGATCTGAAGTGGAAAGCAGGTTAGTTTTATGCTTCCAAAGGCAAGATGCGGTGAAGGTTTTGAATGTGACAAGAGTTCAGAGTGTGAATACAATATTAATTCACCATGTCCACCTTTTGGTGGGTCAGGGGATTGACAGATTATTGGGTATTCATCATATAGTGCGCGGGAAGAAGGCGGTGTAGAAGCTTACCTTTCAGTGTGGTTTCATCGTGAAAGCTTGAGGAAAAGAAAGAGTTGAGGTCGAGCTCGACTTTTCTGCAGCTTCGCTTAGCTAGCGCGACAGGGGGGCCAGTCAGGCTCCCCCGAGGTCCCCGCAACATCAACACGACGAGATGGGAGGAGTGCAACGACACGGGCAGACGTAGTCAAGATGCCACCACCGTACTTTGCTGTTTCCAAAGATGACACGGCGGCTCCGAAGTCATACTATGAGCAGCAGCGGGAGATGCTTGTCACGGAGATTGCGCAAGTATGTTGGGTTACTAGAAAATCCTCCTACACCGCATCAAGACACTAAACCGTAACAGAGTCTAGAAGTCGTACTACAAAACATCAACAAGCTAAACCGCTCACTTGAAGAAGTCACGTCGGTCGGAAACGAGTTTGCGCCCGTGGAGTCGCTCTGGAGTCACTTTGAGAACGTCATGGCCAAGGATCCGAACGAACAGCCAGAGGGTGGCCAGGAAGGTGCTACCGAGGCCGAAGGAGAGACGGAGGTGGCCGAGGAACGAAAGTAGGGAATGCGGAACACGGCGTTTATCCTTTACTCTACAATACCCAGAAGACGAGATTGGAGAAGAGAGGCTTTGAAGAAGCAGGGTACAAGCAGGCTATATGCTCTACAATACCCAAGCCAATGCGATTGCAACATGAAGGTTTCCAGGGAACCGCTTTCACTACCTAAAAGGGTGCTACTAAACAGGGAGGAAAGTGCGGTAGCTCAAAACACAAAAGGGGATACAAATTCACAACATTAGTTATACTCGTTTCACGACACAAGACGATTCATATTCAAGGAGGAGGATTTCCAAAAAAAAAATTGCTTCATTTACTTCAGGCGCGAGCAAAGTGAAGCCCCGCTCTCGCTATGCGCTCAACTAAATACCGGATACAGATACACGAAGGAGATACTGCTATGGGCTTTTGGACTCGCTATGTCCGTCGTCGTGCCAAAGAAAAAAAAACCAGAAGAACCAAACGGAAAAGAAAAGAACGCCGCCGCCCATATACATGAGAAGGCTTCCCTATAAAAGTGGAGAAGGAAGCGAACATGTCAGGACCGTGATGGAGGTGAGCCGTATGCGGTCATTAAACATCTTGATCGTGTCGTCCAGCGTCGTGAATCTCGAATTGCGCTCCTCTCTATAAACACACGGATGGCCAGGCTTACAAGACCTTGCAGCCGCTGCGCTTCTTCTTCTTGCCGCCTCCTGCAGGGAAATTTGATGTGTTCCCTCTCGACGAGTTGGCGGTACCTACGCGGCGCTCTTCCTCCTCCCTTTGCTCCTCGCCGACGGCCATTATGACGGCCATGTCGAAGATCTCTTCTACGCCGTCCTGCTCTTTGCTACTGCACTCCATGTAGGCGGCGCCCATCTTCTTGGCGACGGCACGACCCTGCTCGGTGGTGACGGGCGTCAGGCCCTGTGTCTTGAGTAGCTCGATGCAGTTCTTCTTGTTGCGCAGATCAGACTTGAGGCCCAGGAGCATGAGCGGTGTTGTTGGGCAGAAATGCAGGACTTCTGGGTACCACTGGAGGGAGTTAGCGAGGAAGCGGGTGTGTGGTGATGATGGTGGGCCAGGCCTACCTTGTCCATGACGTTTTCTAGTGAGTTGGGGCAGTCAATGGCGAAGCAAACAAAGATGACGTCCGTCTCGGGGTAGGAGAGCGGCCGCAGGCGGTCGTACTCTTCTTGACCGGCGGTATCCCAGAGGGCCAGCTCGACCATCTTGCCCGTGGGCGGATGGGGCGTGTGGGTGATGTAGTTCTCGAAGACTGTGGGCACATATTTCTGAGCGCATTAGCATGATCTGACATGGGCGTGTCGGGCTGGTGTGCCGCCTACCTCTGGGAAGTTGCCGGAGCTGTAGCTGATCAGCAGACATGTCTTGCCGCAGCCGCCATCGCCGACGACAACCAGCTTCTTGGAGTAGGCCGGGGGCTCGGTGATGGCGGTGTCGCGCGTGTTGGTGGTGCCGTAGGAGCTGACTGTGCCGTTGCTGTTGCGCTCACTGGGCGTCCGGGCGTGGCCGCGAACGGGTGTGATGCTGGGAACGGCGGCCTTTGTGCTCTGCTTACGTCGGAGGTAGTCGTAGTTTTGCGACGGTGCGGTGGCCATGTCTGGTGTGTGTTTGGTGTATTTGGCGTTGCGTGGAACGAGTTTCTTTCCCTTGTTTCAGGCGACGGCTTTTGGGGGTATCAATAAGATGGGCGAAGTGGGAGTTTGTCGCTGGTGTGGGTGTGGGGAGCGAGTGGTCGGGGCTTAAGAGTGTGTGTGTGGGTGTTGATTGTTGGCAGTGCTCTGGTCGCATATGGCAACGACGCTACCCATGGGTGACGACCATCAGCCGTTCGCCGTTCGCCGTTCGCCAAAACTTAGCGCCCCAGTTGGAAAGGCGGCCTGTCCCTGTCCGCTTGCTCCCATCGAGCGATTACCGTACATGCAAGGCCCGCACAGCCTCATATACCAGAAGACACCGCGCTTCCGCCCACCCCGACGAGCCCGACAAGCCCCCGACAACTGCACCCGCAACTTGCAGCACCCGCCTGGAGGACATGCACGAGCGATTGCCTCGACGAGCCCCCTCCTCCTCCTCCTGCGCCCGCGCCCGCAACTGCGACTGCAACTGCGACTGCGACTCTTGTACCCATTCTTGCAATTACAACAGCCGCCATGTGTCCGCAACAGGAGGCGCCCCAAGCTCTTGCCCTGCCTGTGAGTGCCGCCTCCGAGCACCCCAAATTGGATGCGGGGAACAGAGACTTTGACCACTACGCCCACCGGCTGCCAAAGTGGCGGAATGCCCTGCGCAACCGCCTCATCCCCATTGTGCGCTGGGAGACGCCATGGCTTGCTCTGCTGCAGGACAACCTGCGCTCGCCCGCGCTCGACTCGTACTTTGCCTACACCGCGAACCTGGGCACCCACACCTTCTTCATGGTTTTCCTGCCCATCCAGTTCTGGTGCGGGTACACTAGCATTGGCCGAGCGTAGGTCGCCTGCTTGTCATCCACCATGGTGCGACGTCTGACGTGCATAGGACTGTCTTCATGCTCGCCGCAGGTGTCTATGCAACCGGCTTTCTCAAAGACATGCTCTGCTTACCCAGGCCACTATCGCCGCCCCTGGCCCGCATCTCCATGTCGGGCTCCGCCGCGCTCGAGTACGGCTTCCCCTCGTCCCACTCGGCAAATGCAGTCTCGGTCGCATTCTATGCCATCTACACCCTGCGCCAGTCGGCAGAGCAGGACAATTCAAACTGGAACATGGGCCTACAGGCCCTCTTCTACTTCTACGCCCTCTCCATCATCGCCGGTCGTTTATATTGCGGCATGCACGGCTTCTTAGATGTAATAGTAGGCAGTATAATGGGTGCGCTCATCACCGCAATCCAACTCGTATACGGTGACTGGCTGGACTCGTTCGTCTTCAGCGGCTCCTATATTGATATCCTCATCGCAACCCTGGCCGTCTGCGTCCTGGTCCGCATTCATCCCGAACCAGCCGACGATTGTCCATGCTACGACGACAGTGTGTCGTTCGCTGGCGTTGTCATAGGCATCAACATTGGCGCATGGCACTACGCGCAGACGGGCTTTGCCTTGGAGGACGCATACCCTTCCTCTGTGCCCTTTGACCTACAGGAGATGGGACTTGTCAAAGCCACCATCCGTATCCTCCTTGGCGTAGTCGTCATCTTCGTTTGGAGAGCCACTATGAAGCCTGCACTGTTCACAATACTGCCTCCCATTTTTCGACTCCTCGAACAAGCTCGGTGGAACATGCCGCGTGCCTTCTTCTTGAATGCTTCCAAGTACAAGTCTATCAAGCCCTTTGCTGACGACGACAACCTCATTCCACCCGCTTCAGAGTTGCCGCACATGCTCAAGAACCTCGCTCACCCGCGTAAACGCTCCGTCTCCGTGGGCCCCCAATCCGCCGCCGACGCCTACGAGACACTAGCGTACCGCAACCGCCGGCGCCGGGAAAGCGTAAACTCGCTAGATGGCGCCGTTCCCGAGGGCTCGGCTTGGACGCCATCTGTCGTCAACACACCCACGATAGAAAAGGGCGATCCGCTCCTTGGCACTGGTCTCCTCCCAACACCCATGGCGTCGCGCGTGCACTCGTACGAGCAGATGATGGGCACTGGCAAAGTCAACTTTGAGAAGAGTGCAATCACCCCGCCAGATAGTGACACGGACGTTGCAGGCAACGACCATGAGCGCAAACAGCAAAACTCTTTGGAAGAGGAGAATGAAAAGCGCGAGATTTTCATGAAGCTTACGAAGCCACGAGTACGTTATGATGTTGAGGTTGTTACAAAGTTGATTGTATACACTGGTATGTTTCTGCCGTCAGACCCCTTTTTGTGTTGCTAACATCTATGACAGGCATTGCATATATAGCCGTTGCCGGCAATCCCATTTTATTCGAATTCCTTGGCTTGGGTATGAATGCCACAGCCTAGCTTTGATCCTTGTGTTTTTTTTTATCATTTCTCTCTTCCTTTCTTTGGTGCGAAAGTATGGATTGATGATCATTTGATGTTGTTTTCTTTCCCCCTTTGTAGTAAGAAGCGATGATTATATATATCATTATGGATCTTGAAACCGGCTACACGCACCCTCGATGGGTCTGAAGACGCCAAGGCTATAATTAATGACATTTTATGTTTTGTGGGGGTTGTTTTCTGGTGGTGGATAGTTTTAACCCGATTTCGTTTTCCAATCGGTCTTATTTTGAATACATATATTGGATGTGATATCCATGTACGTCATTTTAAAAGAAAACTTGGAACCTGAGTAATGGGGAGTGGAAGCGACGACGGCGAACCGTGCCCAATACCCGAGAGTGCACGTTTGTTGCAGTTGTGATGTCATTTATGCCTTGCGTGTCATGGGCTTTTCTGCTCTTTTTATCTCCGTGCGGGGAGTCTAGATGGGGTAGGGGTAGGGATATGTAAGGGGGGGGGAGAGGCTCGTGTGTATAAAGTAGTGTCTGTGCGTTTGTAATGTGGACTCCATCTATCTAAGCTTTCTAATCTAGTCTGGTTAAGGGGGGGAGAGAGGTTTCATAACTTTTTCATGTCTTGTGCTTGAGAAAAGGAGAGAGAGAGAGAGAGAGAGAGGAGGTGTAAAAGAAAACCAAGGCTGCTAGCTCCGTATATATATATATACTCTTCATAATAAGATTTTCCAAAGGTTTTGTAACATTTGAAAAGTTGTATATTTGACCAACACACACAACACTATATATAGTAATTCTCTGACTCCAACTTATTCCCTGGTACGATTCTTAGCATCATCGTTAAGAGGGGAGGTTTCGGAAAAAAAAGAAAAAGAAAACTCTGTGTACCTGCTTGATCTATACATGGTTGCTCGGAATCAAGCATTACATAGCAGCTCAGGCTGAGCACGACGTATAGAGAGAAGGCAAAAAAAAAATAACTAACATGGATACAGATAGAGAGATCAAGTGTTTACGTCAGTTTCGTTCATGTCCTAGGTTGAATTCAAACTATGCTTTGCTTTGCTATGGTAATATAAAACTTCTATTTCAAGTGAGCCAGGCGCAAGCAGCCATTTCAAAGGCCCTCATAGTAGTAGTAATAGTCTCATAAAATCATCGCGTCGAAGTACATATCCACACTGCCAACCCAAACACCTACGTTGCAAAAGATGAATGTATACGCAGAAAACCTTAAACCACGTCGTTATGCTCTATCATCACCATCACGTGTCATCATATTTCTCCCTCCAGCACTGCCAAGACTTCCATCCCGTCTGGGCGCAAAGTCCATGCCCTCCACAATGCTCCCTCTTTTACTCAGATTTGACATGCTCCCCTCGCTGCCCTGCCTACGACCAGCAATCCCACTAGCTGCTCCAAACGTACTACTCAGCGTCCACCCACCAGTCGCAGGACTAGCATCCCTGATCCAGATGGCTGGCGGTAGTCCTAGACTCGGTATCTTCTCTTCCGATACTGGCGTGATTCGTGGAGAAGGCGAAGGAGCGTGGCGGAAGGCATCGGCGTAAAAGGTAGCGAGAAGCGAAGCGTTCGAACAAAAGGCTTCAACTTCATCTCTGATTTGTTCAGGCTTTGCGGTATTTGCTGGTGTGAGAGGCGGCGTCGTCGCAGTTGAGGATTTCACGTCGTGGAAGGAAAGAGCAGTATGTAGGAGGCTAGCGTCTTGGACTGGCCGGGCTAGAGGGCTGGCAAAGGGGCTACGATGCGGGTTGCCACGCTCTGCTGCTGGTGTGGATGGCAAACGGCTGCTCTGGCTGCCATCGGTAGTTGCCCTCTTGTGCTCATAAGGATCTACATGTCGGATCCTGCTGTTGTCCTTGCCGCGGTTGTGTGCAAAGCGGTTCGCTAGAAGAAGAAAGTCACCTTCGTCGGTAATTTGCGCGAGGAGGCCTCCACTGCGATGGATAAACTGCGTGTATTTATAGTCCGGGCTGCCCCAAGAATATGTGACGTCCACGTCAGATGGAAATGCGCTCGCTGCTTCCATATCCAGCACAAAGTTCAGCCTTCGTAGCAGCGCTTTGTGGTATGCAAATTTGTCGGTCTTCATATATTGCGGAGAGAAGCTTGTAGAATCCCACATCGTTTCTGGCTGGGCTTGTGGGGGCTGCAAAGCCAGCTTGACTGCATAGGGTGATCGGAAGGGATGGGTTTCAACAATGTCAGCTACTTCGGCAATGGGCACCTCAACCAGCTTCAGTCCGTACTTCTCTACACTTGTAGCCCATGTGACGATAGCATCTTCGATGAGCTTGGCAGTAACGTTCATCCAGTCGATGCGAATATGATAACAGTTGTCGGGGTTGTGCAGGCGATCATAGTGAAGAGAGATGATTTCAGGACGATACGAACGCTTCCTGGGATCAACGTCATAACGCATAACACGCGATAGGACGACTTGTCGCTTGGCCGCCTCAGCACGTGTTGGCGTTTTCTCACCCTCTCTGAGCGACCCAGAGCTCGTAGAAGAGGAATCAGCAGTGTCGGGCCGCGATTTAATGCTCTTTGATAACAGAGGCGATGTGCGAGGCGCTTCTGAGAGCGGCGTCGAAGGTACGGACTTGTCCGACTTGCGCATGCCGAACCATCCCGTCCGAGATTCAGCTCGTGGGGCTCTGTATTCTGCCGCAATCTGAAAGAAGAAGTTGCCGTCACGGAACTGATGTCGTCTCTGCACGTGTTGGAAGAGGCCTTTGCTCATGAGCTCATTCCCAAATTCTACTGCCTCGTCTCGAGTTTCAATGTCCTTGAAGTTTGAAAGTAGCCAATTGATGAGATCAAAGCCCAAGAAGCAGTTGTAATGCAGTTTAAGATGCCATCGGCGATCAAGCATTTGAATGCCCTTGTCGCCCTGTAGGTCTTCAGCGAGCTTCCTAATGTCAATGTTTGACTTGTTGTACTTTTCTGCCTCAGAAAAGATAGAAGTCTGGAACTCGCTATCGGTGTCGCTGAGGAGAGTATGATCTGGACCAGCCGCTACGACGACTGAAGGATCACGTGTATGGTATTCGATAGCGAGTGGATTTGGATCTTTTTGCTTTGCTGCAAACGCAGGCTGGGAATAGCGTTCTTCTGGGGTGATGAAGCGAAACTTCTGCCACAACTGGGTGAGCTTGCGGATGCCCTCTAATCGAATCTCCTCTTCAGAATCTTCTGTCTGCATTGGGAAAGGTCGCCTGTGCACAGCAGGTATATCGACTGGTATCAAAACGAAGCGGGCTCTCCAAAAGCGCAAGACCTCAGAAAACTCGTCATGATAGCCTGCCAAGAAGGTATCGATGATGTTCCAGTTGTACTCCCTCCGCGGTGGACGCAACACGATATCGCGTGGATCGTAGGTTTCCTCCAGAGCAGTACGAATGTAGGGCCTGTATGGGAAAGGTGTATCGACTCCAGCAGACGACTCCAACGCTGTGGTGGGTTTCCGATTGTATCGTCGTACCTCTACTTCCCCTCCAGCTACACATACGAGCTGATGAATGTTGTTCCCAACACTCATGAAGACGGTGTCGCCGTCATTAGACATGTAATCAGGTGCAAGGATGCTGGCAAGAGCTTTCTCCTGTCTTCCTGAAAACTCGGCGACCGATGAACCGACAATGACCTGGAATCCATGGGAGAGACGAAACGCGATGAGCTCTCTGATGAGTGATTCTCTGCTCTTTGGAGCTTCCAGAATTTCGTCGTCGTCATTCTGTGTAATTTTGTATGGGCTCTCATTGTATTCCGATGCGATCTGGTCGACGGAAGGGAACCACTCATGGGTAAGTGGCACGGCGGCCGGTGAACATAGTGATCTCCACTTTACCGTACCTGTCCTCAGTGTTCTAGGAAAAACGTGGTGCCAGCGCCGATATTGGTTTTTAGACGTGATGGCATTCTTCTTGGGGTTGCAAGGGTTGACCAGGACGGCCCAGGGCGCGATTGCGCTTGTTGGAGACAAGGTTCGTGGAGCTTCTCTGGCACCTCCACTGGAAGACAGGTCCGGCTTGTGGTCGCCCGTTCCTCGTGCCCCTGCAAGAAGAAACGTCGATCCAGGATCTCGGACAACTGAACCAGGCTGGGAGGCAATAGAGGGTCTACTAGATGTCATTCCCCTTACAGTCTCGACTGAGCGGCCTGCATGGTCAGAGGCGAGTGACTCAGCCGACAAAGGACCTGCGCGTGATGCGGGTTTTATTGCAATCGGCTGCGATGCTTTCTCGACAGAAGTGTGACGAGTGCTTGCTAACCTTTCGGCAATAGCGCCCTTTTGATTCTTCTCAACGGTCAACATCGCGGGTTTCACCTTGCCTTGACTTATGTCAATGGTGGCATCCCCAAGAGTAGGTTGCGCTGGCGTTGCCTTTCCGCCAAAGCTGATCTGCCTCAAGAACCAGTTGGAAGGTCGGCTCTTCAGCTCATGGTTGGCTGGTCCTGCTGCCTTGCCACCAATAGGAGGAAGACCTGCTCGCCTTGGAGGGGAAGGCCCTCGACTGGGAGCAGGAGAATCTTTGGGAGTTGATCGCATAAATCCTCGGTGATCTTCAGAGTCCCCGGAGCCACCTGTTTTGTGCCCCGCTGGGCGGTCGACACTAACGCTGCTTCTTGCCAAGACCTTTTGTCTTTGCACGACATCGGCTCGCGGAACGCCCTCGCTTTTGTAGTCCGAGAAACGGTAGGCACTACCTCGCGGAGATTGGCTTTCTATTTCCTTTGATTTTTCACGCATGAGCTGTGGGAAGCTTGTATCTGGTGGTGGGCGCCCTGTCTTGCTGAAAGATGTACTGACACTCCGGAAGGAAGTAGATAGGTGTGAGCCCTTGGATAGCTCAGGAGATCCCCTCGACAGCTGATCGCTTGGCATCCGCTGATGGAGCTGGAGGTGATTTGTTGCAGAGCGCCTTTCCATGAGCGAAGAGAAGACGCCGCTATCGTATGCCTCCATCCAGGATTTATGAGCAGCCCTGCTTTCGTCGAGCTGGTCATCAGTATACTCCTTGTCACCTCTAGAAGAGTAGGAACCTGCTCCAGGTGCTGAAGGCTTGACAACCGGCGCTCTTTGTTGACCCTCCTCATTTGAATTGAACAGCTCGCGCAGATGATGAGGGTACATCGGATCTTCTTCCAAGTAAGGGATGGCAATGTCTCCCAACTCGTTTTCCATGACACCCATCATTTGCAGCTCGTACAGGCGACACCGTAGAGAAAAGATGCGACCTTTCTTGCGTGATTTCCTCACAATCTTATCAGCCTTTCGTGGCTTTGTGAGTTCCAGGATTTCTTCGGATGTTCCCGACCAAAAAGAGATGTCCACCCAATAAGGCATTGCGAATCTCCAACCTTCAGATGTATCTATCGAGTCGTCTTTTGGAACATGTCGTAGAACTGAGGCGCGTGATAATGAGCCAAAATTTGGCTGGCTTTGACGGGGCGTTTTGTCTTCCTCTGTACGCATCGGTCCGGCGGGAGGGTACTGGTCCTTTTCATCTTGTGCTTCTAGTTCAGACACTGACCTAGGCGTTCGATACTTGAACAAAGGCACAGAATGGAGTGGCATTGGTGACAAGCACACCAAATCAATGCCGATACCCGATCCAATAAGTGTATCCGTAGTCAACTTGAGCATATTGTAATCTACCTCAAAGACACCAGTGCCTGGAGAGACAACGATGACTGAGATTCCCGTTCGGACAAGGTCGCGATCAATATAGTCTTTTGCGAATTGAACTGCGGCTAGATTGATAGCTTCAAGGATGTTTCCCTGGCTTGCAGAGGATGGTCTTCCAGCTACGACTGTGTATGTAGCTCCTCCCTCAGATCCCAGTTCGTCGTTGTTTGTAGTTTGTTTTACTGGCTTGCGAACAAGGGAAACCTCTTTCAGGAACATCCTAAACTCCTTTTTTAGCTGATAAAGGATATTGATCCAATCACCACTGGCCATGTCGCTCACAACAACGCGATAGTAGTCCCTAAAAGTGCCCGACTGTGGCTCGGAGTGATTGTTACTTGTTGTTCCCTGTGGGCGATCGGCCAAAGGCTCCCCGTCGTATTGCATGCGTGTGAAGAGGATGATGGTGACCAAGTGCCGCGCGTTTATTCTTAGCCACCTCTTGAATAGGTCGGGAAGAAAGCCGCTCACGACTTTGTTGAACATGATTTCACCGGCGCCTTCAGTGTCAAAGTCCCACATTTCCTTGGACATCTGAATGAACAGCGTGTATCGTGCCGATTCGCTGCGAAATATGGGTTTCGATTTGGGCGAAAAGTAGCCAGAGTGAACGGATTGACCGTTAATGTAGATGTGCTTGATAGTCGCTTTGATGGTGCCCATGAACAGTAACCGTTGACCTCGGTAGACGGTACGTTTACTGAGCTCGGAGATGGCCATACGCCACATGTCGGCGCGTGCAAGATACTGATCCCGGAACACAATCTCCACATGGTGAGCTTCGTGCATATCCTCATCAGCCTCAGTGACCACCACTTGCATCCTATTACGGAACCCAAACACTTTGGCAATCTTCTCGGATATAGAAACCTGGACTTGTTAGCTTCGTAGAGACTTGAGATTAACATTCCCTTGCCTGTAAATTTGGATATTTTGACTTGAGATCTGGAGGAAGCGCCTTGGGTACAAAGACATATGCCTTATTCGCATCGATATCACGACCGCCCGGAATGGTCGAACCATTTTCGTCAATGGTAACTGTTATTGAGTCACGACGATGTCTTCTTGGATGCCCGTGTATATTGCTGTTGGTAGGCCCTGCATCGAACTTGTGCTGCGCCACGTCATGCGCACTTTTGGCACCTGCATGGAAATTGCGTACAGCATTGTCCGCATGTATGGCCACGATTTGAAGCAGGGAACCAGTACCGGTGGGGAGCTCGGGGAACTTGTCGCCGTTGAATACGATCTCATCCCTCGAAAAGTTGTCGTCATGCGTCCATAAGGTGCAAACTTTCTGCACCCGCGCTTGTTGTGCCTTTGACACGGATTTAGACATGCTGGGTCCTAATGTTGCTGAGATGGGTTCTGGCTGCCCGTGGGATCACTGACACTTTCATGTCACTCGGTCATACATGTAAGTCGCGTGTCGCGTCATATTATGGTTCGAGCGGGGTAAGAATAAGTCTCCAACGTTTGATCCAACAACGTGAGAGTAACCAGCGATGCGAATGGATGGATCGCGATGATAGCCTCGGGAGGAGTCGCGAGATGGCATGCAAGGCCGCCTGCAAGGTACGGAGACCGCCAAGGCGCTAGAGCCTAGCCGCGATAGCGTACTTTGTTGTTGATGTCGCGAACCATGCACGACTTACCTGATACCCATATACAAAATTGCATTTGTGTAGGCACTAATCCTGTGCAGTGTTGATGATTATTTACACGCCAGCACCCTTTTGTCTTGTCCCTTACCCATTTTGCCCTGTCTTTTATAACAGACCACTCTGTCTCATAGATACAAAGTCAGGGTAACGCGACATCGAGGCGGCACAACTTTCAACACATTGAATAGGGCAAAGCCATAGTTTGGAGACGACAAGGAGCTTTGAGTCGAAAGTGAGACTTCAATGTCAAACCGCACGCTGTTTTGTGATCAGACCTCAAAGAGCTGGAAAGGAAAAGGCCGTGTACCGTACACGTCTTTGCAGGGCATGACTAGACAGTACTATTATTACTATGCGTTTACTTTATCATCTCCCCATAGAAATCTCCCCTTCAACTCAAAGTCTAGCTCAGCCCTCAACCCTCTTCCTCATATCCTCCAAATCCTCCCCCTCAACCGCATCCAAGCCCTCCTTTAGATACCTTTCCACCGCCTCCCCAATCCCCTCCTCCCCATCCACAACATCTACCCACCCCCTCACCCCCTCGGTCTCCAACACCTTGACTACTGTCTCAGCAACCGTTGCCCGACTCGTCTTCCCCCTAGCTCCCACCCTCCCCAAGCCTACCTTACCCGCAGGCTCCTCCGTCAACAACCCCGGCCTCAAACTAACGCCACAAAACCGGTCCTTCACCTCTACCCCCTCCTTCTCTTCCCTGGCCAACCTGTCCTTTGCGAGAACAGTAAGCACCTCATCAGCCGCCACCTTTGCCTTGAAATAATCCGGCAAAACCTGCGTATTCACCTTCTGCGCCGCTTCCCAATCGGCATCCGACCACCAGGGCGCACGGCCCGAGCGCGAGGAGAGATAAGAAACGGTGAGAAACTTTTTGATCGAGGGCAATGCAGCGCTAGCACGTGTAAAAGCAATGGCTGCGTCGCGGTCAACCGCATATGTCATTTCTGCTCCGCCTTTGCCGCCAGCTCCTACAACATGTCATTAAATTTAAAATGAGTTCTTTTTTTCTTCTTCTCTGCCTACAGCACTTGTGTAGTTTGCATGCTTGAGTAGGGGAATGCTTGCTAGACAGATACTTACCTGCACTCCAAACTACCCAGTCTGGTCGGACTTCTTGCAAGATGCTCCGAGCATCATCCTCCGTTTTCACATCTGCTACGCTCCGCACCAACACTGACAATTTACCTGGTTGGCCCTGGCCCAGCTTCTCAATTGCAGGCTGCTGTGATGCTGTGCGTATCATGCTGGTTACGTTCCAGGATTTTGCCAAGAGGAGGGGGGTAAGGAGTTGGGCGACCTTGCCATGGCCGCCGATGAGGAGGATGTGGTGCGCCATTTTGAAGGGTTATGTATAGTAGTCAATGTTGGACGATGGAGTAGAAGAGCCTTTGGTTGCAATTCTGCGTATTCACACACAGAGAGCTTTGTTGTGCAAAGAGACACAAGAGCGGATGCCGCGTGGTCGCATTTGCTGCTTAGAAATCCAGGCATGACGTGGTTAGTCTTGCTCCGAGCATACCCCGACACGTCCTACACCTAACACCCACGATTGCGTAATAGTACTGTGGGTCACTTCGAGCATCTGTTCATCCGTCACGTGAACATTCACAGTTAGATGTACACATATTCGCGTTTTTTGTATCAATTTCTAGCCACGCTACTGAGATACCCATTGTGGTTTTTTTGACGCCAAGCTGCCGCGCTCAAAAGAAGCGAACAAACATGAATGCCGTGGAGACTGTTTCTCTACCCGGCTGACTGGAAAAGAAGAAAGCTCTTAAGTAATACAACGAGCGGGTCATCAGCCACCATACGCCAAGAGGTCAAAACGTTGAGGCGCCAGGGGTATGTATGATGATGGCTACCTCGAACTTTAACTCCTAAAACGCCATTGGCAATGCATTACAATATACGATAGGTTTGAAAAGGCGCAAAACAAGCGAGCCTCCAGACACAAGGAAAATTTGGACGAGGAGAAGGGTGCTAGGACGAAGGAAGAGGGGGAAGGATTAAGTTCCAGGGCCGGTCGATTTGGAGTGGTTGTCAGAGTGGCCTGAGAATGGTCCTACATTGAACTCGGGTGTTGTTTCCATATTCTGGCTAGGAGGACCACGGTATTCGCCGGCATCATGTACCAGGATAGGATCTATAGACTTTGTGTCTGGATGCACACTGATGCCATCCTGTGATTCAAGGTCTTGCTTGGTCGCGTTGCGACTAAACTTCATAGAGTCGTTGTCGTTGTTATTGCGATCGATCGGAGACCAACCAGCAACACTGCCGGCAACGATACCAGCCATGACCGTTGCCGGACCAAAGGCAGAGTTGGAGCGAGACCTAGTGCGACGACGGCTGTTGGGTGTAGGTGGCGCTTGAGAGCCATCGTCTGCCTGTCCGTTATTTGGAGTGCCAGGCAGCGAATGGCTAGATCGTGATCTGGTGAAGATTTCCCTGGGGTGCTGAACCTTGAACTTCATGGCGCTGAGGCGTCCACCGCGAACTTTTCGGAGGAAAGCGAGTTCATCGCGAATCTCCAACAAGCCTTGGTTCCAGTAATAGTCGTCGTCGGAAACAACAACCTCTGGAGTTCTCTTGCGGTGAAAGAATTCGGGGATGCACTTCCGGATAAGCTCATCAGGAATCAATCGTACAATGACACCAACGGGCAGGGACAAGAAACCCAGCACTATTGAGTAGCCCCATTGAGCACCATTGAGCCTTACGACCTTGAACGCAACACCACCGACGAAAATGATCATGGTCTGACCACCAATCATGATAGCCAAGATGCAGATGAAGAACCAGTTGTGGGTGATACCCTCAAAGACGTTGAAGCGATTGTCTAGTCGGCGGTTGTTCAGGGCGTTGAAGATCTGCATCCAGACGAACGTATTGAAGACCAGAGCTGGCAATTGCTCCTGTTCATGTTCACTCTCATAGCTAAAGATGGATTTGCCGCCGAAGTAGAGGATGAAGGTGACAACCAACTGGTAGATCGCCTGGCCGATGATCATCTTCCACATCGTCAACGTAATCAACGGTGCAGACTTCGGGTCGGGCTTTCGGTCGAGTAGAGTGCGCGTAGGAGGATCGGTCGCAAGGGCCAAAGCAGCAAAGGTATCCATGATGAGGTTGACCCACAGCAGTTGGACAGCGGTCAGGACAGAGTTTTGGTTGGGGTCGGAAACAGCCGAGACAAAGGTAAGCAATACGGCAGTGATGTTGACGGTGATCTGGAACTGCAGGAACTTCTTCACGGCGTCGTTCACAGCACGTCCCCAAAGCAGCGCCTTCACAATGGAAGCGAAGTTGTCGTCCATGAGGATGATGGCTGAGGCTTCTTTTGCAACTTCGGTACCGGCTATGCCCATGGAGAAACCGACATCGGCAGTCTTGAGCGCTGGCGCGTCGTTGGTACCGTCGCCAGTGACCGCTACAGTCTCACCCAGCTCTTTGAGGCGCTTGACAAGCCTGCGCTTATCTTCTGGGCTAGAACGAGCAAGGACGCAGAGCTTGGGAATGACAGCATCCATGTCGCGTTTTGAGAGTTTGCGGAATGTAGGTCCTTCCATGACAACACCGCCAGGCACAAGAATACCACAGTCTTCGGCAATAGCTTTAGCAGTAAGGACGTTGTCACCGGTAACCATGCGTACATATACACCGGCGTGCTGACAGTCCTTGACGGCTTCGCGGACGCTTGGTCGCAGCGGGTCTTGAATGCCAACAATGGCCAGGAAAGTCATTTTCTTGGAAATGTCCGAAAAGACAGCCTGGCTCGGATCATCTTCGTTCTTGGAGGATTCAGCAGGCGGCCAGCTCTCAAAGTCGCGATAGATCAGACCAATGGTTCTCAAAGAGCGAGAGGCGTATGTAGTGATGATTTGCTCGAGTGCTTCGCGGTTGTCGGCTGTAAGAGGTGCCTCTAGAAGTTCCTTGTTTGCATCTGTTACAATCTTGTCGCACATGGCCACCAAGATTTCAGAAGCGCCCTTGACATACATCCGGTACTGGCCATTGTTGAGTTTCACGACAGCTCCCGAGCACTTGATTGCCGAGTCGAAAGGAATCACTTGGACGACATTGGCATTGGATCGCTCCTGGGACACGTTGCCCATGCCCAAGTAATCGCGTGCGAATCCGAGTAGAGCAGTCTCAGTCTTTGAGCCAATGAAGGGATCCGGTCCGCCCGCTTCGCCTTCAAAAGCAGTCGTGTTCTGGATGATGGACTGCAAAAGAAGATCCTTGACATCCTTGCTAAGAGTGGCAACGAATTCGTTGGCCGAGACATCGTTGGGGCTATCCACAGGCGATTCGGCTACATCTTTGCCTTTGGTACCGTCATCAGCCTGAGATACCTTGAGCTGGTGATCCCCGAAGCGGAGGGCGGTGCCAAGAGTGCCAGCAACAACCGTCATCTTGTTCTGCGTGAGAGTGCCTGTCTTGTCGGAACAAATGGTGGTTGCGTTTCCCATTGTTTCACACGATCGGAGCAGGCGAACCAGGTTGTTGTCCTTCAACATGCGAGTAGTAGCAAAGGCCAAGGCGAGCGTGACAGCCAGCGGCAGACCCTCAGGTACAGCAACGACGATGACGGTGATGGCGACGATGAGGATGTTGAGGAAATTCTGGGCCTTTTCGGCAGACGACGCGTCAGAACCCTTAAGTTTGACGAGAAACTCAATGAAGAGTACAACGAAAAGCAACAAGGCAGCTGCTCCACCGAGTTTGGCAATGTACGTTGCGAGAACGTTCAATTTGTTCTGAAGAGGTGTTACTTCGCTCTCCTCGCGAAGAGACATCATAGTCTTGCCGTAGCTCGAGTGGACACCAGTGGCGGTGACCATGAATGATCCTACGCCCTCTGAGACCTTTGCGCCAGAGAGAATAAATGGATCAACCTTCTTGAGGTTCTCGTGCTTCTCAATTGCCTTGAAAGCGTCATCTCCAGACATCTTTTTGAGCAGGTCAGATTCGCCGGTGGCCGAAGACTCGTCGCACTTGATTCCATGACCTTGGACAAGGATACCGTCCACTGGAATCATATCACCGGGTTCCAGCAAGACAATGTCGCCGACGAAGATGTCGTATACAGAGACTTCGCGAGTTGTGCCGGAGCGTATGACTTTGATAGTGCGGTCCTCCTTCTTGCGGTTCAGCTTGACGAACTGTCGTTCCTTCTGCCAATCGTTCGCAGCGCCCACAACAACAACAATGACAATGGCGACAATGATAGCCACACCCTCAATCCATTCGACCTTGGGCTCACCAGGCTCGTGCTTGACACCAAAAGTCTGGTACAGACCGAGGGCTAGCGAGATGACGGCGGCGCAAGTTAGTAGAATGAGGACCTTGTCGTTGTACGCCATCCATGCCAATTCAAAGATGCTCTTGGGTTTCCGGACCGGAAGTCGGTTGTCGCTGAAGACACGCTTACGGTCGGCGAAAGCATTATCTTTGGGAGCGGTAGGCGTCCCATTGGCGTGAGCAGTGTGCGGCGAAGACTTTTGCGGTAATTCATTCGTAGTCTGGGTCGTAGCCTCCTCAAACGTCACTGCGCCGTCCAGTTGCTGCTCGTCGATACTCAAACCGGCCTTTCGATCGGTCCTAAGGCCCTTTTCTAAACCGTCAAGGCCACCGAGAGCATGAAATGCTGACAACTAAAACACTACTCAGCACATGTCCAATGCTGTTGATGCACACACACAAAAACTTACACTCTTGGGGTTGTAGAGCTTTCCCAGTTGACCGGGCGAAAAGGCAAACTTGTTGTTTTCAACCTCAAAGTCAGCCTCTGTACCTGGATCAGGCTTCAGGGCTTCCTTGTCGTTCATGATTTCAGTTGGCCCCATGTCGCCCTTGAGCGTCTCGCCCTGCGAGGACGCGACATATGTGCCAGTGCTGTTGGATTCGCCGTTGTCGGTGGCAGAGTCCATCGAGTTGCCTCGAGACCGGGCACCGGGGACGTTCAGTAAGCCGTTGTTCCACGCGGTGACTGGTGAGCTGATATTATGCGGGCTTGTTGGCCTACTGCTGTCGAAAGAATGGGTGTTGTGCAGCTCTTGAGAGGGCTGTCTAACTTGTGTTGGCGAGACATTATCGGTATTAGCGTTTGTGGATGGTCTATGGTTGTCCTGGATATCGCCAAGTGCTACTGAGTCGCCCATGGTAGGGTCGTTTGTCGCAGACGTGTCGATGGTGATGGTCGGTGCCCGTGGTCTTGAAGGACCGCCATTCGCGTCTCCGGTCGCCATATTGGTAGCCTGGTGGCCTCGGGGGCTAAAGGGGAAGAAGGCTGACGTAGGCTGTGCAGGCAGACAGGCAGGCAGGCAAGCGATGTCAGCGTAGGAATATCAGGCGTGCAACTTCCGGTGAGATGGCTGGAGTATGAGCACTATTGCATGCAGAAGTACATGCAAGTTATAAAGGTCGATGGCGGGAGGCGGATTGAAGCAGGGCAGTGCTTGTCTTGGAGCTCGGTATATTGGATGCGCGCGTTGTAGAGAGTGTAAGGAAGAGCCTGCAGGCGACTACCTGCGATGGGGGGGTCTGGTAGTCTGGTACCACGCACGTTTGTTAGCACTCTCCCAGATTCACTCGCGTTTGCGAGGCTGCGTAGTCCCCTCAGCCACCGCCGTGGCTCAAGCTAGAAGAGCGCGTGAAAGTGATCCACGGCCAGAGCGAAGGTGCTTACAGGGAACGTCGCGTACTCAGATACGGCAGATGGAGCAGGTGAGTGAATCAACCAAGCTGAAGAGCAGGACAGACAGCGCTAGACTGAGGGTGGCAGTGGCAGTGTACCGGCGCTGCGCATGCTCATTCGCGGTCGACGGTGTGGCGATGGTAGAGTATCTACCGTGGGACACAAAACAGTCTATTAGGTGGCGATACAGAGGCAATGGGGGGGGCACCTAGGCTTCTGGACGAAGAGAGCGTATGCCAGGCAGCTGGAAATTTGCCAACCGAGGACATATACTCCAAATGCCCTCGGGGACGGCTTGTTGTTCAACCTCCCAAGATCTTGGGCAAGACGCATCGACGTGCACAGCCTACCTGCTAGCCCAAACCGGCCTAGCGGACCGGGCACAAATTCCCACCTTTGCGGGACCGTCACCACCTAGCCTCCGTTTCAGCAATTCACTGTGAACAACCTGTCCTGGGGCCAAGTCCGCCTCTGCACGTTCCCTGCAGCAGCAGTGGAGGAGAGAGAGCTGGTCGGCTACGTGGTCGCGCCAGCAACGATAACCCCCCCCTTCTACTCGCATCTCCTCCAAACGGCTTGCCTCCCGTTTGGCCATTAGATGAGGCCAAGCTCCGCCAGGTCAGAGCGTAATATCACCAAGCAATGCATCAAGGCGGGCAACGACGTCCATTATTTGCCTGCCCTTTCCCCCCTATATCCTTGGCCGATACAAAGGTTGTTCATGATAGCCCAACAATGACATGCCTCCGGAACATGAACTGTCTTCATTCTCCAAGCCGTCGTTCTTATAGGGTTGGAAATTACCGCAGCCGCCTCCTGCCGGACACAGCCTCGACCGGTGCCGCTGGGCGGTGGAGGGCCTCCACTTGCTGTCCGTCTTTGTTGGCTCGCGCGCCTCTCAGCGTCCTTTTCCGCTATGCCTCCTCGCAGACAGAGATGAATTACGTCTGCCATCTGTCATGTAGCAACAGCAGGGACAACGGTGCCCCGGAGCATGACATGCTATTGATGGTGTGATTGCCCTTCAGCACCGATAGCTAATCTCACCAGCATGGTGTGATCCGACTCCCTACTCGTACCTGAAGATCAAAGGCACAAGTGGATAAAGACCGGCCTCAATTTCGGGGAAACCAAGAAGCCGCAAAAGGCTTGGCTATTTCTCCCGACGTCGAACCTGGTCTCGATAGGGTACATGTGCGTCAGCGGCGTCCTGTTTCTTGCTTCTCATGGGCTTGGGTCGCTGAGCGCGTTGAGCCAGTCCTAGCTTTGATGGCGCGCTCGACGACTCTCCAACCGTTTACACTTCCACCATGTCATGGGACATCATTTGTCAGCACCGCCTCTCTTACCTTCAGACACTGCATTCGTTGAGACGTGCAGCGGCTGAGATTAAATACAAGCTTCAAATACCCAGGCTGCGGGTGTCAGAAGCTTACAGAACACAAGATCTTGACGCGCTTCAGCCGGCCGCTTCCACGGCCCTTGGCGCAATCACATGGCGAACCACAGAGTTCATATCAACCTGGAACTCTTTGGTTGCTTCTGTAAAGGTGCCTGGTGGTTGCAGGAGTGCTTTTTGCGTGTGCGAATCTCTCGCCATCGGTGTGGCGACAAAAAGCCCGTCAGTCCGTCCTGGCTGCCCTCTGCCCAGCGTCAGTGATGGGCAATGCATACCCCGCTCTATCAGATTAGTCTATTCCAAGATGCTTTCAATTAGCAAAGGGTAACTTTCCCTGCTGACATGCATCCCGAGCCGGCGCGCCTACTAAGCGCTGCAGAATTATACTGCAGCCAATCAGTATGCGCCCCCAACACCGGAGATACTCCGCACGTGATTGTGCCAGAGACACAATTAGCACAAACTTGACATGTGCGTCCTCTGCGCATTTTGACATTGTCACACAAGAAGATCACCGGGTTTTTTGTAAGCTGGCTGATATGGGACACTGCATCTTGTACATCTAGAGGCTTTGACATGTACGCCTTTGTGGATTTCCAGGTAAACTATGTATTTTAAACTGTATCTTGAGAGTATCTTGAGAGTAGAAAAGTGTACATCTCCATCGGCTGAATCGGAATGTTGATATCAACAAATCTCCGTCTTTTTTTATCCTAGTCAGTCCTGACTTTGCATTCTATCTTGGTACCTTTACAAAAACAGTATCGTTTTCAATCTTTTGGCCCCTGTCGCTGCAGTACCTGCATTGGCCCCCAGATCCTCCCGCTTGGTCCAAATACAGACCTCAAAATTTACATACCAATCCAGCCATTGTAGAGGGTACCAACATCTCGTGGGTGAGCAGGAATAGAAACGCTTCTTGGCCCAGGTTTCCCCTTTCCCGAATTAGACCTTGACGACCTTTTGCCATTCTTGTTGGTCACCTCGTAGAGTGATATCCGACCACGTCGAGTTATCTGCAAATGGCTGGTCTGCAGTCCCACGGAGCTTCCCAAAGAGTCTTACTAATACGAACAAGGAAAAGTAGGCTCAGTTGTCCATTCAGGATGTGAAGCTTCCCAAATCAGAGATCGCGAAGAGAACATATGCCTTTGCAAAAGAGCAACTACCAGAGAAGACGTTCAACCATAGTATGCGCGTAGTGTACTTTGGTAAGCCAAGAACGTTCATCCAAGACTAACATATCAGACTGTAAGATTTACAAATCTCTCATTACTCATTACTCATCAGCTTCTAACGCTCGCTGCTTAATGCCTAGGATACGCCATCATATACATACGTTTCCCCATCTATCACCACTCTTCAAGATCTACTGTCCCACATGCCTCCTCCACGATCTCGGTAACTCAACCTAGGATATGCATGGGTCCCACATGTCCTTTGAGCTTTACGGCGCCTTCAAAGCCATGACCTTCGTCGTCGAAAACGGCGCTGCTCAAGACCAAGCCGAAGCCGTCAGCGAGACAATTGTTCGCCACGCCGACCTTTGTGAAACAGGCATGTTGACGAGTCTGGCCATGCTGATGCAGCTCATCACACTAACTGGTAAGTAAATACTTCTCAATCTTGTCCAGGGTGGGGATTTACAATGGGGCAATGCACACCATCATCAGTGTATGCACGAATGCCGAGGAGACCACGACGACCGACGACCGTTGTTACATTCGGCAACCACATTTCTGTAACCCCGCGTCTTTCTGCCTCGCAGTCCGCCTATCTTGACGACAATCGGGCCTTGTTGGACCCATGCCCTTGCTACACCTGCATGTATGAAAAACCTTGCCTTGGTAGGCAGTTCGTACCGAACAGAGTGCCGAACGGAGTAACAAAAACGTCGCCGGTTACACCCAAAACGTCGGGGTCATTGCAACGTCATCGCGCTTTGTTTTTTTTTATTTACCACGTAAACGGCTTTACATTCGAACAACGTGACATTACCCCAACCCAAGCCTCGACCGCAAACGTAAAACCAATATTGCAACAAACGCCGCAAGCTATCCCAAGACAACAACGTTCCAGAACTCCCTCACATGCCATGTTCCAGATCGGCCATATCCCCGCAAGTCTTCCGTACACACAGACAGTGCACACACAGACAAGAAAACCTGAAATCTCTCGGCAACTTTATCCTTTGTTCGACGGTTTCTAGGGTAGACAAGAAAGTTTGGTACTACCCCATCATCATCATCCCACCCAATCCAACCCAACCCGAAACCGGCTAGTAATTGTCCGCCCAAAGTTGTTTACCAACATACCCCAACTCTCTCTCTCTGTCTCTCTATCTCGTCCTCCACACTCTAAAAAATCCACCCAATGATCCGCGATTTTTTTTCTGCTTTGCATGGAAAAATTCCATTGGTCGAGACTAACAAACAAAAACCGTAACGAGATGAGGCTGAGCTTTTTTTTTTCTCGTGGTGAGTGTAAAATGCAACGCATCGCCACCCACTCACCCACCTAAGCGGAGGGAAAAGCCCTGATCAACCGATGCGAGCCAGCTTAGTAGTAGTTTTTTTTTCCTTGGCTTTTTGAGGCTGTGTAGACTGGGAGCGGGGATCCCCTCCCTTTCTTCCCCATCAACATTGCCCCGTTACATGCCCATGCCTTTACCCATGGGAAAGTGGGAATGATTGTCACAAGGGGGGGTTAAGGGTTGTAATGCTTGTGCAAATGGGGGACAGGGGGGAGGTATACTGTAGGCATGATTAGTCCCGTCCACTCGAACTGCATGCTTACTGTAGGGCGACTACGTACATTATAACCACACATATTATACTCCCTACGCTGCATGACTGGTATATTTCCTAAATTCACCCATGGACCCCTAGTTATCTTGGGCTACTTTACTCTACCGGATAATGGCTGGGGGGAAGGGGTTTTTTTTTCTTCTTCTTCTCTAATCACCGCTACTGCACTGGAATATGGGCTTATTCTCTTCGCAATTGACATTAATATTGTTTCGCCGCTGGAAAGTGCAAGGTTAAATGCCGGGAAAAGAAAGTTGGTTATCTCGGCAGTTATTTTTTTTGGGAGGGGGGGGGGGTGTTGCTCTCCCTTCTTCTTTTGATGATGAAACATTTCTCACCGATTTAGCCTTGCGACAGGGAAACATTATGCCAATTTTTTTTGTCATGTTCCCCTGTCCCCCAACTAGGGAAAAAAAAGTTGTAAAATCTGCCTTGCGACCGGGTATCGCATGTGTAACACTACCCTTACATTAGAAGCGAAATATTTCGATATCCCCCTTTTCGCCGTCCTAAACTATTCTCTTTGCACAGCCTTCTCCGGGTTGTTCCATTCATGTAGCAAGCATGCTACACGTTCTCTAACTGGATACTGTCTTGGTCTATTCGCCATCTTCCGTGCTGTCCTCTGGGCTAATCTCCTTCTTCTTCAAGTGCGGTAGGTTGATCGCGAAGACTAGTATGTTGACGATGACGAACATGACAATAGCGGAGATGAAGACCAAGCGTAGACTTTGGCTATAGGCTTGGATGACTGGGCGATTCGTTAGTTTGGGGGCTGTGTAAGAAGTGGAGCTGTAGAGTGGCGATTCAAGGTCTTTAGGGGGGCGAATGGGAATATGCTCGTCACATAATGGATTTACGAACCTTGACTTTGATGTTTGGGGTCGAGGGTGACGATGCTGTGGACTGATTTCCGGACGCGGTGGATGATCTGCAATCTCTGGTCAGGTGATATTTGCTTCTGTATACGAATTTATTGGGGCTGAGTTAAACGGAGGGTTAAAAAACCGAGATGCCGATCAAGGCGTGGAAAGGTACTCGGGGGACGGAAAGTAAGCCTGCAAGCTTCTAGAGGGGAGCAAATACATGCACTGATGGCCTGATATCCGTGCTGTGATGGCCTAGTGTGGTGTACTTCAGACACACTTTCGCCTTGAAATGTGTTGAAATACACCAGTCTTCCCTAATGGGTTGTTTATGAGGTTAGAAATCACGTACCTTGGCCTTGTTATGGCCTGTCACCAGCTTTTCTAAATTCATCTTCAGAGCGTTCTGGAGGATCAGGCTGCTTATGGAGACACCCATCACAATTCCCAAACTACGCCAAAGAATAAGTGTACTGGACATGACAGCCTGATCTTCTTGGGTGCTCGTCGCAAGCACCGCGAGACTTGTGGCAGGAAAGCTCAAGCCCTGCCTGGACGTTGGATTGGAATGTCAGCAAATGTGTCTGTTGCAATTCATGGCAGGTACTCACCCAATACTGGAGGGCACCAAGAATGCTGTGGCGAGCCATTTTGGTATACCATCCCACATCAACGACATACATGTAGCTCCCAAAAGCATCGATAGTGACCCAACAACAATGAGCCATTTCATGCGTCCTGTCGCGGTCATAATGAAGCCTGCTGAAACTCCGCAAATGGTCAGAGCAATTGAGGGTCCTGCAAGACGGAAGCCGGATACTGATGCACTCTCGAGCTCGACAGCCTGGAAGTAGAGCGGTGCATTGAACAAGATTGTGTTCATGCCAACCTGAGCAAAGAAGTTGTTGAAGACAAGGTTGCCACGCGGTTTGCTGAACAGCATCGGCAGCGGCATTACCGGACGCACAGCTCTAGATTCTACCTTGATGAGGACACCACAAGTGACTAGGGCTACTAGGAGAGAGGTGACGACAATCCAGTGCTTCCATGGATAGATGTTACCGCCGATATTGAGTCCAAATATCAAGAAAGCCACAGATACTGTCAACAGGAAAGATCCAGCAACGTCAAAACCTTTCATGGCATCTCTAATGCCGAGTCCTGCAGACTTTGCGAGATTCGGGCCTAGAGTGGAAGGCGTTGTGAAAATCGCGTTGATCAAAAGAAGGACAAGTACGGGTATTTGGATCGCAAAGGTCATCCGCCAACCCAGCTTATCGCAGAAGAAGCCACCAAAAGCCGCTCCACAAGCCGAGCCACCACCATAGAATAGATTGATGTATGCCTGATACGTGCCTCGGACCTCAATGCTCACGAGATCGTTGGTCATTATGTTACCCATTGACAAGACGCCGGCTGCGCCGATACCGCAAAAGGCCCGTGCTGCAATAAAGCTCCCAATACTCTGCGCAAGAGCACACCACGCTGTGGTCGCCGCAAGGAACACAAGGCCTGCAATGTAAAGTGGGCGACGCCCGAAAGTGTCTGATAGACGGCCCATCAGCGGTTGGAGTGATGTCGAGGTTAGCAAAAAGGCTGTTGAAAGCCATGAGGCAGAATTTGATGCATGGAAATATGATGTTATGACCGGATGACTTGACGCCATGAGCGTAGAGTCGAACATGGCTATCTATTGATATGTTAGTGTCGGAATAGCTGGAGGTAAATCATTGCATAACATAAAATGCACCATCCCGACCTCTACTAGGCGTATATATACTCATTGGGATGCCACACGACATGAGCCCCAATACCAGACAACTGCTTGGGTACATTTTTTCGCGATTGAGAGCGTGTAGATGAAATTGCAAGATCCACTTACAAAGTATCCAAGAACGATACCGCCAAACACGCATCTAAACTTCCATACTCCAACTCCTTCAAGCTTTCCGTTCTTCTGGAACCGTACCAACTTCTGCTCCTCTTGCGTTGTTGCAGCATCTTCATTGGGTACCACAGCTTGTCCATTTGGAAAGCTCTTTCTCTTGACTGTTTCAGGAAATTGAGGAGCGGCTCCCTCGCCCTGTTGCGCTACCTCCGCAGTTCTGACTTGGCTTGCATTGATTGAGCCGTTTTCATTGTTTTGCGATGATGCGCGAAGAAGTGGCGTTCGCTCGGATGGAGATGAAGACATTACAGAAAACTAGGCCTCGCCAACAAACTGCACAGCTGCTCAAATGAAGCAGCAATAGATGCACTCGGGTTTCTTCGGACCGATTTGTTAAGATGGAAAGGAAATGATGCGAGATGACGAGTCTCGGAGACGCAAGTGATCGTCTGGTGGAATCTGTGCTAGTCGCCCCCGAAATCGCCGGCGTTTTCCGTTATCAAAGGCCGGGAAACGGCGTGATTGCGCACAATCGCAACCACAACCTCGATCGCCAAAAGCTTACCAAGATGAAGACACCGTTGCGAATAGCCATCCTCGAATGCGATACGCCACCTGCAGATATCGTGGCCAAGTACGGCCGATATGGCCGCATCTTCAAGACGTTGCTGGAGACGGCAGCCGAGGGACTGGGCTTATCTCCGGAGCAAGACCTGGAACTAAACGGCTATGATGTGGTCACTGCACAAGAATACCCGGACTTGGAGAAGATAGATGCTGTGTTGATCTCCGGTTCCAGTATGTTTGCTTCTTTCTTGTTGTTAGGCGGTTTCGCGTATCGGAGTTGACCAGTGACAGAACACAACTGCTTCGACAACGACCCATGGATCCTGAAGCTCGTCGATTTTACAGAGAAGCTGCTCAAACAAGATCGAATTCGGATCATCGGTGTATGTTTTGGTCACCAGATCATCGGAAGAGCTGCAGGAGCAAAGGTCGGACGCAGCGATGATGGATGGGAAATCGCGGTAATGCCTGTACAACTTACCGCAAAGGGTAAAGAGATTTTCCAACAAGACACACTCGTACGTCCAACCCGTTACAATGATGTTTTGCAACAAGAGTCTAACCATGTGACAGTCAATCCACCACATGCATAAAGATGTCGTGTTTGAATATCCCGACGGCGTCGAGAAGCTTGGCGCATCTCCACGCTGTCTGGTACAGGGCATGTACAAGAAGGGCAAGCTCATCACTATGCAAGGACACCCGGAATTTACGGAGCCTATCGTGTCATATCTGGTCAAGATGAGGGCCGAGCAAGGCATCTTCAACGAGGAACAAGCAAAGGACGCGTTGGAGAGAGTTGGGAAACCTCACGATGGAGTAGTCATTGCCAAGGCGTTCCTCCGGTTTTTGCTAGAGGACTGAGAGCAGACGTGGCTAGCTAGCTATGATTCCAATTGAATGACAATCGACCCTTGGTAATACTCTCCTCACAATACCACGTGCTGATTGAAATCTTTCGCCAAGGCCGGTTTCCATCAAGTCTCAACTTTGGTTCACAATAATCGAATGATGATAGCGTGCAGAAGAGACTTGCTGATTTGACAGCTGCATTAGCTGCTCGCTTAAGGACCATGATATGTGCCCGCAGAGCCATGCCGAGAGAGCAGCATCTGCTATTGCACCCATGACACCAAGAGCTCTACATTATATTTGTGTAAATTCCAATCTCAATAAATCACCAAGACTGGCTTCGTGGCGCAATGGTAGCGCGTCAGATTCCAGTTTCCCTGGAGCATCCTGAAGGTTAGGCGTTCAAATCGCCTCGAGGTCACATGTGATTTCTTTTTTTGCATATTGGAGGGGTACCGTGGATGTGCTTCTTTTTTTGGCTACACCCGCTCACTAGCCAGGCGGTCTTTCAGGGTTACTGTGGCGGGGGACACATGACCTTGTTCTCTATACAGCTTCGGAGGTTCTACTACTGTTATTTTTGACGTGGCCATTAATTTTGTTCACTATGAGCAGAGAAGATGCATCCTGTTACGACGTCATAATTAATCTAGGGCGACGGGGAGTATTGATGCATCATGCCGACCCTGGACTCGTATCGCGCAATACAGAGTACGACAAGGCTTGATTGTTGGCTGCAACTCGTATCGCAAACGGCCTTGTCGCAACAATCGAGTCTCGTCGAGATAGCGAGGCCTGTTTGACACGGACTGGCAGTGAGTTTGCAGCGTTGCTCTGGCTCGAGAGTAATACATGGATTGGTACATGTCAGCGTGAAAGAAGGCGGCTGGTGACTGGCTGTTCGCAGGTTGATTGAATCGGCGCCAGTCAACGTCGCGCCAGGCTCGGGTGGTGCTGATCCATGCGCCTTCTGGAAGCGGCGTTGTCAGATAAGGCGCAGGGTCCAGCCTCAACCTTTGATCACTCCTCGAATCCTCTGGCATAGCACCCTTTACGTCGCTCGTTTCACTCGTTTGCTCGTTTATTCCCCTTCACCACCGGCCGCGCCGCCAATACTACCTTTCGACGTATATCTATTCTAATAAAAACTCGGCCTTGCTGCATTGCATGTACATTGCTCGATACCAGTCCTCGGACCCTTGCCTTCCACATGGGAAAGTGTACGAAATGCCCACCGTGCGCGCAACACAGTACCGCTGCTGACATGAACGCGATACATAGGGAGATATGGTGTTGTGCTGGATGCAGGGTCTTCTGTCCGTTTTTCCAATCTCACATCGCATCATCCACGAGGCAGCCGCTGACATGTTCATAGGGGACGCGCGTCCACATTTACCGTTGGCTGAACAGCAACGCAGCCCGCCAGAAGGCTAGCGATGTGCAGTTACACAGCCTACCCGTCATAGAAACCGACAAGAAGTGGACGAAGAAGATACATCCTGGTGCGTGGACGTGGTAGGACCAGAGTCACAGGCTGGACTAACGTGACATGTCACAGGCATCTCGACCTTCGGCGATCACCCCCACGATGTCGGATCGGAGCACCTCGACAAGCTGCTCAGCCATGCCCTCAAATACGTACCCCTCGAAGAAGTCCCAAATACCCCTCTTTTCTTGCTTGCGACAGCGGGAATGCGCATCCTCCCTGAGCGACAGCGCAAAGACGTGCTAAAGGAGGTGTGTGAATTTGCGCGAAGCACGACACAGTTCCAACTACCTGATTGCGACGTACACGTCCAAGTTATACCGGGAGAGACTGAGGGTCTGTACGGCTGGATAGCTGCGAATTACCTACTGGGTGGATTCGACCAACCGAAAGACCATGACCACGGCAAGGGACACAATACCTATGGCTTCCTCGACATGGGCGGCGCATCAGCCCAGATTGCCTTTGCGCCAAATGCGACCGAAGCCGAGAAGCACGCCAACGATTTGACCCTTATGCGATTGCGAACCATTGATGGCACACCAATCGAACACAAAGTGTTTGTAACGACTTGGTTAGGTTTTGGTGTGAACCAAGCGCGGGAACGATATGTCAAGGCATTGTTGGACTCAAGCACGGACAAGGAGCTTCCGGACCCTTGTCTACCAGCAGACCTGAAGGTCGAGGTTACAAAACATGGCAAAACTATCGATTCAGACGACGACTCGGACGATGACGAGCCAAAACCAAAGCCGGCAGCCAAACTCATAGGAACTGGTCAATTCTCAGAATGTCTTCACCAGACGTACCCACTACTCGAGAAAGAGAAGAAGTGCACCGACTCACCGTGCTTGATTAATGGCCAACACGTACCCGCTATCGATTTCGACGTCAATCATTTCGTAGGTGTGTCAGAATTCTGGCATACAACGCACGAGATCTTTGAACATGGGTACAAGGACAAGGCATATGACTTCAAGACGTACCAGGAGCGCGTAAAAGACTTTTGCAATCAGGACTGGAAGAGCATAGAGAAGGGTATCAAGAAGAACAAGTGGGGGCACAAGGTCGACCAAGACAAGGCACGAGAAGTCTGTTTCAAGGCGTCCTGGGTCATCAACATGCTGCACGACGGAATCGGTGTGCCACGAGTCGGTATCGAAAAAATGCCAGGCAGCAAGAACACCACCAAAGCCGTGCTCGACAACGCAAAGGCTAAAGGCTTCCTCGACCCATTCCAAGCGGTGAACAAGATCAACGACGTAGAAGTAAGCTGGACGCTTGGTAAGATGGTCCTGTACGCCTCCAGCGAGATTCCGCCTCCTTCCGAAGAAGCTCTGGCCGTAGGTTTCGGGTCCAACGTCCCTGGCATACCCTCAGACTTCCAATACCCCGGCGGCGTACCCAAGGCCTATGAATCAGACAGCGACTGGCACCGCCTCTTCGTCGAGCACCCCCAACGCATCCCCAGCTTCTTCATCATGATCTTCATCTTCATCTTCATCTTCTGCCTCATCCTCGGCAAAGAAAAGCGCGCCGCCGCCAAGCAATCAATCGCCAAACTCTTCAAATCCAAGCAAGGCAAAGACCCTCTCCACCGCCGCCGCGGCAGAAGTTTTCCCGCAAAACTCTTCGGCCTTGGCGGCTCTTCCTCAACAAGCACCAATTACGAGCGTGTCGACGTGGAAGACGGCGAGGCGGCAAACGAATTCGAACTCGACGAGACCTATCTCGATTCCAGCGACAACGAACTCTCCGACTCGAGCGACGGGTCCAAAGTGGGCATGACGAGCGGATGGGCCACACCGCAGATCAAGACGGAATCCGCCGGCAGCAATCCCCTGTATTTCAGCAGTAGCACCGCCGGCGATGTGGTGCGAGAAGGCACAGGACTAGGCCTAGGTCCGCCGAGTGCATTCGAACTTGGTCGGACCTACAGCCGTGAGCGGATCAAGAGCCGGGCGAGTAGTCCGAAGAGGTCGAAGATGAATGTACTGGATGAGTAACACAATGACAATGACAACAACAACGACGACGATGAAGGATGAAGAAATGTGTGTTCCACATGGGTATACGGCGTTTTTTGTTTTGTTTTTGATGTCTGTACGGTGTGTTGGAGTTGAGGCATGTATACATATCCGTCTCATTGGTTCAGTTTCTTTCTCTCCTACTTCATACCCACTCTTCTTTCCCCTTTCATCCTCCTCCCCCCCCCCCCCCGTTTTAGGAGGTATCCGTCATATTGCTTCATCCATTTTGCTTCAAATGTCACATATATCACATTTATGCATTTTATACTTTGATACACACTCCCACATTCATGTATCAATGGAAACAAACTGTTACTACTTTACTACTTTTGCCTAGGATCATGTTGAATTCAAACCTCGCATAAAGTAAAAGTTACTTGGCTAGCTCGTGCACAACATGAACAAAGTACATCACTCATCTTTGCATTACGAGCATAGCATTCTCCATCTTCTTCTTCTTCTCCTTCAAGCATATATATATATATATATATATAATGGCCGTGAATGGAGGCAAAAGTATAACAACTCTGCAAATGCAGCAAACTCCACATATCCATCCATCATCCCCTGAGGCGTCATGCGTCTCGATCCGTCCACATACTCTCTCTCTCTCTCTCTCTCTTTCTCATTCACCCGCCCAGCGCCAAACAAATGCAAATATATGATTTCATCATCCGCTGACACAAAGGTCGAGCCCCCTCCCCATCACCGCCGCCCCCTCCCAATGCAAATTCCTTTACCAGATAACAGAAAACACCCGCTAAAACGCAGCAAAAATTTGGGTTCCAAAAAACAAACCAAGCTAAAATCGAGGAATATAGTATACACCGCCATGAGAGAAACAGGCTTAATAGAAAAGAAGAATAAAAAAAAGTGGAAAATTGTCAGAAAGGAAAGCTTACTCAACCTCACTCAACCATCTCCTTATCCCCTCCTTCAACGAAGAATCATTCTCAGTCTTTGATTCACCGCTTGCAGCAGCGGCAGCAACAGACTTTGCACTCTTCTTCTCTTCACCACCTTCTTTGCTCCCACCATGTCTTCCACCCCGTTCAGCAGTAACGTCCTTGACCACCACTTCCAGCGCCTCAAAAATCACACTCTTGCAATCAACATGCGGCACCTCCACATGCGGAACAGCATCCGAATCCGCTCTAGTATCGCGGCGACCTCGCCGGCTACTTGAACGAGACGAGTGTGCAGAGTTGACACGCGTCACTTCCCCAGACTGGGCTAGGACGCGATCCACGCCGTCGATAAGGGTGGCGTCAAAGTCCATGATTTGCTCCGTGATGAACTTCTCCGCAAGGTGTACTTCGCTCAACATGGGCACGACGGCGCTGGAGGTGTAGGGATTGCCGTATTGCGAGCGGCCGGGAAGGCCGGGCGTCATGGCAGAGTGTTGATAGGTGGGCGTGGGAATGAGTTTGACCAGGCGACGCAAGCTAATGCGTTTGATGGAGAAGTTGCTGGTGTCGGCGATGAGGGCGGAGCATACATCGACCCAGCGCTCACAGGAACCAGAATCCATGTTCGGCGTAGTCGCAGCACTTAGAGGAGTGGGTTCCGCGCTCATAGCACGCTTGATGTCGCGCTCAAGCTCGCGGTAGGGCTTGATGGCTTGCACAGCGAAATCGGGGTGGAACTGACTCAGCCATCCGGCCACATTGACAGGCTGGTCCGGCTCACAGTGTGGCATCGACAGAACAGAAGAATCGCCATAACTGGAACCTGGCTGACTAGAGGCTGATCCAAAGCCACCAAGTAGTGGCGACTGGAGAGGTGAATCAAAGTCGGGAAGCGGAATATCGACGTCGATGACGCCGTCTTTCTCATTGACTGACAGTTTCAAAGGGGCGCCAAACGTCTTTTGGCGCTCGGGAATCGGTCTTGCAGCCGAAGCAGGGACACCAGGACAGCCGCCATTGGCGTAAACATCAGGTGAGGTATTATCCGCTGATGTGTCTGGTGGAAGCGGAGAGTCGATGACATCACTCTCAAATACCCGATCCATGGAGAGCTCCTGCACCATCAACTCAAGCTGCGACCGAGACCGCTCTTGTCCGCGATATCCCACACCGTCGTCTGTAGTCTGGAAGTACTCACTCTGGTCGGTAGAGGACGAACGTCGGCCGCTCCAAAAGTTCATGAAACCACTCCACCGGCTGGTGTTACTGGAGTCATTACTGGCGACACTAGTCTGACCAGTACCACTTCTTTGCAGGGTACTAATCAAGTTTGAAGATGCCAGACTGTCACTACTTTCGGGCCGCGTGTCAGTTGAGGGGCCGAACGACTTTGTCCGAGGAAAGGTGAAGTGAGCAACAGGTACTGTTTCCTGCGGCGTGACTGTGGAGGTTGTGACGGTGCTGCCAGCTGCGACTGGTCCCTCAGACATGGACGGTATCAACAAGCTGGTGCGAATGGAATGTGCCGAAGATCGCCGAGAGTGTCCGAAAGGTCGCGGGGGTTCTGGGGTCTCAATTAGAGCAGACTCGGAACGCTCATGTGCAACATGTGCAGGCGGATGATGTACGCTTTGCGTCTTTGGGGGTTGAAGAAGGATGTTCGACATGCTGGATTTCCCTCGAGGTCCCTTTCGGTTGATCTGGCGACGGAGCGATTGCTGTCTGGAAGGCGGCATGTTGGTTGGAGGTGACTGAGAATAGGCACGAAGCGAAGTCGATGTACCTGGACGCACGTAGCTGCTGTCGTTCACCACAGGTGCATTAGGTGGCATGAAAGCAGCAAGTAGGAAGATGAGTCTTCGTGCAGCCATCTTGTCTGGAGACACGATGACGGTGCGGTTGGGAATAGTCAAGTTCTCACCAGCCGTCGCCTTTTGTTGCTCACGGTGGCGTTTACGATGCCACCTAGGGCCGAGTAGGTTCAGCCACTCGGTGTGGTTACCGAGAAAGGCTGTCAAGAGGTTGAAGAAGAAGAAGTTCTGCTCCCGCCGGCCGGCCCACCTCCCAAGCCATCGAGCCTCCTCGCGCCATACGCCCCACTTGCCCTGGCCCGTCATGACGCGAGGAATCCTCATGCCAGTCACGACTCGATTGCCGGTCAGCTCTGCCGCGGTTTGAATCTCTTTGTCCATGCTGAGTGCGTTAGGCTGCAGCCTCAAAGCCCTGCGTGTATACTTGAGGGCGGTAGTATCTCGGACGTTGTTTCGTGAGGATTGGTTTCGTTGGTGATGGGCTACGGGCGTGGATATGCCTTCGGGCGACCTTGGCGACTTGAACTGAGCCAGAATACGCTCTTGAACGACTTGCTGGAGACTCGTGAGAGCTCGCATGATGACGTCCCAGTGCTGCCCTACAACATCGACCCGATCGTCCACGTCGCTGCTCAACGAGGCCGAAAGAAGTGAATCGACACCCAAGTTTGAGTCGATAAAGGCCCATCCCGCACGCCGGTCGGAGTCCAGAGAGGAGGCAAGCGAGTCTTGACCAGGAGCAGAGGTGGAGAGATGCGCCGGGGTCCTCAGGTTGGTACTTCGGGATGAGGGTCGCAGGGTTGGAGAAGTGTGCGATATTGGCAGGTGGAGAATAATGGTAATGGCGTACATGGGACTCTTGCGTACATTTGAAGGGTACGGTGGCTTGGTAGCCCCCGTCTTGGTGCTTGTTGGTGGAAAAGGAAAGCCATTGGCGTTTGGAAGTGAGCTCTGCGGGGTGGGTGTACGGTCATCGTGCTCCTCCTCTGGCATGGTTACGGAAAACATGCGGGTGATGAAGATGGTCCGCCGCTTGGGCTCCTTGGGTATGCTCTCGCTGGAGTCGCTGTGGGGAAGTTCGGCTGGCAAGTTTGCAGGTGTGAAGGATTTGGCGAGATGGCTCCTCCGGCGAAGACCCTCGGCGCGGCCCAGCGAGTTTGTGGCATCCTGTACGCTTGTGCTGAGCATCGAAGGCTCTGGCTTGGTGTCGAGCGGGACAATGTGGATCTTGTTCGAGTTACCGCGGTAGTTCATGGCTAGGTTGCCGAACATGCAGTCAAGACAGATGTTTGCCAGATCAGACGACTCCTTGGCCCTTGCCTGCGCCTTGGCCTGGACTTGTGCGTGCTCGTCAATGTTTGGCATGGACGAGATGGAGCTGCCGCGGGTGCGTACGCGCGTAAAGGCGCCTACTGTAGGTGACCGCGGCGGAGCTGTAGGCTCCGTGGCCAGCGAAGATCTACGGGCATGGAGGCTTGCGCCCATGGACCCCGCAGTGCTGGCACTGGCACTCGCATTGGCATTGCCCCCGCCAAAGGCTCGCGCGCGTGTGTTCGGACTGGCAGGTGGTTCGGCGCGAGGTGGGGCTGGCTTCGAGTCGAACAGGATGGCCTTGGGCATGGCCGGAGTTTCATCCTGGGCGATGATGATGCGGCAGTCGCGGGGGAACTCGAGGTCAATCTCAGGCAGCGGCCCGTCGTGGCCGCTGCCGGGAGTCAGAGGCGCGCCATGGAGGGGATAGGGCTGGCCGTCCGGGTGGAAGAGCGTGTTGGTCTCGGGATAGAGCAGGTGGCGGGTGTGGGAGTCTTCGGTGGCGGAATCGAGCACCGTGGCCGTGTTGGTGTGCGACGTGTTTGCGCCTTTGCGGCTGCTGAAGAGGTGTCCGATCATCTGGCAGGCGCCTCCATAAAGGCGCGCTCGGGGCTTAGCAGAGGGCGAGGAGGCCGTGGTGGTTTTGGTGGGCTCGAACAGGACAACCTTCTTGAAGCCCCATGACAGCCGGTCAAGCCTGGGGACTACTTGTTCCGAAGATGGGGATGTAGGCGGGGTACTAGGATGTCTTCGAGGGGCGAGGGGGCGAGAGAGAGAGAGGGTGAATGGCGCGCGTCACCAGACGATCGAGGCAGCAGTCGCGGGGCAGTACGTGCACGCTTCGCAGCACTGGGGCAGATGGCTTTGAACGTGAGCGGGGCACTGCAGGCGGGCGGTACAGCTGGGCTGGGCTGGCTGGCTGGCTGGCTGGCTTGTGGTTTAGCTTTGGCATCCATCCTACATACAAGCAAAGAGAGGCGGTGAGTGTCTGGTCCGTGCGCATGCCACTATTGGCCCGGAGGCCAGAAAAGCGCGTCTTCAGTCCGTCATTTAGCGACGTCGATACCCCAGACCATCATGCACGACTTTCAAAACGGTCCTTAGCTTCCCCCCCTCATGCTCAGAACCAAACTCTGGCTTGAACTCTGCGTTTGCCATCTCTCCTACCATGTCCAGTGACGTCCACCTGCCTCCAGCTTGGGGCGACCAACAGTTCCGTGTTTCTTTTTTGCTTCTTCGCTATCAAGGCTGGAGTGGGGTGCTATCAGTTGACAGACATGCCTAGTATCGGATGTCAGTTGCTAGAGGCCCAGGAATAGTGAGGCGTTTGTTTGCAAGGTACATGGCTGATCGCAAACTCCCTCCCCCCCCCCACGATCAAAACGAGCGATTATCCCACTCCGTCCCTATCCGAGTAGAACCTCTTCTGCTTGTGATTCGAGCATTGGATACACCGCCTGTTGTGATGCTGTCGTCTTCTCTCAGTTCCAACAACGAGGTGGTGCCACGGAGGTTGATAAGCACCCGTCTAAGGCGGCCAGCCATTGCAGTCTGTTTGATCGGCATGCATTGTCTTGTTTACGAGGGCCATCTTCTGTTCCAATCGGACCCAGAGGGAACTGCCTGCTGTACTGTATGCACCCATGGCACGACACGCAGCCGCGGAAGTAGACAGGCGAAGACCAGGCTGTTGACATCGACTACAGTCTCGCAATTCACCGGGCGAAGATGGCAGCACTGTTGTCCCATGCAACACTGACACCGGTGACTCACTTTTCCGCCCCTGCTTGATGTATGCATGAGGCTTATATAAAGCTACCATGTGCAAGTTCAAGCTCGCTCTCTTTCTCTCTCTCTCCATGCATAATCCAGAACTTAAATCTCCAGGGTAGGATAAGTGCATATCCGACTACCTTCTTGATGTATAAGAATTTATCCGTGCTCCTTGCAAACGCCGAATGGAAACACACCCACAGCGCTGCTTGTCCTTTATAACAACCAGAACCTTGCTATGCACTCCAGATCTGGTTGCATTCTGCCTGAAGACATTGCTGGCACCTTGGCGCTCAGCTCTAACTTGCAGCCCTCAGGCTAAAAGACGACTTCTCTTACCATGTCAAAAAAAAACTACACCATCTCCACTCCGAGTAAGGGCCAGGCATACATACAGGCTAAAGAGACCAGTCATCCAAGACATGATCGGAGAGAATGAGAAAAAAAAATATGCAAAGCTAAACAAAACACCACCCCCCATACGGCGCTAACCCAGGCAGTGAAGCAGGCGCTTACCTGCTTTGGTCACAAGGACTTATGCCAGGCCATCAACATGTACATCGAGAACCATATGAACAACCCCAGGCGCATACTCCTTCACTCCCTGCACGTGTTCCACGACGACCTTCTTTTCTTTTGCCTCACCCAGCTTGCCCTTGTGCTCATCCACCAATCTTTGAAACTCGATTCCCGCCTCCAGACACCTGTTCTCTATTTGACTGTATCTAACGTTTTCATGCGCATGGATCCATCCTCCCAACTCCTGATCCAGCATAGCAACAGCAATGGCCCAAGTTGGCGTGCAAGTGGGTAGCAATCCAAGGTTAACGTGCTGGATAGGTAGTCTGTGCTCTGTGGGTATTGCCGCATAGTCCTGCTCGGCAGTCTCGTTGTTCTTGTGAAAGACCAAAAAGTCGACTTCCTGCAGACTGGGGCCAGGAGAGGCCGCGCCCTCACCTTGCTTGATGATTCGGCATGTCCAGCCGTTCATTTGTGCGCCTCGTCGTAGGCCTTCAACGGACCAGGCGTTGAGCTCCCAGCACAGAACTCGCTTTATCCCATTCTCTCCACTCTCTCCGCTCCTCTTGTACGGGAATGCAAAATATCCAATGCCAGCGTAGAGATCCACGGCTGCCGCAGGCACGCTGGTCGAGGGAAATTCCAAGATCCGCGCCTTTTCACTAATGTTGCCGCGGCTGAACATGGTGTAGATGGGTGCCCAGGTTTGCCAGATGCCGTTCTGCTTGGCAGTTACCCACAGAGCTTCCTCAAAGTCAGCCGCAGTAGGGGATGAAATTGTGTCTGGCGTGGGTGCCGGGCCAAAGTCTCCATATATCGGAGTGAGATTGGCCGGGCTACGGAGTATGTTGTCTTGACCCTGCGCTGTCGTCTGAAGTGGGATTGGTGCGTTGATGGCCACATGTGTTGCCGCCACTGACTCTGCCACACGCTGCCACACTGGCTGTAGCAAGCACGAGTCTATTGGATGGGCAGCAAGAAGTGTCGTCCACGTCTCGGCAGAAAATGCATTGTGCGGAAGCAGAAGCATAGGCTTGTACAGTGAATATCCGTCTGGAAAATCGCAGACGAGAATCTCAGGTGTGAGCTCCACGGAAGCCAGTACGTCCTCTGGTAACATGGAGAGAGCCTGTTTCATAGCCCTTTGCACTGGATTCCTCAGTACTGGTGATGACGAAGAGCTTGGAATCGATATCTGGTATGAAAATGTAATGTCTTGGGCTAGGTCCCGCAAAGCGAGATGGTCAAGTACGCTGGTCTGGAACTCTTCAGTCGTGATTTCGTCGATTGGGCAAGAGATCATAGTAGTCATGCGCATGCGTTGCTGGTCCATGTTTCTGTGGTCTTGGGGTCGCGGGTCCATGGCCGAAGGTCGAACATACTCTCCGCGGACAACATCGAATTTCAATCGAGGGAATTCGGGCGTGGAATCTTGATCTCCCGATGTGTCGGGTGTTGGAGGCAGGCTTAATTCTCTTGATTCGGGGGTAATTTTGCAGCTTTTGTCGAGCTGATCGGCATTTTCCAAGGCTGACTTCACAGTCTTCACATGCTGTTTGGGCACCAGAAGCACAACTGTCGCATAGACGTCTCCCATGTTGAGGCTGCTTGGCTGTCTGACCACGTAATTCACTTCCGGTACAGACAAGAAAGGAGAGTTGGAGTTTCTGGTGGAGAGAGACGGAGGCTGCTGTTGGGGTGCAAAGTAACTTGTTACCAGCTATCTTGAATTTCGTGTGGTCTTCTCGTTTCTTTGACACTCGGTTGTGTTTGGACGTGTGTGCAGAGAGGCGGTCAAAGCATGCGGTCAATGTTGTTTTTGTACCGACAAGAAAGAAAGTACCATGCTGGGAATCTAGTGTCGCTTTGCTAGCCCAAGGCAACCCATCCCGTACCCGCGTACCGGGAACACTGCCCCCCTGTTCTCAGTCATGATCTCCTTTTGTCGCCAATAGCCACCGTCCTGCCACGCCACACTGCAAGGGACGAGGCTTCTGGCCATGGTCTTTCAAACACCATACGAGCAGTACGCGCGCTCGGTGGACCCAAGCCTGATCTAGACTATATTTTGTATGCGGAATCGGCGCTTCCACAATATCAAATCTCCACGACATGTTGGATGCGATGTTCGCTGCTGCATCAAAAGGACGCCACAAAAGCGCTCCTAACACAGCAGGCTTTGCGTATTCTCCATGTTTAGTCAAGGCGAAAGCTTATTCCCCATATGATGGTGCATCCTGCCCGGGCAATCCTGGAATCCTGGCATTAAAATGATAACAGTCTTGGAAGTTTCCTCTTAGTTGCTTGCGGGCCCCCTTCGGGGAATTCGATGCCCCGCCCCCGCCATGGTCCCATAGGCCGGCGGCGCAGCTAGCATCAAGTCCAACTAAATGCTAAACTTCAGCAACCCGCCATCGGCTGTCCTTCCCATAACTCAATCGACCCTGTAGCGGCTACCCAACATGCCTCTCACGAACCTGGACCTCGTCAACCAATGCGATAGCTTCCCGTACCCAGACGCAAACTCTGAAAAATACCTCGCGTCCATCAACACATACTACCAATTGCGTGTCTCAGGCCACAATTATGCGCTCGGCTACATGCTGCCCTCGGTCGTCGAGGTGTTCCGTGGTGTGCCCAACTGGGAGGTAGAGGACGACACGCGCATCCTATACCTCACGGGCGGTACCAACGCAGACGAGCGGTCGAAGGTGGTGGAGACGACGCTGCTGGCCATGCGGCAGACGGGACACTTCAAAGTGCTGGACAAGTGGCGCGCAGAGCTCTACGCTGTTTATGGAAGGGGCAAGGAATTGCTCTTCAACGTGGAGCGGAGTGCCAGTGCGCTCTTTGGCGTCGTCACATATGGCGTGCACTTGACCGCCTTTACACGGAAGAATGGCCAGCTTAAAGTCTGGACACCGAGGCGGGCCAAGACAAAGCAGACATATGGGGGCATGCTGGACAATGCTGTAGCTGGTGGCATTGCGTCGGGCGAATCGCCTTTCGAAAGCCTGGTAAGAGAGTGTGGGGAAGAGGCGTCACTACCCGAGCATCTGGTAAGACCTCACGCAAAGGCATGTGGCACAGTCACGTACTGGTATATTCGCGACGAGAGGGCGGGTGGAGAAACAAACTTGATGCAGCCAGAGGTTCAATACATCTACGATCTCGAACTTCCAGAAGACATAATTCCAAAGCCCGGCGACGACGAGGTCGATGAGTTCTACCTGTGGTCCGTCGAGGAAGTGCAGGAGGCTATGAGGAGAGGAGAGTTCAAGCCGAACTGCGCGCTGGTCATGCTGGACTTTTTCGTCCGACATGGCATTCTGACCACGGACAACGAACGGGACTACATCGAGATAGTGAGCCGATTGCACAGGAAGCTCGAGTTTCCTACACTATGAGACCAGATCTGAGATAGGCTCGCAAGAGCTGGGAGTGGAGCTAAAGGCTCCTTTGGGGGTATCCAGACGCCGTGCCCAACTTTCAGACCAGAGATGATACCAATACCACCACATATGCTTCCATAACGCCCGTTTATGCTTGTTTGCTTGCTTTCTTCTTCCACTTGTGTGCGCGACAAGCTTGAGACTACGCATGCTTGATCAACATGTAAATGTCATCAATCTTCAGCCCATTGAGCTTTCGGTGCGGGCCCTCCATGTACAGCAACAGGCCGCCAAAACTGGCAAAGTATTTTCTGTCGCTCGTCAGCAGGTGGTGTGGTGCAACGGCGCACAGTCTCGTGTCCAGTTAAACTCACATGATGTCGCCATCACCGCCTTCCATGCGGTAGTTCTTGCCGTAGCACACATAGTCGTACATATCCGCTAGCGTTGTGACGCCCGGCTTGCTCACATTCCTCCACATGGTGTCGTTTTCGCCTTTTGCGCTACCGTCCAGCGCCAACGTTGTGGCCAGCACCAGGTTGAGCGAGGCCCCCGCCGTTACGGGGAACAGCTCGTGGTTGATGTCGAGCGTCATTGTGATTTGGCTGTCGGTCGAGGTGCCGTAGATGCGCGACACGCGGTCGTACTTTTCATTGTTGATAGAGGTAATGTTGAACGTCTCTTCAAAGACTTGAGCGTCGGCCATGGTGAGAAATGCGCGCGCGCGGACGTTGTGTTGATTTATGGGGGGTTTGGATCGAGTGCGACAGCGACAGCGATGGTTACGTCAAAAGTGCGAATGAAGCGGCCGTGGGGGCGCGTATTACGACAGCTCTTGTAGACGTATAGAAAAGAACGTAGGCAGAGGCAGAAAGAAAGTTGTTCGGAGGGGTGAAAGAAAGCTTGCGTCCAGGAACGGTCAGAGCGGCAGCATCTCTTGGCAGCATCTACGTACCCGTACCTCCGCCGCCGCCGCCGCCGCCGTCCTCGCCGCGTCGCGGTACGCCCGGGCTAATGTTGCTCCTCTGCAACTGTCTTGTAGTCTCTTCACCTTCACCTTCAACTTCACCTTGCACCCGTCTCTCGCTTTCATACATGTCAAATCTCGCACCTTCCATTCTTGTCACCAGCTTCCTATTCAGGCTCGTCGGGCGACACACTGCGCCCAGCCTTCTGTTCACTCTCTCACTACTTCCTTGACATCTTCCATGAATCTCGAACGGCACTTGATGAATCTCTTCAGCATTCACGATTTCGATTTTCTCTCGCCCGAAATGCCGGACTTTACGTCCAGTCGCGAAGCCAGCCCCACGGCTCTCGATGCCCTCAGCCAGCAGTCGAAGCCCAAGGGCGCTGCGAGCCAGAACAGTCTGCTCCTGAAGTTGCCTCAAGACATATTCAAGTGTGTCATGGATTATTTGGATAGGGACGCTGCCTGGAGCCTGAAGCGGTTGTGCAAGGGCATGGCAAATAATGTGACTGTGAACCAGCTACTGTACAAATACCCCATACAGCTGCACGATGTGCGTGACATCAGGCTGGGCGACTGGAGGTATAGGAGTGTGGGTATACTACGCTGGACAAGCTTCATGGAGAGCATCAATGACAACAACAGGCGACACGTACACAAGCTGGCCATGTCGCACTGGGCGAGCATAGCCGACTTTAAGTGGATAGAGGAGAATCTACCCTGTCTTACGAGCCTCGATATATCTGCCATCAAGGACTTTGTGTGGACTCCAGAGGAGACGTGGACATGGAGGATGATGGCCGAGGCTTGTCCCAAGCTTTTTGCACGCCTGGAGGAACTCGAGGTCGCCAATTGGGCCGATTACACTGCCCATTCTCGCATTGAATACCACTATTCTTACCAAGACTACCGGTTCAAGCAGAACTTTAGGATAAGCAGGCGTCGGGATGGAGCCTCGGTCGCGAGTGCCATCTTTCCCCTGTGTACGCGGTTGAAGACGCTTGCGATACGGGAGCGGTACTCTGGATTTCACACTTGGAACGAATGGGAGGTGCATCAGCGCGTGTGCTGCCTTGTGGATGGCGTGCAAAAGTACTGTCCTGAGAGCATGACAAAGCTCCGGATTCACGACTACGCCCCATACCGATCCCTATTCTCCACCGACGCTACAGCCTGGCCACGCATCAAGGAGGTCGAGATTGGTCTATACTCTTGGATGGAGGAGCGCCGCGATAGGGATGTCATCGGCCCCATTCCATATCGGATAACCCAAGGACACCACCATCGAGAGGAAGAGGAGGCCTTTGACGACAAGACGTTTGATGGCTGCGGACGGGACCACATGACCCTAGGAAACCATGTTGTACAGGGCGTCGGGGCTTCTTTTGAAGACTTGCTTCAGAGCCTACAAACTATTTCGAAGAAATATCCGAATATCAACATCAAGCCCATTCACCACCTTTGCAACATCACACTTCACCCATTCCACTTGGTCAACGTCACCCAACGCCGTCACCACTTTGGTCAGAACGCGCTGCAAAACAGCCAACAGGCATCAAGCGACCCTACCTCCAAGCCCCAAGTACAAGCGTCACTGCGTTGGTTAGCCCAGACATGTGGCTGGAAGCCGATATTCGTCTGGGACAGCATGATGTGCGACGTCTTCCCTGCCAACCTGGAGCCTACCCGGACCTTTCTACCCAAGGCCGACGTCTTGACCCGCATCCAGAGCATGATCTCAACCCTGCGAAGCCTGCAAATACCAATCCGCATCTCCATAGGCGATCGCGCAAATACGTCTTCTACATCCGGCCTCGATGGTTGCCTCTACTTTGGTGACTCCAAGGGCCACATAGGTGAAGGCGAAAACAAGCGCGAAGTCATGCTCCCAGCACAGTCCATCTTCAGTCTAACACCCATCGCATCCATGGTCGACGAACTAACTATCCATTACCCCCCCGATGTCCCCGGCGTCTCCGGTTTCCTGCGCGGCGCCAAACGCCCGACACCGGCCGAAAAGGCACTCATGCAACGTGAAATGGTGGGCTGGCGCCGATTCTGGACACGCTACGCCTTGCAGTTTACAAACCTCAAGAAGCTGACTGCAAATGTACCCAACGACATTTACGAAGACTGGGGAAAGGGACTGTTGCCTGTTTTACTGTCAGACCAGCGCTGGGAGATGCTCGAGGTGGAAGAGCAGCAACAACACACGTTTTTCGGCAACTACTTCCCTTATAGTAATGCATGTTCGGCACGTTACCGCTTCCCGCGTAGCCGCAACAGATCAAAATTCGTTCAACGCGTCTTCTTTCGACTCAACAAGGAACCCCTGGATCTCGCAGTCCCACATCCTGGTCTGAGTCCACAGGAACTCGAGGAGAGAGAGATTACAGAGGAGGAGATTACGTACAAAGAGGATGCTGATGGCCGAGCCACACCTCATCGATTCTGGGTCAAGAAGGAAGAGGCTAAGCAAGGGGAGGAGGGTGATGCAAAGAGGAAGAGGTCGGAGAATGGGTTGAGTGTGGATGGTGAGAGCTTGGCCGAGGAAGTGGAGGTCAAGAGACGGAGGCTTCATAGGGAAGTAAGGGCGATTAACGGGTTGGAGGATCTGATTAGGATCTAAGGCCTCGGGACAGGGGCGTGGTTTTCTGTGGCTGTGTGAAGGCAATTATGTTTGCATCCAAGGCTTATAACACATTGTAAGCCCAGCATTTGCAAAGGAGTTTTTCTTCTTCTCTCTTCTACATTAAAGATTTGTAATGATGAGCATATCTTCCACACTTTTCTGAATCAATGGGAATTTACATTATCATCAGAACATCACAATTGGATGTGTTTGCACCTTTATACTACAATTTCATCCTTCTTTCCTCGAACAGAATTACTCGATAATCTTCCACAACCTCTCTCTCATCCCCCCTTATCTCTTTTTTTTACTTGTTCAGCGCAGCCTTCACACTCGGCACCTCATCCTCCTTTTCGAGGATATCCGGCAGCGGCCCAATAGGCGTAATTTGGAACTTGTTAATCTGCCCATGACTCTTTGTGTAGTGCTTCTTGATGTGTTCGAAATTCGTCGTGTCCTTGAATGCAGGGTAGTCCTTTATTTTTTGAAACAAACATGTTAGCACAGATATATACATACATATATAAACACATGTAAAGATGCATGAACACATCATGTATTGACGCCCGACTGGATGTGGCTGTAGATGTATAACGTAGATAGAATAGGAAAAGAAAAAAACAGAATAAAAAACTTACCCAGTACAAATGCCTCATCCACTTGTGAATCAGCGGGTACCCACTCCTAATGTCGCGGATATTGCACTTGAAATGCTGGACGTAGACGGGGTCGAATCGCACGGCTGTGGTATACAGCCGGATATCAGCCTCGGTGACGTGGGGACTGGAGAGCAAGTAAGGGGTGCTTGACTTTTGCAGTTCTTCTTCGATGCGGTCGAGGGACTTGAAAAGTGTAGTCACGGCTTTTGTGTATGCCTCTTCGGTGCTGTTGTTTATTTTAGTTCCACATGTTAGTCCAGAGCCAGTCAACCAACCCAGGTCCAAAGAGAGAAAGGAAGGGTGGGGGAAAGGGAGAAAGGGAGAAAGGGAGAAAGAGAGAAAACAACAACATACGTAGCAAATCCCGACTTGTAAACCCCATTATTAATATCATCATAAACCCAAGTATTCATCTCCTCAATCCTCTGCTGTAAATCCTCGGGAAATAGCTTCACAGCCTTGAACTCATCGTCGATGAGGTCGTCAAATGCCGTGTACATCATGCGGATAATCTCCGCACTCTCATTGCTCACGATCCGCTTCGTCTTCTTGTCGTACAGCGTCGGCACCGTAAAGCGGCCCTCGTAGTCTGGGTTCTGCTCAAAGTATATGTCTCGCAGATGCGTGTAGCCCTCGTGAAGCGGATCCGGCCCTGTGTTGCCAGATACAGACTCGGACGCGGGCGCAAAGTGCCACCCTTTTTCTTGCATGTGCCAGTGCACGCTAGTGTAGGATATTATGTCCTCGAGGCCTTTGAGCTGCCGCACGATGAGCGTGCGGTGGGCCCATGGACAAGCGTACGAGACGTAGAGGTGGTAGCGGTTTGCTTCTGCGGGGAATTCGGCGTTGGCCTTGTTTTCGATCCAGTTGCGGAAGACGGATGTGGGTCGTTTGAACTCGCCGGTTTTGTCGCCCGGTTTGACCTTTGCCGAGGGGAGTGGTGATGTTAGTCTGTGTGTTCAGGAAAGGCGTGGTGAGGGTTCCGTCTCTTCTCTTCCCCCTCCAACATGTGTTTTCCTAAATATATCCGTTGTTTAACTTACCCAGTCAAGAATCGAGCTTCCCTTGTTGTTTTGTTCGGGGGCCTTGTCCATGGCTGCCAACTTGCGCAGTACAGAGAATCTTTGTCTTTGTTGTAGTATTCGAATTGTGGTCGCAGGCAGATTCTTGTAATTTAGTCCGAGTCGCAATGCACGAGAGAAGAACATGAAATCATACACTCAATCCTGCAGGCACTTGGAGAAACTATATAGTTGTCATGGAGAACTCGCAGCTATACCGGATGAGACAACGTCATAGCTTCGTCTGGACGGCCTGGTTCCGATTTGGTGGGGCAGCCGTTCCGAGGGGGGTTTGCAAGTTTACTCAGCATTGCGCGAGTTTGACTAAACCGTTTGACGTGACAAAGCCAGCGGATGTGGAGATGCTGCTTTGTAAAAACTTGGAAATGCGATTAGTTCCTCTCTAGCTTTTTTTCTCTCGGGTATCTAACGCATTTTTTTTTGCAAGTTATATCAAAAGGCTCTACATGTACATTTCGCAAAAAACTCGACCCGATTGATCATTACGCCTGAAATCTTATTCGTACAATGATTCCCTTTCCAAAAGCATACGACACGTACTTGACTGCTCAGAGCAGAGCAGCCCCGACGTTCCCTAGTGTCTGCTTCGTCACATCATCTCTGACCTGACCCACCTTCTTGGCCGAGTCCAGAATGGCACCCTCAATTGCTTTGAGAGCCTCAACCAACTCCCGACGTTGATCGCGCGGCGCACTTCGGCTGCCAGTCAGCTGCTGAGCCTTCTCTACAGTACCGGCTTCCATGGTCCGAAGATGTGCCTCGATTTCGCGAATCTGGCGCTGGTACACATCTAGTGTGCGGCCAAGCTCGTCGGTACGGCGGTTGAAATAGCCCATGAGGTCCACTGGTTTCGTCGGGTCGTCATCGTCAAGAGCGCTGGTAGCCGGTGTCTTTGCGCTTGAGGCTGTAAGGTTCGTGTTGTTACGGTAGTGAAACTGGGCTGGCAGTCGCTGGTTTTCAATAGCGCGGAAGCTGAGCGTCGCATCTTCGGCATCTTTCTTGACAAGATCCTTGAGGTAGGCAATGTTTGCGGAATCGTTGTCTAGGCCTACTTCGACTGTGGAGAGTCTCGTCTCAATGTACGTTACATCGGGGGCAATAGTGGAGATGTCAGCTTCGCTTTTAGGCAGTGTCTCGCGAATCTGGCTGCAATAGTTGATCTTTCGTTGTATGCCCTCGTCGAATTGCTGAATCAGGGTTTGCAGCTCGGGGTGAAGATCATTGAAGCGCGTCGTTCCTCGTATCGAGTCCAAGGTCATCTGAACTGGCTGTGCACTTCCGTTCATCTGGTTTCCTCCCAACGTAGAGCCGCCCAATGTCCCAGATCGGGCCTGTGAGTTCATGCCACCGAACAAGCTGTTTTGCTGCTGTGGCTGAGCCTGCTGCTGCGTCGAGCCAAATAGCGAAGGAGTCGAGGTTTGGTTTTGTTGATTGGAAGTGTTGTTTCCGAATAAAGATGGGGTCGCTGTTGTTGTTGTTGTTGTTGTTGTTGTCTGCTGTGTTGACGAGCCGCTAGATATGCAGTTAGCCTTTGTGTCACCGCAGCCGGCCTTTCTTACTTACAAAAGCGAGGGCTTCGCCTGGCCGCCGCCAAAGAGACCCCCCGACTGAGCGGTGTTCTGAGTCTGGTTCTGTGTATTCCCTCCTAATGCGCCGCCAAACAGACCTCCACTTTGAGGCTGCGATGATTGCGCCGTCGATGAGCCGAACAGGCCTCCGGTTGCGGGTGCCGTAGTCGCAGGCTTGTTGCCAAAGAGGCCGCCTGAGGGTTGCGACGTCTGGTTCTGGCCGCCGAACAGTGATCCCGACTGCGGCTGTTGGGTTTGCTGAGTTGATCCGAAAAGGCCACCACTGCTCTGGGGCTGACCACCCTGCTGGCCTTGTGTCGCATTGTTGTTGCCACTCATGTATAGTCAGTATCGTGTCATGAAAGTGAACAGGAGCAGGTGTAGTTTGCAGAGCGTGAACATACAATAGACCACCACCACCACCGGTGTTTATGCTCAGCGAGTTTGATCGACCAAAGCCCGCCATCTTGTCTCGAGCTTCTCTGCAGATTCTACGCGCCGTCTATGTATCCCACACGGCGGTGAGTTTACAGTGCAGAGGTTGCGCCTGTCGTGGTAGCGGAGCGCTTGTTTGGCTGCGCGCACCAGCAACGACGGGCACAGGCCAGAAGCTTAGAACGCGTTTCCCGCTCGGCTAAACCTTTACCTCAAAGAAGCTCCAGCTCGTCGACAAGCACATTCCCGCATATACCATACAACACCTTTGCGATATTATTTCCTTGAACAAAAACAGAGCGCCCAGCCAGATAATTGCCATCAATCCATTCCGCATTCGTCAAACTTAGACCCCGCAACGTGCTTGCAAGGGAATCTCGCCAACGCGCCGCAACACTCGATACACGCAACAATGGCTGACGAATCCGACGACGATCTGTACGGGGATGAGACTACGACCCAGCAGAAGAAGCAGGTAGCAAAGGAAGAGGACGCGTCCAGCGGCGACGACGAACCCATGGACGAGGAATCAGGCGACGAAGACGACAGTGACTCGGTATGTCGCATACCACATTTGCACTTGGCTATTTAACAAAGCTAACAAAAGCTCCAGGATATCGACATTATTATTGAAAAGGCACCTGCACCCACCAAACCTGTAGCGTAAGCTTCATTCCAAAGCTCCGTTCTACTTACTAGGCGCACCCAACTTACAAGCTACCAGGGCGCAACAGCCCCAGGAATCCAAAGCCATAAAGATTGAAGCACCACCGCCCTCCACCACACCCTCCCAACAACAAGTTCCTACAAGAACCGTGCCCACGAGCGCAGGCACCGTCCCCCAGCTCTCCGCCTCCGCCCTCTCAGGCACTGCATTCCCCGCCCAACGCACTTCTACCATTGACGTAAATGGGAACCCAATCTACCCACCACAAGGCAAGGAAATCCTGTCAGTGGATATTGATGCGAATCTGGCCGAGGAGCAGAAGATCTGGCGCCGGCCAGGTGAGGACCAGTCGGATTACTTCAACTACGGCTTCGATGAATTTACATGGGAGCTGTACAGGCAACGTCAGGTTTCCATGGCCAATACATTGCAAGGGCAGAAGAATGACATGGCACAGATGCAGGCCATGATGGGCGGGGGGCCCATGCCGGGTATGCCAGCCATGGGCGCAGGACCTCCAGGAAACGGTGGACCAGGCGTTGCGCCGCCCACTGGACCTGGAGGAGGCGGCGGCGGTGGCGGCGGTGGCGGTGTTGGCATGGGCCCTGGTGGCATGAACGAACAGCAGATGCAGATGATGATGCAGGAAATGATGGCACAGGGCATGGATCCGAGTCAAATGGACTTTGCGTCCTTTATGCAAATGGCAGGCCAGGGCATGGGCGGCTTCCCAGGTGGACCTGGCGGACAGCAGGGCGGAGGTTTCCAACAAGGGCACCAAGGTGGAGGTGGGCGAGGCGGACGAGGAGGAAGGGGAAGAGGGTGGTAGTACAAAACATCCATGTGCCATGTGTGCTCGGGACGGGCAGCATTGGACTGGGCCGCGACACGCTGCATGGCTCCACGGCGTTATGAGTATATTGCTACGATACCATGGGTGGGAACAGCCTTTATGGCGCAAAGTAATCTGTTTCAATTCTTTACAGATCATGTCTGCCTGCGTCTTGAGTGCTTTCATGACAAACTTGTACGGCATATATTGCCATCCTTATCCGAATGCTACAAGCGTTGCAATGCTTCCTCTTCGAGCTCCCTAACACGGCGCATTTCCAACTTCTTTTGCGCCACACTGCATTTGCCTTCTTCTTGAGCTACCCGGCGTGTATGCGAGTCTGCGCAGTCGTAGTAGGCCGTGTCCGTAGTCGTGCGTCTATCTCTAGCTCGTCTTGCTTCCAGGGTCATGAGCAGCACATACTACGTCTCCGTGGCATTTCCGCCCTCGAGAATATGCGCCGGTATCCGTCCCTCGGCAAAGTCCTTTTCCAGTCTCGCCATCTCTGCCAGACTGCTTGCGTTGAGGATGGCAGCACGCATACGTTTCTTCTCATCGTCTGTATAGATGCGATCCTTGCCCGAGTCGGCGCCATTTGCAAAAGTAGGCACGACGAAGCCCTTTGACTTGTTGTTCGAGATCTAGAAAGGTTAGTTTTCATGTTTTTACTACAAAGTATAACTAGGACAGGGGGGGGGGGGGGCTCTCACCTCCTTGGCCAGCTCGGTCGGCTCGTCTACAGTTCCGAATAGCTCTTTGGCCTTCTTGCGCTCGATGTCGCGTATCTTGGTAAAGTCCAGGAAGCGCACCGAAGGACAGCGCCAGATGACCCAGTACCGATAGTTCTGCGCAGTGTTAGCATCTAATGTGCCACAAGCCCATTCATAGGCGCTACGCCGCAATATCGTGCCAGCTGGTTGTATCGCCTACACACCACGCTCCTCTTACTGTCTCAAATATGCTTGCCCAAATTAAACTCTGCAGTTTCTGACAGAAAGCAAGAAAGCCCTGTAAACATACCTCTTTGCCCGCCACAGGGTTGCCCATCAACGACAGATACACCAAGTTCTTGAACCCGGCCAAAGGATCCAAGTCTGCCAACTCGGCGATCCTGTTCTTGGTAAGGACCAGGGTCCGTAGGTTAGGTATGCTAGACGCAAGGTTCGGCTGGATATTCGCAATCCGGTTCTGTGCGAGGAATAGCGTGCGGAGACGGGGTTGGAGAGGGAAGTTTGCAAGTTGGGCAATGTCGTTGTCGGTCAAGTCTATGGCGTCGTTGTCCTATCACGCCATCTGTTAGAACCTGTGCCTCTTTCTGCGCAAAGATAATAATAGGAATTTCGCGGACTTTGGGGGGAAAGGATGCTTTAGCTCACTTTTGCAGCACCCATGTTCTCAATCGCAGAGATCTTGTGGCCTAGATTTTACCATATTGATATCAACTCAGCTCTCTCAAGTGTAGTAATCTGTTCTTTTTTAACGCACCTCGCAGATCGAGTTCACGCTCCGTAAGACAGTTGATGAAGGAGAGGGAGTTGTTGATTAGGTCGGTGGTTAACCTCATTTTGGCGGTGTTTGTACGTGTAACTCTATGAGGGGGTTCTAGATGTGTGTGGTGAGCCAACCTACTTTGGTGTTGGTCTCGCGCTGCGTGTGTAATGTTTTAGTGGTTCCGGCCCCAGCTTCATTGGAATCTTTGCCAAGCTTTCTACTAGCGCGCGGGTCCCACCTGGTCGAGGTCACGTCCAATTCATGACCCCGCTCCTCCCGACTACATGATATAGAGACAAGTCAACGCCAATTTTTCGTCCTTCTTTTGTGCTTGCTCATTTCTGATCGGAAAATGACACTGAATAAGGTTCTATCTGGGATGGGGCTACCACCCGCCCGTAGCCCTGAGCTGCCTATGATGTACGCGGCCGCATAGCTTTTCCATCCTGCCCATGAAGACTGCAATCGACTGTACTCACCCATACCAACGAGCGTACTAAAGCATCTATCTCGCAGTATATCGACGCCAACCAGCTCATCACATCATTGCAAACATATCAACTGCCTAGAGTTCAACGGCTGGAACTGACCTCACAGCATACCGCACCGGTCAAGATAGCCATCTCCCTCCTCGTATCCATTCATTGCCATGCATTTCCTTCCTCGCCATGATTGGCCTCTAGTTTGCTGACAGACTTACAATTGGATCTTGTAAACGATCCGGTGAATGCAAGCAAGCCACCAAACCATTGCGCATATGCAGCCTGGTGTGTCTTGCAGTGGCATGTCAAACATGTATAATACAACGGTGTGTCAATCAACACTACCCTCACTTGATAAAACCCTAGCCTTGTCACAAACCTCATACCTCCCACTTCATATCTACCATGCCATCTTGCACAACGTGTGGTGTCTGTTTCAGAGGCCGAGGATCACGTTGCGCGCTGCACCAACGCCACTCCAACACCTGGCTCCAAGACCACAACTACAACAATTATAGCAGCGACTCAACCGACCCCATTGGCACCCATCCCCGTTCTGCAGAACATGGCCGCCGTCAACGCACACTGCGTTTTGCCGTGGACAACGAGGCGTATTACATCGGCAACAATGCCCTCGTACGCTACAACACCACTGGCAACCACATCACCACCACCGCCGCCACTGCCGCTGCCAAACCCCTCTCCCGCGACCTCGCCCAACCCCTCGTCCAAGTCTTCTCTACCCTTACAAACACCCACGCCATTGCCTCGCTCAATTACTCTGTAAACCCCTCCACCGGCACCCATTCCCTCACTGCAGAGGCAAATTTCGAGCGTGAGCAGTGCACCGTGTGTAGACTGTGGTTTCCAGACCACCAGAAACTCGTCTACCATCAGTGGGAACTCCCTGTCGGATGCGAAGAGTGTGGGATTTGTCTCAGACAAGAGGATGTCGCGTGGCATGGGACAGGCGTCCGACATGAGAGGTGTTTTGTGCGAGGATGTGGAAGTCACTATAGGAGAGAAGGGGGGTGGAAGAGTATGGTTGTGGAGAGACATGTACGGGATCATCATGCTTGAAAGGGAAGGGAATCTCCATGTGTCGAATTGATTAGTGGAATTTCATAATTTGTATATTATATACTTCCTGGCTACTTGTTGGTTAAATTTCTCCGTTTTGTAGCTCATGTTCAGGCTCTTTCATGGTAACCACCCCCTATCTGTCATCCATCCTCACATGAACAGGTTGATAACCCCCGATCGATCCGCAGATATAACCATACCATACGGCTGTTCAATCAACGCCACGTCCAAAATACGATCCACATGACTCTTCAGCAAATGCTGCTGCTGCAAGGCAATCGCCCCAGATCTCGACGACTTGCTTGTCGCCTTCCTACTTGACGTACTCACCCTACTATCCCTCCCATTACCCGCCACATTCAGCGGCTGTTGCAACCGCTCCGTCACGACAATCGTCTCTGGGCTAGGTTGCGAGGCTGTATACGTTGGTTTCGCTTCATCAGCCTCCAGCCCATTGACCACCATGGAAGCCTCTGCACGACTAGTGTCCCAGTATCTAACCTTCCAATCCGGGCCTGCAGTAAGCAAGAAAGTATGTTTAGACTCGCCCTTATCATCCGTAGTCTGTGTGTGCACAGCGAGTGCGCGCACACCGCGATCCGCACTGGAGCTAGCCGTCGGTTCAACGCTGGTTGCAAAGCGGCCTAGCATCCCACCTGGTTTCTCATCATCGAGGTCGATTAGCGTAGTGCTCTTGGTTCCGATATCCTTGCACGTCCCCGTACGATATACTTCTTTGCAAATGTGTTTTTCAAAATCCCAGACCGTAACTTCGCCTTGATCGCTGCCACCAGCGATGTAAAGACGGGTCTTTTTCGCCTTGGGTAGCAAGACTTGGTAGAGTCTATGGATGGGTGATGCACCCTGGCATACCCAGGCTTTGAGGCGTAGCTTGAATCGGAGATCCCAGAGATCGAGCACGCCGTGCGATGTTCCTAGCAACAACCAATGAGCTTTTCTGTCAACGCAGAAGCATGTGGGCGTTCCGTGGTCGAGGGGGTTGTTCAAGGTGTAGAGAAGCTCCATGGTCCTCAAGTCTAATGCGATGATCTTTGAAGTATCTGTAGCTAACAGCAAAACAGACCTGTTATCCCCGTTGTAGTGTTCAGACCATACTGCACAGTCGCCTTTTGGAAGTTGGTATTCACGGAGAAGTCGAGGTCGACCAAATTTGGCACTGCCATCTTGACTTTGAATATAGTCGACGCGCACTACATGAACACTTCCGTCACTGCCAGTTGCGACGAATGAGTAGGTTTGTTCCACAAAAACCAGACTCGTAACTTTGACGTCCTCTCCAAGTCGGTAGGTCTGGCGAGATCGTCGAGTAATGTTTCGCTCGACCCGCGATGTATCCCAAATCTTTACGGTGCCATCGTCTGATCCACTTATGAAAAAGCTTTGATCTGGCGATACTAAGATCCGGGTAACCGCGGCTGTGTGCTCCCCGAAACTCGCCACTAGTGTACCCTCTGGTCTCCACGGGGTGCCTACTGGTGACTGGTGGGCGTCTTTGAACCGGATAGGCTGCTTTCGTATGGGAGGTTGTATGCGCGGACCAAACTCAATCTCATCTGTCGGGAAGCGTTCGAGGAGCATGGAGTCCAAGAACTTGAGTATCGTTGGATCATTGCCAGTGTAGTTGTGTGCGTTTCGAAACCGAATCCGCAAGGGGCTTCGCTCATGCCGATCAATAGAAAGTGGCGAGTGTGGCTGTCGGGATCGAGAAGAATCACGCACGTGGGTGCCATCAACTTTTCCAAAGGCATTCGCAGATGTCGTGCCAATTTCAGCCAGAGCCTTGTTCTCTCCTTTGCCGAGCAGCCCTAGTGCGCTATTGCGATGTCGAAGACTACTTGAGATATCAGTCGAACCCACTGAGCCCACTGGGGAACGAGGCCCTCTCAAAACATTCAGAGAGTTTCTCCGTGCTTCAGGTTCGGACGGCGGTGATTCCATCCCGAAGTGTCCGTCAGCTTGAGATGATGCTTTCGACCGCGAGGGAATAGTTATACCCCTCTCTTCTCGAATCAGTCGTCCAGCTTGGCTCTCAAAATGCGGCATGCGATCAGACAATCCACCAGCTTCGGTAGTTGACGCATCCAGCAAGGCATCTTTGATAGTCCGAGGTGGCAAATGTTCCTCTGGCGCACCCGGCTTTCGGGTCTGCTCCATGACCTGACGGACGTCTTCGTCAAACAACACAGTCTGTGCATTGACATTGAGGTCTTTTAGTGTCACGATGCTATTGAACCTTGTGGAGGGCGTTGCAATGTTATCGGAACGCCGGCGATGGCTTACTCTGCAGATAAAGTCTCTCAGTGCAACAAGCTTGAAGTCATCTTCCAAAGTCATACCTGCATTGCGAAGCTTCCGTATCCATAGCTCATCTTCTTCATTCTTGGGCAAACGCTGTAAAGCCTTTTGGTCTAACTCGCGGCCTGAGATTGTTGGCAGGCTACCGTCTGAGGATCCAAAGGTAAACGTTGGCTGATGTTGTACCGCAACCCAGAATTGCCCGTTTTGAGCTTGTAGTGCCCAGTTAGAGGCCATGTCCAGCAGTAATCGTGGCATTGGAGTCTTCAAAGACTCGAGAATCCTTAGTTCAGAGAACTCCGAGGGCACAACTTTCAAGTATGGCCGAATGAGGTTGACCAGAATGCTGTGTGTGTCAGCCACTGATAAATACTTGGACGCTGCTGAAATGAACTCAGCAGCTGCTTCTCGTATCCAGAGGTTGGGATGTATTGTGAGTCGTGCGAGGATATCCACCAGCTCCCAGATCTTCGAACGTTGGAAGAGACCCAGTTCCGCCATGGAAGACAGCGCTCGAATCACCTTTTCCACCACAAATTCTTCCGGGTCCGTGAGAGCTTGTACCATGAGCGGCAGAATGTACCCTTCCAGGCTGGCGCCCCCAACAAATACAGCGACACCTACAATTCCTTCGAAAAACGCGCACTTGAGCATCCAATCGGGATCATTGAGATAGGTGTTAAGATGACTGAGAACAACATCGTTTGCTCTAGGACTACCAAAGAAGACACATAGGTCGGAGACAGATCGGAGCATGGCTCGACGAACAGAAGTGTCCGCGTCAGTGAGGAGAGCCTTTGTATGCTTCTCAAAGGCTTCAAGGAGAATGCGGCGGTCCGAGTCGAATTGGTTCTGGTGTGCTGACGAAGACATGTCATCTTCGGTTTCAGGGTCTGCAGTAGGCAACGATCCCTCTGCGCGCAGTGCCTGAATCATGTCGAGATATTTGGCGGCAGTAGTTGCTAGCGTACCAATGCAGAACGCGTACTGCATCCGAACGAGGGGGCCTACTTTGGTAGACGAGTCCGGGAGATATGCCTCTAGTCTTGGTAGAACATATTCTGGGAAAATGTATGCGTTGATGGGAGAAACCACCTGCACCATGGCTAGGATTTGCGTCAACGTGCGTAGAGCGGCAATCTTGACTTGCTCCGACTTGTCGACGAGCAACTGAGCCACATACGGTATGACTCTGTCAAGCTTCGCTTCGTCCGTCAGTCGTTCTGAGAAGGCCAAGAGTAGCTCCAATCCCCGAACGCGGGCTGAAGCTCTCGCTGTACCTCGGAGACAAGAAACGACGATAGTCAGAAACACCAAGTTACCATCATCGATTGCGAGGCTCTTTGCGGGAGAAGCTTGGTGTTGGTAGTTTGGTATATTCACAAATAGAGGAAAGAGCTTCGCGTTTGGCTTGGGTGGCGAAAAGTCAGGTCTTGTCAACTCTTTCCCTTCCTCGGTCGAAAGTAGATGGGAAATCTTGTCGTAGTCATTGTAGATCTGATCTATGCGTTCATCGGGCTCTCCCAGATGTTCGGCGCCTGTTGTAACAGGTTTTCGACCCGAAGATGGGTCAGTGATGGAGTACATGTACTGTTGCAGAAAGCCGTAGAAGTAGGTCGGGAACACCTTGCCTTTCCAGTGCGTGAGATAATCTTCGGCGGTCATTCTTGAATTGGGATCGACTTGAATCATGTGCAGGATCAGTTCTCGTATATTCGCATCCTGTATCTTGCTAAGATGGGAGTGCTCAGGGTTGTACTCGCCCTGTCGGTACTTGAACAGCTGACTTAGTGAGAAGATGGGCGCTTCAAGGAAGAGTTCGGCGATGACACAACCAACACTAAAGATATCCATGGCCCAGTTGACGTCGCCTTCACCTTCGGGTTGCTGTCCGGCGGCCAGGAACCTTTCGGGCGCCAGGTAACAAGTTCGACGGCCGGACAGATCGAAGTAAAATGAGAAGTCGGCAGGGTTGTCTTCTGGTAGGTGGGCTGGCTTGTACGAAGACGAGAAATCAGCAAGGTACAGCCAGTTCCAGGAAGTGACGAGGACGTTCTCGGTCTTGATATCTCCATGAAAGATGTTCCTGGCATGACAGTCTCGCACAGCGCAAAGAAGCTGGAATGACAGCCACTTCTTCTCGATCTCTTCCAAGAAGGGGCGTGTACTATTGGAGTTGAGCAAGACGCATAGCCAGAGCCATCATCAAAGCTTACCTCAAGCGATCATACAAAGAGCTATGGATGTATTGGCGGACCAAGTAACCACAGGCTGCAGTTTCGATGACGCGATGATAGGCAACAGCATTCGGTACATCTGCTAGCACCTTGCGTTCATCTGTTTGCGTCTCAGCAGCAGTCTTGGGAATCAGATGTTCAATGGGCACTCACGGAGTAGTCGTTTGACATGATGCTGAAAATCAAACTGAGCATATGGTTTCATGACGACGCGAGCGACAACGAGTCCATCCTTGTGGCGGGCTCTGACGGCTTTCATGAATCGAGCTGCGCCCAGAGACTTCTCATACTGCAGATCAGCCAACTCCGGCACGTCGATGTTGGCGGAGCCGGCCGAAAGGGTAGTTAGGGAGAAGCCCTGACCCATGGCGGGAGTTGATATGAGGGTGTATGTGGGTGTGAAAGGTTGGTGGTGGAGCTAGGGTGCTGAGCAAGATGGGTGCCGCGCAACCGACATGTTGGAAGGTGCAAACGTGCGATATAGTTTATTCACTCAGTGTTGTCTGCTGGGCTATGTACGTGTGCGATACGACTTGGAACGATGTGCAATGGGCATGAGTTATGTGAGGCGCATCAGGTGCAGCGTTGGAGGTCATCCTGGACCCGTCCCGCCTGCCTCGGCACTAAGACGAAAGCGGAAAGGGCCAGGTGGGCCCGCCTGCACCTCCGAACTCCGACATGCGACTTCTATCAATCCACAGTCCGCAGCGCTGCTGTGGGGAACGCAAAGCACATATGATGTCGGACAAGAAGCAGAACGTCGTCTTCTTCCACCCGGATCTGGGCATTGGCGGCGCTGAACGTCTCGTCATCGACGCCGCTGTCGGCCTACAGAGCCGCGGGCACAAGGTCACCATCTTCACATCGCACTGCGACCCGCAACACTGCTTCGACGAGGCCCGCGATGGTAAGCCTCTTCTGCCTCCACCTTCCGGCCACCCATCGCTCATGCGTGCCCAAACAGCTGAGATGTGACCCTGACCCTGACGCAAAGGAACCCTCGACGTGCGAGTGCGTGGAAACTCAATCATCCCCGCCACCATCCTCGGCCGCTTTGCTATCCTCTGCGCCATCCTGCGCCAGGTACACCTGATATTGCAAATCGCCTTGTTTACCCAAGAGCTTCAGCAGCTCGCGCCTTCGGCCTTCTTCGTCGACCAGCTTAGCGCTGGCATCCCGCTCTTGCGACTGCTGCAGCCACGCCCACGCGTCATCTTCTACTGCCATTTCCCTGACAAACTGCTCGCAAAGAAGGGAGGCCTGCTTAAGACGCTGTATCGCGGGCCTTTTGATTGGCTGGAGAGCTGGAGTACCGGCTGCAGCGATACCATCGTAGTTAACAGCAACTTTACCAAGGGCATATTCGGCGATGCCTTTCCTGGCCTGAAGCACCGTGAGCCTGGCGTAGTATATCCCTGCGTAGATACGAATGTGAGCGAGTCCGCAGAACAGCTCACGCCGCTATGGAAAAACAAAAAGGTCCTACTCAGCATCAACCGATTCGAGAAGAAAAAGGATGTAGCACTTGCCATCCGAGCTTTCGCTGGCCTGTCGCCCCAGGAACGCGAGCAGGCGCGCCTTGTCATCGCGGGCGGATATGATCCTAGAGTGGCTGAGAATGTTACCACATACACCGAACTATGCAAACTAGCCGACTCGCTCAAGTTGAAGCATGCCACTGCCAAGACTGTCATCACCGCGCAAAGCGTACCCGAAGACATATCCGTTCTCTTCCTCCATTCCGTCCCCAACACTTTCAAAGCTACTCTTCTATCAACCTCACGCCTTCTAGTCTACACTCCATTACACGAGCACTTTGGCATCGTGCCGCTCGAGGCCATGCTAGTCGGTACACCGGTGCTAGCAGCCAACGAAGGTGGTCCTACTGAAACCGTCATCAGTGGCCAAACTGGCTGGCTAAGGGATGTGAACAAGGTGCAAGACTGGACAGAAGTCATGCGGATCGCTCTAGAGGATGGCGATGGTGAGCAGAGGCTCAAGGAAATGGGCAAATGGGGCAAAGAGCGTGTCGTAGCAGAGTTTTCCAAGGAAAAGCTAGCCGAGCGATTGGAAACCGAGATTGTAGCAATGATGAGCCACAGAGCCCGTCCGCCAGTGATACCTTTCGCAATGGTACTGTTGGCAGTGGGTTCCATGGGTGCCTTGGCAGCCGTGAGCTTGTGGTTAGCTCTTCAACAATAAGGCTCTGGAAATCAGCGGTTATTCGTGCCTCGGCCTAAACCAAGACTCTTCAACCTTTCCTGCAATGTGCGTACCAAGTTCCATAGAGGAGATCTTTGATGGATGAACTTGCTCATATAATCAACAACATTAACGAAGATTGCGACGACTGAAAAGATTTTTATAACCCACTAAAAAAAGGTACAATCTATTTGTATGATATACTGAAACTACACTGGATTTTGCTCAGATAACCCAGTTTCACTCCTATCCCCACGTTCCTCACTACTACTCCCTACTTCACCCTCAGTCTGCCTAAGCACCTGCAAAGGAACACATATCAACGGCGTCGAAGAATCTTCACTCGGCCGTGGCGGTAGACGTAAGTTATCCACTTGATTAGACGAAGCATCACTCGCACTGCGCCTGTGAAAGGTGTCCGAAGCCCGGGGCGATAAGGTCCGCTCAACAACAGCCCTTGGTTCCTGTATACGCAGCAACACAGCATTACTATTACTATTGCTGTACTGCTCAAGTTCAGTTAGAGGAGTCGCATACTGTGCGCTCGGGCCACGCTGGCTTGTTGTACGCTCGACACATCTGGCCTCCTTTTTACACGCCTTTGTCCAAACCAGTGTCTTCTGCCGTGTCTTGACAATCCCACACAGCATCGCCAGCCTCTCCAGCTGGTGCACCGTGATGAACGATAAAATGCGAGCAGCCTGGCGTGCAAACAAGGTCCAAGATCTGTACTGTCGAGTCCTACGCAGCCCCCTCATAGCTTCGTCGTAGTTTTCTGTCGAAAGAAAGGACTGTTGACACCACTCGACGGTGATGTAGATGATTGAGAAGCCCATTACTAGGGCCGTGAGCACGGTGCCGGCGATCCAGTATGGCTTTACCCAGGGGCCGGCGGTGTCTTGTGCAGTGAAGTCGACGTAGCCGCCACCGCCGGCCCAGCGGCTGGTGATGCATTCGCAAGTTCGGTACCAGCCTAGCATTTGGGCGAGTACAATGTATATCTGAGGTAAGAATAGCATGTCAGTTTCTGGGTTGAGAAGAGAAGGTAAAGAAAAAGGAGGTGCTTACCAGCCACATTGTGTTGAAGGTTTCCACGGGACGGAAGAAGAGTATCTCCCACTTCTTTTGCGGACCCATTTCCAGAAAGTACCTCTTGATTTTGTCTACATCGCTTTTAATTCCGTTGTCAAAGCTGTTCCTCTCTCGACATAGTAGCAGGTATATGACGCCTACAATACAGGTCAAGACAAAGCTCACTATGGAGCTAAAAAACCATATAGCTCTTCGTCTCAGCTTGGTCCATTCTCTCATCACATAATTGTCTCCTAGGTCGAATACGGAATACCGACGTAATTGGCTGCCGGCTCTTCTGATCAAAGCCGGTTCCACACACACTGCCGAGAGGAAAAGCCATACAGTCATCTCTACGACGATCAGACCAAGAGAGATGCAGAAGAAGATTGTGTAACCTCCGCTACGACAACCAAGACCGACCGTTGGGGTGAAGTAGCTCAGAGTGAATGCGCCGCCACAACTGCCACCAACAATAACAACGGCAGTCCATATCTGCCAGAACTCACGGATATCAAACCATACCAGACCGTTGTCGTTGATGGGGCCCAGCACCAGACTTGCGCGTGCTTCGTGTTCGTTGGCGAGCCAGTTCCGACCCTTGTCAGCAACGTAGCAATTCTCGATATCCGACAAAATAGCATGCGCGGCGCCATAGTGCCATCGAATACGCCCCTGGCCCGCAAAGTCGACGAAGAAGTCGTGCATCTGATCATACAAGACCTCATCCACATTCGCAATCTTCTCGATCCAAAGTTTCAACTCTGCGTAATCCGATTCGTCCTTGAATGTGCTAATGAAACTATTGCGATTTTCCCTGTCACGCAGTGAGTGATGGACGTTGTCGACAAGCTTGCTTAGCTTTTTCCGAATCACTTCTGCGGCAATGGGATTGCGGTCGACGATTGAGCCCAGGATGAGGATAGGGAACCAGGCGAGTAGGCAGCCCAAGGCTAGATCGTGAGCTGTTGAGTTTGCACCGAGGTGGACAAACGAGTCTTGTATGGAAAGCGCGAAAGCGAACAAGAACCACATGATGGACACAAATACTAGGTAAACGAACGTCAGTAAATCAGAAAACAAAATGGGGGTAGGATACTACAAAGGTAGAAGAAAGAAGAAGAAGGAGAAGGAGAACATATAAACATACCAGGCACCGCCCCCCTCCTCCTCATCTCCCGCACCTCTCTCGCCAACTTCCCCCTCTTCTCCCGCAACGTCTTCCCACTGCCCCCCAGCAGCGCCAAATCCTTGCTAAAAAGCGTAATGCGCAACAAGCCCTCCGACTCCTTCTGCAGCTCCCTCAGCCTAGCCGTCGGCGTAAGCGTATACTGATTCATAACCAGCAGCAAATACATGGAATCCCGCATACTCCCAAAATGCGTCTCCCGCCCCGGTGTGTCCTCATACCGCACCGCCATATCCACCATCAACGCCGCTTTCGCAGAAACCTTGATGTTCCACAACACATACGACAGCGACGCAATCGGCGAGCCCACCCACCGCGTTATGGCCAGCAGCGTCCGCCACATCGCGTTGCTCTCAAACGGCGCTTGCAGCAGTGTGCCGATGACGGGTAGGATCCAGGTAGTTATGACGCCGGATATGTCTTCCCACGCGTACGCATCGTAGCCCGTGCCGCAGACGTGCAGGCAGCCTGGCAGCGAAATTTGAGTTAGATTGTTTGGTTTGATATTCGCAACTGTGCCGTTCCAGCCCCATTGGGCGCGCAGCGCGCGGCCGGTCGAGTTGTCGGCGGAGAAGCGTTGGCCGCACTGATCGATGTTTATGCGGCCCATTTCTTTCTTGGCTTTATTTTTATTTTTCAAAGAGAAAGTAAGAAAGGGAGAGAGAGAGAGAGAGAGAAATGGGTATGTATGTGGGTAGGACTAAGGAAGCCAAACCATACATTTTTCTTCTCCTCTAGCTGGATTCCCAGCAGCGCATGAGATTTCGGCTCTTATTGTACCATCAGTGACTAGATTTCGGTGGCGTTGTATCTGTGTCTCTCTTCTTTGCTAAGTGGTTGCCTTGCCCCCTTTGGGTCTCTGAGCCTCATTATGAACAACATGAGCCGGTGAGATTCTGGGTATATATTGGGGTGTCAGCTCCTGCAACCACAGCATGCTCCGCACTTGGTTAGACTTTGTTTTCTGCGCATCTCGCGTAGAGATTGGGGAATAAGCTGTTACTGTACCTAGCCCATGTTGCGCATCCTGGGTAATTCGTTGCGATAAGCGTTGCAGCAATGCCTCCTTTTGCTCACCGATGTTGTTTGCCTTATCCGAGGTCACTTCTGCGAACATATTGTGGCGCAGTTGCTCTAGGCAATCAAGACAGGGGAACACCACAAGTCTAGACATAAATGTTCAGGCTTATGGAATGGGGGCCGTTTCCTGTGCTACCACGACCCCGCTCGGCCAACTGAGCTACCTTCACCCTGCACTTCACAGCTCATATTGGCCCAGGAGATTGCCTTGGATTTGTCCACATTTCAAGTTTTTCATTCTCTCGTAGTCGGGTGTGGTATCTAGCATATGTACATACATGAGGTATCGTTCCTCTTCTTACAACATAGTTCAACATATGCAGCTGACCGCAATCCCAGAACACCACGCAATGCAAAAGACAACGAGATTTCAAACCATACACAATGACGCCTCAGATCCCATCGTGAATTTCAATAAAATATTGCCTTCTTCCTTCCTCTCTTTTGGCCCTCCTTCCTCACCCTTCCCGCAAGTGTCGAACTTCCTGGATTCGCCTCCCTCCACCAGGCGAGACGTGTGATCTTGACCTTCCAGCCACACTCGTTCAATCGCCTAGGCAACACGCTGATCCGGCGGATTTTCTCGGTCGCTGTAATTGGTGCGGTATCCATTGGTGCAAAGAATTCCCGTTCAGCATCGCCTCGAAGTGCTGGACTGAGTCATGAGAAGAAGTATTGTGATTCGCGGAGTCGGGAGACATCCCAGCCACCCTTCTTGGGGACAGGAGGGAAAGTCAAAGGAATCCAGACTTGTGTGATTGTCTTGTCGGCGGCGGCGCGAGAGGGTGACTTTTTCTTCGCAGAGACGCCACCGCTTTGAGGGTCCTTTCCTAGGTCTTCCGCGTCCTCTTCAACGAGATCTAGTGTGGATTCGGTAGTTGTAAGCGCTTCCGTCACTGCATCTGCCTCGGCACCCAAGACCTTATCCCTAACCGCCGTCTGCCTATCCGCTGACTCCTTGTCTTTGGTTTCGCCAAGAAGACTGAGACGATATGAGTGAAGTGCCTTGGGATCTTGGTTGGCGAGCCAAATGCTAGTTGGCGTCTCCATCTTCTCGCCCTTTTTCCTTTCCTCGGGATCTTTGCTTTTCAACAGTTTCAAACGCTTAGCCTCAAGCGCCACCTCCTCAAATGTTGCTTCACCCTGGCGGTAACCTGGGGCAGAGCCAGTGGTTGAAAGCCTGCGGTGGTTGGCTCTCCACCTGACAATCTGCCGACTAACATCTGTGGACGCGAGGATGTTCGCTCGGTACATAGCACCTGCGTAGCGTGCCGAAAATTCGGCAGCCAGACGGTCGACAACATCCTCAGAGTGCATGCGCACAAAGGCATCACGAAGTATGACATTCAGGTTGGGGATGTCAGAAGCGTGCGTCCAGAAACTGTCGTGCACGGCCGCAAAATCGAGACCCATCTCGCTGGCCTTGAGTGCTGATAGCAGCATGTGACTCGCATCGAGGGAGTGAATAAAGTTGGGAGGGAATGCTTGAAGTTGTTTCCGCTTGTCAACTTCATCCTTTGTCGATCTTTTCGAGACTGTAATATCCTGAATCTTTGTCCTGATTTTCAGGACACTGTCCTTCCTGTAGGGTTGTACGATTGGCATTCTGAGTGGTGTAGTCCAAATGATACCGGTTGTGAAGTTTTCCATGCTCTTGTTGAACTTGTTGAGCTGAGATGCTGTCATCTTCTTGGGTGGTACAAACTTGGAGTGATACATCTCTTTCACGGGGTCCATGCCATTGTACCGATCATGAATCCGCTGTATCTGCTCGGCAGAGATGGATGTTGTGATGCGTTCGCCACATTCGCCCAACCAGTACTGGATTTCCTGAGCACCATTGAAAATCTTGCCCAGAGCTTCAAAGATTGCGTACGCAATATACAAAGCAACACTCCCAAGCGACTTGATCTTCTCAGTTGGCTCAAACTTGGGGAAAATGTTGCGTAGCTCATCGTGTACTTGCTCCTTCGCGCCCATAAAGGTGACTCCGTAGACGTTCGTCATGACTGTACGCTTGACGACCTTTCGACTAATGTGACCATCGACAAACTTTGCAAGCTCCGAACCTTTGGCAGCGTCTTTGGTAACCATCTCCTTGACAAGTTCAGCAACACCCGTATAAATGTCCTGCGGCCTGTCCGAGGGTTCGAGATTGACCTGGCGAGCACCGGCATGGTCACCTCCCAAGGCTGCGTAATGTTGTAGTCCGTTACATGTACCATCCTGGTGGACTGGCAGTTGTGACAGAAATCGAGTCGGATCGGGTGAGTCCAGAGCGTTCTTGAGCTCTATGCAGCATGCCAAACATTGCCACGGGTCCTCTGCCTTGACCCACCATCGCCGACCATCCAACGGATTGCTTGCTGAATCATAAATCTCGGCAAGGTTATCCATGGCAAACTGTTCGCGTTCTCGTAGACTAGCCTTGTCGAATCCGTAGAGATTAGCAAGATGGATTTTGAGCCATTGCAGACCGACAGTGCCCAGCTCTTTACCGTTTGCAAACTTGAGAAGACCTCTGGCGACATCAGAGCCGATATGGTTGAGTATGGGGGGAATTGGATATGCTCGACCTCGAAAGTCGACACTGTGTGGGAAGTACATTTTCTTTTCGTTTAGAAATGCCCGTGCGGTCTCCAGTTGAAAATTTTGGAAACATCTTTGCGAGTGTAGACCGCCGATGAGATTGTCATATTCTTTCAAAGCTTTGCCCCACTTTGCCCGTTCTTGATATGTGGCATCGGCTGGAGGCTCCTTGGGGCGCTCCAAAGCCGTAACAGCGTTCTCTCCAATAAGAGATCCGAGACTCTCACCGGAATTCCAAGCGCGTGCCATGACATCGAAGACAGGAGCGTTGATTTGCCAAGGCACCCGGCCGAGCACATCGAGGCCAGCCATGACCTTGGACATGTCGCCGTTCTCTATCGCGGACTGAGCGTATGCTCGCTGTGATGAATCACCGCCCTTCTGACGAACTACCTTTTGGGGTATGGTGTAATAGCCGCCTTCTTCGAAGCTCGACCATAACTTGGGTTCAATCACCATAGGTAGTCTGACATTGTGGATGCTATGAACAGAATCAGTCCGTAGCTTGGCCAGGACATCGTGGTGCGGCACTATGAAACCAAGCTTCTTGCCCTGATGAAAGCCGACCTGGTGGTGAAATGCTGCCATACTGCGAGATACCGTCTCGCCGGTCCGAGGATCTTTTGCCGTCACGGTAAGTGTAGCAGTTTGAAGGAGGTTCTCCAGGCACATAGCCCCGAGCTTGGTCCGAACAGAGAGAGGTATGTTGGTCTTCTCAAAACTCACAAGGCTGCCACCTGATTGCGTTTGTGGTGGCTCAGTCTGCGAGACTGGGCTTGACTTGGACAGCTTGTTGAACAAGTCTAGCCGAGTCTGTTTTCGTTGCTTCTTGAGGAAGGCATCTCGTCGGGCCTGTGATTCACCGTCGAGATAGTCCTGAATCTCTGTGCCTATGGAAACGGATAGCGACGAAATCTTCAGGCCAGAGTTATCTTCACCTTTGCCTCTCACCGTGGCCTGAGTGGTGCGAGCAACGGTAATGGCGGCGAGCTTTTCCGGTTTGCATCTCTCCAGCCAGACGCCGTATGAGTTGACTTCTTCGCGCATCATGTCCTTGGCAGACTCAGACAAGACCTGCTTGGCATGCTCAATGCGCTTCTTGAACGCCGGTACGAGGGCCTTGTACCAGCCGTACATCATGGCCTGGATTGGTTTGGTGTTCATGACGCCATGGATTCCGATTTGCTGCAATTTCTCGTCCTCCTGTTTCCACCTGTTAACAGCAGCTTCCATGCCATCTTGTTCCATTTGTAGCTGACGGGCATATGCGTAAGCCTGGTCCTTTTCCTCTTGGGTGCCCTCCATGTCATGTGGGTATGGAACACGTTCGGCATCGTCAAAGACTGTGAGGGCATGTTTCAACGAGTCGAGGCCCATGCCTTTCTGAGGGACGGGCTTGATGGACTGGGTGGGATGCGCTAGGCCATGGTCGATGAGGTTCTGGCGGCCAGAGGGCGTGTTGACGTGGAGATGTTGGACCTCTTCGACAGGTGGGGGCTCGTCAAATGATTCTGGTTGCATGTGGATTAGCAGGTCCCATTCCTCGTCGGAGAAGTCGGGTGATGTGTTGATGTCCTCCAACATGTGTTCGCCATGCTGGCGTGCTGCGGCAATGTGTGCACGTATCGAGTCTTCCTGCACGTTGCCGACTAGAAAGTTCATGGCCGACCGGATGAGGGTGACAAACGTTTGCGCATTCGGCGGCACTCCTGCCCGGAGCATCTTGGTCGTGTACCAACGCTCCACCTTTGCCATTGCCTCGGGCTGGGGGTCCATCTGGCCCATCTCAAGTAGTGTCTGCATGTAGACATTGTGCGCATCCACTACTTCGGCGGCATCTGGCTTGTAAATCGTCATAAGGCGATCGATGATGACGGCCGCCCGGTCTATGCGGCCAACACGCAAACAAGCGTATAGGCTTTGGTGCAGTTCGATGGGGTCACTTCCGATACCGTCTCTAGTCCGCAGTGCGGGCGACGAGACCAACGAGTCGCGCACGACGAGGGGATTTGACCCGTCCCACGTCGGCAGTCGCGAGAGCTCGGGCGATGGCATCTGGCGACCCCATGCCTGGACAAAAGGATTGAAGGGGAGCGAGGACGACAGCGGTGGTTGCAGCTCGGCTGCTGTGGCGAGGGAGCGCGTCTCGTGTCGCGAGGATAGCGCAGGTAATTTTTCCCCCGGTCGTCTTCTCGAGTCGGGTGTGTGTGTTTTTGTTGCTGCCGCTGTCGACAGGGCGTAGTATCTTGTCCGTGACAGCGCGGGGCAGAGCCATGGCAGCGTCAGTTGGTCGCTCAGTGTCGTCGGCGTCCTGAACGCATCTCTGCGGAGTTTCCGTCCTGCTACTCGCGGGAGCATCTTGCACGTATGCCGTCGTAAATAGTCTATGGGTATCGCATGAAACAGAAACGAAAGAGAGAGAGAGAGAGAGAAACAGGATGCTGCAACACCAGAATGAGACAGCAGGAATACAACGCCGAAAATGAATGAGCAGGGTCGAACGCGCAAAGAGGCGGGTGGTGGTGGCACTTGGAGTTGCCTCCTGTAGTAATTGAAGATTCTCCACCAAGTCCAAAATTTACCTACGCTACGCTATCGGCGTCATCACCAAAGCAGGACTAGCGTGGGCTGCTTCACGCTAAGCCCCGCTTTTCGTCTAGCACCGTCACGTGCCGATTATGAACTCAAAAGCCGCGTCGGGATTCCAAGGAAGTTCAAAATCCCAATCATTCGTTGGATAAGCTCGTACTATATACAAAAGAAAAAAAGGGCGAACCAAGTATTATATGTCCTCAGCCACGGCAGTAGGGCGCGTGATTGTCTTCTGCCTGGTAGATGTGGCCGCACTGGGCAGCGCTTCGTCTATGAGCTTCTCCAACTGGTCATCGATTGGCGCATGGAACAATTCCACCTCCCGTGTCTCGTCATCCTCCCAATCGCTCGCATCTTCGTCCCCGTAGCAAAATAGATCCCCTGCCTCGCCCGCAGTCATCTTCTTATGCTTGCCTTTGGGAATCGTACAGCCACCAATCTCTTCGCGGAAGCTATCTGCATATGCCTTTGCTATGGTAGAAACGTTTACGAGATCGATCTGCTGGCCATCGTAGAGGAGTTGGGGTAGGTGTGGGATTTCGGGTAGGTCGCCGCTGAAGGGAAGCGCGAGATGGAGAGGTACTGAGCCAGGCATGATAGATGCTTCTACATGCTTCGGAGGCTTCACTAATCCTTCAGCTCGAAGGAAGGCCTCGTTTGATTCTGACGGTGCAGCTGGTAATTCCTTGCCGTCTGCAGTAAGTGAAGCAATAAATTCTTCTGGTGCGTAGTACAGTTCGTTGTGTATGGTGACTAGGGCAGGACTGTATTTCGCAGGATAGAGAAGTGAGTAACCCCGTACTCGCATCAACTCAAGCATGTACTCTGTCCAAGCTGGTAGTGTCTCTGAAACCAGCTTCTTCCGCGAGGAGGGTTTGGTCGCTGTGCGCTGCTTGGCTACGCGACCACCCAAGAAAGAGTGTAGCTCCGCCCATTTGTCACCAAAGAACAATGTCGCATGGCTGTTGGGCGCTTGCCACATGAATGGCGCGCTCTTAACCTTGGGAAGCAGTTTTTTGTATCGGTCTGTGTGCATGTCCTCAGTTGATGGGAGAGGCAGCTGCGTTTTACCGTCCAAAAGCACCGATGGAAGGTCGAGGCTGATACCCATGAGGCCGGCGTTATCAAAAGCGCCAAATGTCGAGTATTTGTATTCCAGCAGCGCATACTTGATGAAGTGGAAGTAATGAGAAGATAGTTGCGCCTGTGGCGAAAGCAGCAACACATGCGAATTGCTCGTGCTCGATGGATAGAAGAGCTCGAGGAAGCGTATAGCCGACTCTTCTTGGTTGTGATGATGGCTCGAGATGCGCCGTCTAACAATCAGTCCGCCATTTGCGCCCCCATGATCGCTGTGTGGAGGCCATTCAAATTTCGCCAAATGTTGTTTTAAAGATACGTCAAGCTCAGCTGGCAGCTCTAGCGTAATACGTGGCGGCCTCAGACCGCTGTAGTCGGCATCCTTGATCGACTTTAGCAATCTTAGAACGCTCGACGAGTCTGACGGTACCTGGATCAACACGTCTACGGCAGGATCATGCCACTGTTTTAGCGATCCTGCGTCGAGTCTGGTGATCCACATCAACTCTTCGATCCTATCCTTGGGCACTTCAATGAGAGAGAGACCCATCTTGCCGGTTTTACTTCGGATGCCCTTGACGAAGAAGCCATCTTCAGATGTCGGGTCATATATAATGGCTGCCTGTGGATGCAAAAAGCGGTACATGTGGTTCAAGGCGCCAGTCACCGCAGACTCAGCGCGCACATCGGTGCTATACCTGCAGACGACATATCAGTCAGTTGTGTTCCACCATCAAGTTGGGCTGTTTCGGCCTGCCTGAAGCCTTTCACGCAGATACTGCATGCTTTCTGCGTGATCGGTAGGCGACCAAGTGCTTGAACAGCCCGCTAAGCAACCGTACGGGTGGCAGTACATACTCGGTATAGTCTGGTCGCGCATCATGCCACACAGCCTGGCATTTGGCCCGATCTATCCCGTTGATCTCCATCAAGTGCTCCAGAGGTATATCGTCCCTCCCCATGAAGGCGACATGCACGTGGTTCCTGTTCCATTGCGACATTTCGCAGACCATTGGTAGAAGCGCAGCAGCGCTCTTGAGGCTCGACACGGCAAAGAGTATATTCCTGTTTGTTTCCTCATACCCCTCGGTCACGGAGGAAGACGCTCGTAGCGAGGAGGCTAGGCGGTAGAAGCGTATCTGTCCATCGTATACGTGAGGAGCCTGTTCTCCATGTTTGGGATGATGTATGCCCGGTGGCGGCCCCGTCGGCTCGTCGTCGTCTTCGCCGCCTTTGTATGCACTGGGCTTCTCATACACAGATGTAATGGGCCGCCCCATCGGATATCGAGAGCGCCCCTCAATCGCCTCTCCGTACTCATCTGAGGCGCCGCCGAAAAAGTAGTAGTAGACGACGAACAGACCCACTACAACCAGCAGTGTCCGTCTCCGTCGCCAGCGGAACGTGTGGTTCCATATCGCCCAGCCAGATCGTCGCGCTGGCTTGTACCGATGGTCGTCGTCTTTTTTGCCCAACTCTTCGTCGCCCGTAAGCATCGCCTTTCCCAACATGTTGCTGCGAATGAAGCCTTCCTGCAACCACGTGCTATTTGTGGCGCGGTCTGTCGCTACCATCCAGGAGAGCCGGTCATTGTGTTAAAGTAAAATTGGCGTTGTAGTGGAGCGTGTCGCGTGTCGTTAGCTGTGCCGAGGGCGATTGAGCGATGCGCGCATACGAAGGTAAGCTATCGAGGACACTAATCGCTTGGTATCGAGTCAGCTGACAAGTGAACACATCCACCTCGATGTAAGCATGTAAGAGCGAGCCTGGAATGCAAAAGAGGATATGCTCAACATGCGCTACCACATGGCATGGCCGTCCCCGCCTGCACCTACCGGGTTCGCGTATTATTGCCGTCCTACACTAGTGTATTCCACATGTCCAACATTTCCATCACCCATTATTGACTTGCAACTTTCAATCACAGATATTTTTTATAGCGACAACACAATCGTTTCAGACCTTTCGCACCCGTAGCGCTACGTAGCGGATATGTTACAAGGATCAATGCTTGCCCCTCATGCCCTCTCCTTTGCAGCCAATCGCTCGTCTGCCGCCTTCAAAGCCTCACGCAGTACCGTCTCGTTCCGCGGCTTAAAGATGACCTTGTAAGCATGGCACATTGTGACCAAGGAGGTGGGGTCCGAGCTGCCTCGTACAGGGTGCACGTCCACCTGAGAGTCCTGCACAAGCTCAAAGCTGTTCAGCAAGCGCAAGAAGATCAAGTAGAGCTCGCGATTGGCCAATAACGATCCTGCGCACATCCTGTAACCCAGCCCGTAAGTGTGCAACGGCGCGTTGGGCTGCTCGAGCCAGCGCTCTGGACGAAACTCGCGTGGATCGCTCCAAACTTCAGGATCTGTTGAGCCAGTCAGCGTTGTGCTCACTCTTGTATCTGCAGGCAAAAGAGAGGGGAAAAAAGGACGAGGATGCGGGATAATAACATACCCATGTTGCACGCCCACGCATTCAGATACAATGTGCTCCCAGCCGGAATGACTTTGCCCTCGTACGTAACGTCTTTGATTGTAGTACGTGGAAGGGCTAGGCGCAGGACAGTAAAATACCGGAGACACTCTCTGACTAGCGCGACAATATAGCTGCACTTCTGATCATCATGTGCATCGGCCAATGGTTCCTCCTCGGAGTAGAGTTTCCTAATCTCCTTGATGGCCTTGTCTTGAACATCTGGTCTCTGAGCAAGCAGAGCAACACTCCATTGCACCAAGGTGGTGATGGTATCTAGGCCGCCAGACAGCATCGTCAAGCTGATTGACGTCAGCTCCTCCTTGTTCAACGCGGCTTCTTTGTCTTCGATGATGTTGGCTTGGATACATGGCTTGTGGATGCCCTTTGCCATTCGCTCGTCCAGATCTCGGTTCAGCCTGGTCAAGTACACGTCTCTCCGGTTTCGGTAATCTTTTGCTTGCTTTGTACCTTGGCTGAATGGGTTCAGTCTCAGGATCGGAATGTAATCTTGTAGGTTTCCCGTTGTGCTTCTAAACTTGGAGATGGCCGCTTCTACCTCGCAGATCTCATGGAACATTGGATCGTGTCGGCTACCCATACGCGTTCCCCAGTTGAGCGTCAAGGCTAGCGAAAGAGAAAGACGCTCGATCATGGGCATTGGATCCACGCCGACGGTCCCAGCTTTACCAGACACGAATCCGTCTTTTACAAAGTCCTTGGTTTCGAGATCCAGATGATCAATGTACGTCGTAATCGAGGGTTTGTTGAGCGCGGAAGCGGCGCCTTTTCTCCTTCGCTTGAGCGAATCGTTGTAAGGCGAGGTACCAATAGTCGTACCGGCAGTATTCGACAACACCTAGACACCAGTCAGCCAACACCTAGCAGCTCCCAAGCATTTTCTCACCTTGTGGAAAGTCCAGAACACCGGTCTCGAACTCAATGCCTGGCTGTGCCCACCAAAGAGCTTCCTCGCAGCATCGGCAGTATTGACCACAATTACCGGTTCATTGCCCAACTGCACTTGATATACTGCGCCATACGTTTTGCTCCATTCCAGGTACTTCTCCGCGGCATTGTACTTGATATCCGGTATGTTTCCAACCAAGGGCCAATTGGGCGGCCCAGAGAAGCCTTTGATGCGTCGCGAGTGTCGTACATACTCGTTTGAAATGATGTATGAAACAGGAACGAGGAGAAGTAATATGAAAAGAGAGCGAACTGGGTGATCTACCAATTGCGAAGATAGCACTGGGGCGATGGTGGATATCATCGTGTTCACTTTAGTCTCTGGACTAGATACTTCCCGTCTCGCTCAACAAAGAAGAGACTAGTGCCTTTCAAGTCGAAAGCAGAAGAGCACAGAACGTTCAAACTCTACCATCTAGAAAACAAGTCCTTTGGTTTATTCGTCTTTTTGTTTTGAACGCATAGCCGCGTATTCGGGATCTGGAAGATGCCACTAGCTAATGCGGGGAAGCTTGCGAACTCCCGTTGGCACACGGCGCGGAATTAGCGACACAACGCGGAACTAGGTGAAATTGAAGTACGCTATGATGCTCGATACAGTTAGCGGCCTGTTAATTCCCTCTTATAGGGTGGTCATGTTCCGTTCAGAAAGCTATGCACATGTCTCTCTCCCGAGGCGGCAGTAGGCATCGTTCCACGTGATCCGCAATGGGTACCGTATTGATCAGGAACAGCAACCTTTTGCCATCATTCGTTCGAATACTCTGGCCCTTGTGGGTGGAAAGCATTGAATGGTCCGCTAGAGCTGTCACCACGAGCGCCAAGGCATACGTACGCACTGTGCAAGTCGGAGATCTGGACGGACTGGAACATGGAAAAATTTCCGGAGCCTGTCAAGATCACGTGCAGATGGGCAGCGTCTATGCAGAGAGATTACGAGAGAGTGTTTTTTATCAAGAGACGAGCATGCGCTGCTTCTCTTCAGGATGGCTGTTCTCTGGAAAGTGTGCATGTGTTATGTGTTGACGTTGGATAGTAGTGAGATGTCTACAAGACTCAACATATCGATGCAGTAAATGAGGCGCACGAGGGTCAAGTGGTAAGAGACCAGAGTAATAGAGAGTAGAGGTTTGAGACATATTGTAGTTGTAATGGGCTCACACATGTACCATCATCGACAACTCACTTCTACCACTCGAGCTGCTCATGGAGATTGATGCTCGGTATGTTCCGTCCCCCCCAAGTCTGGTTGGATCTCATTGTTTGTTACGGATAAGATCTTGGACCAAGATTTCGCTCCCTACTTCACTTTTCTCGAGAGCCGAGATGACGGGAAAGAGATCTGGTGAGTATTCCCAGCAAATCAGACAGCCCCCTTATGTAAGTCACGAGTTACGACCACGTCGGCAAGAATGCGCCAGTTGCGGCGTGTCCAGACGTGACCGACGCGATACCGGAGAAAGGACAGCGTTCAAACACGCAGGTGGATCACACATGGCAAATGGACCAAACGCGTGGGAGATCTGGAGGCTGCTACCGCGAACGCCTCCACGTCTCCCAACGCATAGCTAGATCACAAGGTGTGGGTATTAAACATGGAAATCGTGAACAACAGCTTCCAACGAACGTATGCGACGATGGTCGCGGACGTTGCTTGAACATATAAAGTGCCGCTCTTCACGACGCTACATTGTCACTTACCTTTCGCGTCTATCTGCTCCTCTTCACATCATCTCAAGTCCCGCATCATTGCGTTATCTGTGCCGATATATCTTCCCCTTCTCTTCTCTTCAAACTTTGACCCACGAACACCATATTGAACCCCGTAATCACAAAGCGAATACATGAAGAAGTCTCCACGCCAGACGGACGTACCCATCCGTCAAATCGAGCTCTACGCAGGGGATAGCTTCCCTGAAAGACATTTATACATACCTTCCGATATCGACAATAGTCACAGCTATTTTGGGGAAGCCTTAGGTGGAGCTGGAGATTCGGAGAGCTTGCGCGGACTCCACGACCCCTACAGCCAACATTATGGACATGCAAACGACTTTAGCCAGCCCCACCACCCGAATACCGGACTTGATAAGAAGAGGCCGACCTCGCACGATCTAAGCCCTTCTGTACAGCCGCCACGGTTCGATCTTCCAAGCAACAACACCATTCTACGTGACATCGAGAACTACGTTGAACACACTAGCTCAACCTGCCAAGACAATGAACTTGGGAGAGCGGAACCTTCGCAGGTATATATGATGCACCGGAGATCCTTCTCTGTCGAAGGTCATCCGTCTATGCCCATGTCGTCGTTCCCGCAGCCCTCATCTAGACACAGCAGTGCACCACCGCAGGCGGCTGGACATTACGGACCCTTCCTAGGTCGCTTCATGGACTCTGCTGAAGCAAAGCTACACCGCCGTACCAGGATGCGCTTTGGCCGCTTGCCTTGGAGAGACCCTGAGAGTGACCCGACCATTGCGGAGATAGAGCTTCACCGCGCGGAGCACGTAGAGCGCATCTACAACGCCATGGTCTGTGGTGAGTATGCCAGGGACAACGCCAAGTCTACTGCACTGAAGCGGTGGGTTCACGAACCGCATTACCAGTCGGACCTAGTGGAAGCATACGCTCACAAGGTGTTCGATTGCTTGCTCGAGCAGGTGAAAGAAGGCTTCCGCGGATGGCATCAGAACGACTATGTCAACGACGAGCGGAAGGGTGAAGATGACGACAAGGATATTGACTGCGCAGGTCGATTGGAAAACATCATCACCGCTCTTCAACAAGAGAAGTCGATATGCGAGAATGTGATGAGCTCGGCGTGGCAGATCCGTATGTTTGTCAATGCACCCAAGGCATACTCCAAACGCAAGGACCAGAACCGCGTCGGGAACAGTAAACGTCCTAATGCAAGGGGCAGCGAAGTACCTGACGATAACCCGAGGTTATCGAAAAGAGCACGGGTCAGACAAGCACGAGTTCGATCGTCTGCTGCGATGCCACTGTCGCAAAACACACCACCGCAGCACTCGTACGAGCCGAATGGACTGCCACATTTTACCACCCCGAACATGCAGCGGTCCATCTTGAGTCCTCCAACAACGGCATTTCTCGCGCCACCTGCGCCATCGATGCGACCTTCACCGCGATCGAATGATGGCTCGTTCAGCCAAGGCCGGCTGACTGCGGTGTCTCCTCCTGGTTTGTCGCAAGGAGTTCTTCGTATCTCTCAGCCACATGCACAGACACAGTTGGCCTCGCAAACTCCTTCCATCTCTCCATTGCATCAGTCACCCTTTTCGCCGCCATCAGTATCATACAGCGACTTCTCCACATCACCCATGCCTGGCGGTGTAAAGCCTGCAAATATCGATCAGCACTTCAGCCCCTGGCAACACAGCACTGCCCTGGGCGACATCTCGTATGGTAGCCTGCCACACATGAGCCCCGTTGAAAGTTTGGACATTTCAGGCATTCAAGATTGGCAGCATGTCGTTCACTCTTTTCCTACGAGCGACGCCCCAGACAGCTCCAACGCTTTTGCACATCATCCCGAGTTGGGCGTAAGCCTTTGCGACGTCGAGGGATTCCAATCAAATCCGGAGTCTGATGCCGCACGAGAGAACGGATTCCAGAGCTTTTGGCAACAGCAGCAGGGCGTGCAGCAGCTGCCACATACAGGACTGCCCCTAGATGGCCCCGATCAACATTGATCTACTCTGGTTCATTGTAATGCTCAGCCTGTAACAGGTTGTTCTAATGCTTATTTCGATTTGTTTGAAATATCTTGGTTCCTGTTGTTATCATGGCTTCGATGATTGCTCGGCTTCGTTGAACACTTGGATAGTGTGGCAACCGGAAGTCTTTTTTTTTCTATTTTTACGATATAATCTGGAGGGGGAGTTAGATGGAGCGTGTTTTCTTTTGTTCCACCCATATGCTGCGAGAGTTTGTTGGACTGAGTTTCTGGAGCAATGTTTCTTCCACTATTAATACCTAGGATTGGGCGGCGCAGAAGTCTGACGTCATCGACAGACGCCAGAGCGGCGCTGTGGAAACGGTATTATTCTTATCTTATCTTGTATTGCTAGGCAGGTATTTCAGTAGTCAATTATTATTAAACGTCTCATGTGCATAGGACTGCATTCTTAATGGCAGGTTGCCAGTACATGAATGGACGTTGAGTGGAGAGAAATCGCGTCGTGCGTGTTTGGTGTGGATGACGTAAGCCAGGGCGGGGCGGAACCACGCGCCTTTCGAACCAACGTTCTTTGTGGGCCTGCATGTAGTCTAGCGCTTGCCTACCGAGTAGGTAATCTATCTTCTAGAAATCTATATGGCAAGGCTTGGAGGTTTAGAGGTTTTGTGGGTCTGGAGATTGGACTGCCTGATTCTGCTCGTTTTGTGTCAGTGGTTGCTTAATAGCTGCGGGAGTATGCATTCGAGCCAAATGCAACTCAGCCTCACCTGTCTCATCCATCATGAATGTACTTGAAGACTCTCTTTCTGTCATAGGTCCTGAATGCGAGCTATCCTTTCTCCTTTCTTTTCTATCGCCCACTCTATTCCCTTCCTCGTTGCTTCCTCTATCTTCTTCCTTATCCCCTGCTGCCCCGACATCTGTGGACATGATTAATCATGTCTAGCCATAGCAACGACACGCCCTCTTCTTTTCCTGGCGGGCCATCACTTTTACTCTTGCTTCCTTCACAGTATTGCCTTCTTCCGCATCTTCTACGACTGAGACTTGGACACTGTATTGCAACAGTCGTTTTATACTCGACAGGGCTGTTTTGATCATCAAGCGGTCCTCTGTACTCAGGACGGATTCGAGACTCTTGGGACTGTGAGTTCCGTGATAATTGATCAGCTTAACCACCGCTGGCAAACTACAGAGCACCGTGACACTCTGCACTTTGATGCGTGTGGTAGTACATTGTCATTTGAGTGTACTGCGTGCTTGCCCCATGGCAAGTATGATCGCGGATATATGAGCTCTTTCGCGCGTTTTGAAGTTGTTGGCTCTGAGCTGACCACGCTAGATGCTGTATTTTTGCTCCGTTATTGGTAGAGTGCTGGTCCTGGCTGCGTCTGACGCCGCGCGTTGGATGATACCGACACCGACGCCCCGTTTGAGGCTGAAATCGACAGCTGTGTACAGGATCAGGGAAATTTGATATGCGACTGGTGGGATATTGTTGATTTCGGACATGTTGAGAAGTGAAAATTGTACAAGGCTTAGGCGGTTTTGTTTGATAGCCTTGTAGGTGGGATGCAAAGATCCTGATGGAGATGAGATTTGAGGGCGACTGGAGTGATATTTTGTTGGCTTTTTCGATGACTGCAGAAATTGTAAGGCACTGCGAAGAGAGTCGTGGGCACGCAATCTTAGTCCCGCTTGCGGTTCTATGGTTGGCGGGCAGTCGCTTAGGAGTATTAACGTTGACCACCATAGCCTTGGCAGGGTCCGTTGAACCGCTGCTTTGTTGACTATTTGAACCTGCCAATATTGGTATCAAAATGCGGTTGCATATATGCATAGACGAGCTCCCAAAATCGCTTGTCGCTAGGTACCCAGCTTACCTACGCGTTAGAAACCCGCTTGCTCAGTTATCGAAAATCATTGTATCTCCACAACAACGGAGCGTGTAGCCATTCAAACATCAGCGACAACGATTGCTACTATATGGCAAAACATGGACTGCTACTATGTTGTTATGTATACATAACCAGTGATCTAATCACAGCAGTGACGTCGCAGTGCTTGAATGCTTCTTGGGGTTTGTCGCGAAGTTTGCATAGCAAGCACTAGATCTAGATGCTCAACTCTACTTACCGGTTGTAGATATACTATTCTTGACTGAAGGAATTTGCTGCTATCTTTCACATTCAGAAAGTGAAATTATAGCTGAGTTAGATTATCTGTCTTTGTCTCATCTAAGCATCAAAATTGAGTTTGCATCAGCCACTTATCTATCATGACCATTTTTAAGAAAAATTCTATTTTGCATTGTATACTGAACGCAAGCAGTTTATCGACTGAAATAATAGGTGAACGACGATTAAATACTGCCACAGGTCTATCATGTGCTGCACGCGGATGTATATTCTCTGATACCGGAGTAGTGTCAACAACGATGTTCAATCTGGTGTCTCCAAAGAATCTGCGATTGTCAAGAGAAATGTTCTGAACAAGATAGTCCTTAGTTTGACTCGACGGATTGCCGCAAGATGGGTGTTAACAAGAGCAATCTATCATCCAGTCAAGATAGACTTATCACATCCAATACTAACTTCTGGACGCAATTTTGATGGACAAATATCATGTCTTGATTGCCCGTTACTGAAATAATATTGGATATTAGCTACTTGTTTGGCCTTGCTACACCGTTCTCTCATGTATATCTTGATCCAGCTTACGGTACTCCAAGGGAAAGGGTCAAATCAATTTTCCATTGTGTTTTGCAAAAGTTCTACAGCCTTCTCGCAATGTCCTAATTTCTATATAATTCATTAAACGAATAGATCAGTTGCTGCTACAGATTGTAGTGATTGCGGAAGGTAGCTCTCCAGTGTCTGGTCCTGGACTGGCAAGATCATGAGCTTTTCACTGGGCAAAATCGCTCAGCTTGCACTATATCTTTTAAAGAGTTCTATAACATTAGCTTTCACTCAACGCACAGGCCTTGAGTAGTGAATTTTGCTGCTTCTACACTAGTGCAGGTAACAGAGCCCCTGTGTATATATCAGACCTCCAATCTCTCCACTCTCTGTATAGTTGCACTCTACAACCTTTTCGCTATTCAACCAACAGACCCACTTCCTCTTCTACGCAAACCAAACCCCCAATCACTTCAAGATCACTTTTAATCACCGAACAATCTTCTTTACCAACCATGTCCAACTTCAGTCACATTCATGACGCTCAGATCATCGCAGGAGCTACCCAGGTCTTGGAGGACCCCTACCATTTTGATCGGAATGGTCTTCCAAGAGGACTGATTTTCGCAAACAACAACCAAGCTGCTCTGCAATGGCGTCGTCGATCACGGTACCAGCCATATATAACACCCAAAGACGATCATACAATTGCAATCGTTACAGAACAACAGGAGCATTATATCGCACAGATGATGCAAGCGATGTATAACCAAGACGCCATCCTCGACAACCCAGGCTTCAGTGGGAGAAAGCTATTTACCCGAGGAGCCACAGGTGCATTTACGGCACCAGACATCGAGGCAGCCTGCCGTTGTCTGTTCGACAAGATCCTAGACCAGTGCAATTATGGATACTGCGGCATAGAGCGAAGCCCACTTGCCAAGCCTGAAGACACGGGGCTCAATTGCGAGCAGCGAGTTAGAAAGGTCATCCAGGTGTTGCACGACTGGAAGTGCATCTGCAAAGAGGTGTTCCTCGAAGACAAAAAGATGGAAGCCTTGGCAAATGGCCCGATGGGGGTCCATGAATCCAAGGCTCAAAACCAGAGGAATAATTTGCAGAAGAAGAGCGCTATGATGAAGGGCACAAAAGCTCTAAAGGCGGTTGAGAAGCTGAAGAATGAGGGTGTCGAAATTCCCAACGAAGATGTACCTCATCCAGCTGCACACGGTCGGGCGGCGAGTGACGGCGGTGATCGGTTCAACGTGTTGGAAGAGAGAGCCACTATATATCCGGCTCCGTATGACAGTGTCCCAGTTCCTCCTTCAGCATGGGGTGCTCACAATCCAATCCCAGGACGCAATGCTTCTGCCCCAGTTTCAACACGATGCGATCCTCCACCAGCTACAGCCCGACAGGATCCGATCCTAGTGCAAGCGCCCATAGGAAGTGATGGCTTGAATGTGCCAGATGTACAAAACCAACTCACGTACAACTTCATTCCGTCGCATATAGACCATGCTGGCCTTGGGCCTCACGACCAATCCTACCAACAACCATTGGATGATCAACCACCATATGCAGCCCCACCAGTTCTGCCCAGCCAGAACAGTCCAGTAGCAGACTACCCACCGCTACCAGATATGGAAGGTGGGAGCTATTACCTCCCAAACACCACCTACGCGTATCGCCAATACAGTCCCTTCACGGATGACTTCGCCAGCCCCAACGGTCTAGCCCTCGCGAGACCATCGCCATCTCCTCTGGTAGGTACGGAGAGTACCATACACCCAAAAAATCTTCCATCTCCGACTTCCTCGGCAAAGGGAAAACGCAAGTCACGAGATGAAGATGAGGAACCCAAGACGCAGACTGTGTCGTCCGACTTGAAGCGTCGGAAAATCAGGCGATACCATCTCATCGGCATAGGCGAAGTATCTCCTACAGGACCCAAGTAGGAGAGCATGTCAATGGTGATCTTCCACAAGGGTTGAACCAAGTAGTGGATGTAGCTGAGGTTGGCATCTCCTTTCTGGTTCCGTTTAGACAAAATTTCGGGCAGCACAATTCGATGACAGATGTCACTATGATAATGAAAACATAATACCATCTTCCAATAAACCATGGATGTTATACAACTTGAACAGTCATTTTCACAAAGTCGATGCAAAAAAAGGTTAGCGTGCGTATGCATACGCAACACGGGGTGAGAAGAGAGCCTCATCGAATTGTTATGCAAATCATCACATGCAAAGCGGCGGAAACAAGTTAATAACAGCTCTAGCACTAGGGCGAGCAAACAATGTGCATCTTTTTTGAGAAAATGTATATCTACAAGCAGAATCGAAACCATAACTCTTTCACTGCGTACAACTAAACAATATCTCCCCCTCTTTCTCATACGTTGTGTACTTGGTTGGCCGTTGTAGAGGACATTTAGACGGCGAAAGCACGGGGGTGAGCGCGCTGGGCGGTGATCATGCGGCGGATCTTCTGGGCGGCGCTTGAACCGGCATTGGCCTGGAGCCAAGTGATGAAGCTGTCCATGGTGAAGGTCTTGGGAATGCTGGAGTCGGAGCCAGTGTTGGAATCGGAACCGGAACCGGAACCGGAGCCCGACTCGGGGGTGGCCTCAGGGGTGGCCTCAGGGGAAGCGACTGGCTCGGCGGGGCTGGGGGAAGCGGCTGGTTCAGCAGGGCTAGGGGTGGGAGCGGCGCTGGCTTCAGGGGCGGTGCTGGAAGCTGGGGCGGAAGATTCAACCGGAGTGGCGGGCGAAGAGCCAGAGCCACCGCCCATTGTGAAGTCGATGCAAGACTCGTAGGTCTGGTTGATGCTTGCTGCATCCCAGTACCACTGGATCACGCAGTCACCTGCCTTGGAGCACTCACTGCCGACATCAGGCATGGTAATGCTGAAGCTGGTCCACTCGGGATGCTGGCTCAGAGGAGAAGAGGTCATGGCGTACTCGTCCCAGCTGATGAGGGGCTTGCCAATGACCTTGTCGGTAGAGGTGGAGACGATGGAGACGTTGGCTACGCCATTGTGAGGCGCGTGAATCTCCACCTTCATGTCAATCTTTTGGCCAGCAGTGTACTGGAAGACCTCGCTGCGGTCGGAGAAGGGGACACCCTTGCACTGCCAAATCTTGCAGTCAGGGTGGCTACCCTGGAGGTTCTGGATGGAACCCTGAACGTTGCCGTACTTGTCAGAGCTCTGGGTGTTGAAAACCTGGTCACCGCAGGCGGCTTTGAGGCCCTCACCCGGCTCACGAGGACTGGGGCTGGCGATGTAGCCGTGGGCGGCGACGGAGGAGGCGAAGCCAGCAATGGCGGCGGCAACAGTGAAAGACTTCATTGTGAGGTTGTTGTTGGTTTCTTCGAAAGAGTAAAAGGTGCTGTAGGGATGGACGGAAGCCTAGCTTCTGTAAAAGGACGTGATGAAAGAATGTAGTTGTTGAAAGAACGAATGTGAGGTCTCAGACCTAAGATGCACAAAGAAGCCGAAAGTGGAGGTGTAGAAACTGGTGTTTGGTGGAGGGAAGAAGCATGAGAGAGAGGGGGCGAGAGATACATATATACGGCCTCGCGAGGCCGAGTTTTCTTTTTGCCATTACAACATGTGGGCCGTGTCATTAAACACGCGAAACATGTTCCTCCAGTTCTGTGGACTCTTTGGGCTCGCGATTCAAAACGAAACCTGCATCTGGCCGTCCCTCAACTTCAAGGCGTGACGTAGGCCCACTTATCATGCTTGATACGGTTTATCCACCACTCACACCTTGGCCTGCCACGAGCATGATAGCAGGGTGTGTAGTAGGAATCGTGCGTGCCAAGCAAATATATATTTCCACGACAGCGGCCACCATGCATGCTGACAGGATACCAAACCGCTTCGGACAGTCTTTAACCAGACACGGTATCTTAGACGAGTGCTTAACCACAGACGAAGCGCCCATGTCCCTGGTTTGAAACGGTCGGGATCGTAAGGAGGGTTTCAGGTGGTCCGAGGCTTATGCAAAACGCGGAAACGAGATTGTGGCGCTGTCCACCAACCGGGCTCGGAACATTGCAGGATCTTTTTTTGCATCATATCTAGCCTTACCGCGCGCTTTTAGTCTTCGCGTTGAGAGTCATGTGAAGCGGTGTGGGGGGTCTTTCGGGATGTATGAAGGCGTCAAGTGTGGTGTAGGTCACTCGGGATCGGAGAGCGGCATCGCTTCGAGGGGCCTTCGGAGATTGGTGGGGCAACACGACCTCTCATGCATCCGACTTTTGACACCCTTCCTTAAACCGCCATCAAAAACCAACATAATGGCGCAAACCTGAACAATATATGCAAAGCAGGTGAGCATATCAACCGCGAACACAATGGACTGTGCTGGAGAAGATGCCAATTGTGTCGGATACACTTGCGAAAGGCTTCCGGTGGGCTGTGCTTTGTCGAGCGGTTTCGACTAAGGCATTTTACACAGTGAACCCAACAATGACGTTGCCCCAACGCATCAGAAGTCCAGGGCCACAGCTGTCGCGCAATTACCGAAGAAAAGCGAGAGATAGTGCAATAGCCCAGCGAGAGGAGAAGGATTACGTCGCACCTTGTGCAGGTGCATACACGGATGCCGAGAACTGCCGAAATATGCTACCCACTGGTTCCTTCGCCCTCTTACTCGCGGTAAAAGCTTCACGTGTCTTGGCTTCTACTATAATTTGATTGTGCTCTCCGCATTTACTCTTTACACGCTGTTAGTGTAACGTCGAAGACTACTGCTAGGAAGTCTAGCCAAGCTCATGGTTCCCCCATCCGTCTGAGGTTGCCATACGGCCCGAGTCGTTCCTCCACTTAGTACTAGTCTATCGAAAGAGTTTTTGATGACCGCAGCGACTGGGGATGACCATCATACCTCATCCTCAGTATGGGATCAGCACGTTATCCTGTCCTTCAGAGAACATCTGTCTCGGTTTGTGGTTGTTTAACAGTTTATAGTGGGCTGGCAAGGTTCAGGCAGACTCGGCATTACCATAAGCACAGTAGGCATCTCCTTTGGTGGCATGCTCCTCATCTTCGCTGGGATCGGAGAGTTCCTCCTCGGCAACACCTTTCATATGAAGAACATTTCTTCGTATACTCGACAACTTCCAGCCAGACTTTTATGTTTCTAGCTAGTTGTGGCAAGCACACGAAAGCCCCAAGACTCTGGACACGGTTCGCTGATTCGATACAGGCTTCTACCTCGTCGTCATGTGTCTTCTGTCCTCCATCTTTCTTCTCGGCTCTCTAAGCGTAAACGTCCGTATTCAAACTCATCTTTGCCTTCGCAGGCGTCGGGTTTGGTTTACGTTCTGGGGCCTTTTTTCGCTTGTTCATAGGTAACGTCGCTATTGAAACGAAGTTGGCGACTGTTACTGGTGCCTGCTTCTTTGTAGCTGGCGTGTTGGGATCCTACTTCCTACTTGCGTTAATCATTGCGATCATGGAGCTACCGACGGATCTGCCGGTGTTCGATCTGGATACTGTCATAACCTAGGACGAGGGGCATGATCAAAGAAGAGTAGGGTGCTTTGTTGAAGGGTGGGTGATGACGCAAACTAATCAAGAATAGTTGCATTGTAACCAACCTCAAGCGCGTTTCGTACCGTTCAAGCTGGAAAATTCTCGGGATAAACATACACTGCTGACAGACTTGAATCCTCAAGATTGACGCGTTGATGAATACGGCTCTCGAACACGGTCTTATAATAGGCAGAAGTGGGGCATCCGCGTCATCTAATATTCACTAATTGCCCTCGGCGATACCGTGCAAGTACTGGGCATCACCAATCCTCCAAACAAGCCGCTCCATACTCGCCTCCTTGCGTCTGAGCATGTCCATGGCCTTCTGTGCCCTTTCAAGCAATGTCGCTCCTTCCACAACCCTTTGTTTTTGTGGCTTAACCATGCCATCCCTCAAGAAAGCGTGCATTATGTCAGGTTGCAGGTGCAATCTGAAAAACTCATCCTAAACCCATTAGCCACTCATTGGTGAGAACGTACGCCGGCGATACTTACATGGTGGTAGTAGTGTGTTCTCACGCCTCTCGCATCAACACCGTCGGCCCACTTTGCTGCCTGCGACACGTCCATGCTGTACTCTGGATCCTGGGTATCGCTCGAATCGCGCACGATGACAGGTAGTAGGACTGCAACTCTGGACCCGCTCTTCGCCATCTTCGCGATGGGCGCAATACTTCCATCTTTGCTACCGATGCAATCAAAGATGAGAGGAAGACCTGCATCGCCAGTAGCCTTGAGAATCGAATCGACTACGCCAGGGTCATTGTAGTCAAATGTTTCTTTTGCACCAAGCATTTGCAGCTCTTCGTGGTGCTTGCGCGACGCCGTGACAAGCACGTTCTTGTAACCATAGTACCGCAAAATCTGGATGACAAACTGGCCCACAGACGACGAACCACCCCAGACGAGTATTACTTCGTCGGCAAACTTTGGTGTGTAGTCGTCTGGCTTTGGCCAGGGCGTTTCGAGCCCCAGGTCTGTCTTCAGCGTATGGAACGCCGTTACAAAATTGTTCGGAAGCGTGACGGCCTCGGCTAGTGTGAAGCCAGCTGGTAGCTAGTTTTGTCAACACATACTCGTTGGACATACTCGATTTGGACTGTATACCTTTGCAAACATCCACTCGTCGGCGGTACAGAACTCTTGGTCGGCTTTCTCAGCTTGGGTCCTCCACGAGAACCCGAAGGCCTTATCACCGACACGCAAACGCGTGACATCTGGTCCAATCTCCACAACAGTGCCAGCTGAGCTGTCACCGAGGACTTGGGGATGCTTCACCAGGAGTCCACCGTCGTTTTGATGTAGGTCGAGAGGGGTAGAAACTGTCCACTCTACACGGATACGGACCTGCTGACCCGTGGGAGCCACAGTAGGCACCTGGATGATTGCCAAGGGAGCCTTGATGCCTACCGTTGCGACGGCAGAGTGGGTAGCCATTTTCAGGTGATGAAAGAAGTTGATCTTTGTGGAAAGTGGTAGGTGAAAGGTAATCAAGAATCAGTGTGTTTGAACTCATTTTCACTTTAGTTTTCCACCAGCCTTTTTATACCTTTAGCAAGCCTTCCTCATTCCCGACATATTACAAATGCGCGTAGCATTCGAGTTGCGCTAGAGAAAGTTTCCAATTCCAGTAAAGATCATCGATTCTGACGGACTAGGGGTGTGGCCAATCAGGACTCCGACGATGCGCCCACCGCCGAATGGTACCCCTTCCTGCCATGATGCGTAGCAGACTGGTGTCTCAGTGCAGGGGCATATCTAATTTGAATTTCTTGTTCGTATCCCGTTCAGCCGCCTTGCACTTTGCGACAGCATTTAGACAACTACCAACTAGCGGTTAGGTGGGTCCTTGTCTAACCACAACTCTGGTTCAGTGTTTTCGCTTCCACTAATTGCTCATGGCCACGGAATTAAGTGATGTCAAGATTTGCTTCTTCAGAAGATATTCTCTTCTCTTCTTCTACTACATTCTCTACTTCAATCCAGCTTCCAAAATCCCATTTCCACGACCAACCAAGCGCAGCTATACCACGATGAAGTACTTTCCAGATTCCATGTCCGCATCACGCAAAGACTACATCTCGGAAACATTAAACAGCCACGCATATTATATGCCAGTGAATGTCAAGAATCCCTCACAAACGCCCAGGCCACTCTCTTGCCGGCTACTCTTGGCAAAAAAGGACGACGCGCTCATACAGCGTTTGGAAAACAGCATCGCAGCTCAAGCTAGAACGAAAAGTGGTGCTCCTACGGACACAGTGGAAGAAACAATCATGGTACCTGAATCGATATCGCTCCCAGAGAGTTCGGCTTTGGGTGAAAAGAAAGCGGGGAACTGGCTAAATGTACTTAAGAGAATGAGAAAGGGACATGCCATGGCTGTATTCGACTGCAAGGGAAAGAAGGGTTCCACTCGCAACCGCAAGCAGAACTGTTAGGCGTAACACTGGCTTTTTCAATCATCAAAAAACTGGACATGAAATGATCGGTAAAAAAAAACAAGTTTTGCATTTCATTTCCTTCAGAGGCGGGCTACTATCAAGGAAAACGCATTCAAAAGGCTTGCTTTTACTATCTTTCCCACAGGCCACTCCTGCTCCAGAGAATTTGCTCCCCACCCCCAAGGCCCCATGCTCTCAAAACGATACAAGGGAGCGACCACAACGTACGACTGCGAGATGGCCAGCTTACACACTCTCTGATATTGTGCAACTCACGCCCACATCTCGAGGGTAATGCCATGAGGCCCCCCGTCCGCCGCAGTGTAGTCGAGCTCATACCAGTACGCCTCCAGGTCTCTCTGGCTAGCAGGGTGAATCACAAACTGGGCCAGACCCTTGGGGCAGGCGAACCACTTGCCCACAATCTCACTAGCACCATTCTTGTCCAAGACAAAGGTAGCGACGTGTTCAATGGTAGCTGGTTTGTTGTTCCAAGTCGTACCGCCGTCGACCAGGCTGGGATCGATGCGGGAGATGTTGATGGCAAAGGGGGCCTCGCCTTTGAGGTTGACGGGCGGGTTCTTGTTGGTGTTTGTGTTGAGGTGGAAGTTGACGTGGCAGAAGGTGTTGCCGTGGTCGGGTACGTCGAAGTTGACGGCTGTCCACTGCTCGTCTTTGGTCTGGCTCTGGTGGTGTTGTTAATGTGCGTGAATGGATATGGGAGGGGCTTTTGTGTACATTGTAGCTGACTGTGGCGTCAGGCTGGGTTTGGGATGCAACGTTTGGCTGAGATTCTTTCAGAGGGAGAAGCATGTGTGGGAATTGGATGTCGACAGGATCGGCATTGACCGAGAGGCCGAAAAGGACTGCAAGGAGAGCGAGGGTGCGCATGTTGAGTTTGATTTGGTTAGTTTAGCTTTGTAAAGATTTGGTAATGCAGTTGTTGTTTTGCTGGACAATTATGCTCTGCATGCGCGTCTCTTATGTTGGATATCAAGAGTACAGTGACCCTTGTAACTTGAGCTCGCATTACAGTTTGCGAGTAGTTTCAGGGAGTACTGCACGACTTGAGCGGTCCTTGTCGGAAAGTGAGGGAAATTAAAAATGTTACATGGAAACATTATCGAGTTACTGAATGGCCAGTATTGGTGTGGTCGTCTCAGAAGGGACCATTTATTGGACTTGTGCAACATGGTATTACCTCGATAAAGGCGCAGCACTCAGGTATTTGTGCTTTGAACCCATCATGTGGAGGTGAGCCTGGTAATGACTGGAGATCATGGCAGTGCAGAGCTGTCACTCGCGTGTCTACGCACGGATGAGCCATGCTTGTACAGCGGTGTGCTCTTCAGCAGAATCCTCAGGCACCTGGAGCAAGCCCTCGTGCTGTCGAACGATGACTTTAGTGAAGGTGAATATTCCAGTTGTAGCGACTAGCAACCGTGTGGCGGATTTCGTGGGACAAAGGTTTGTTGTTCAGAAACGTAAACTGCGGTACATTGATACAAGGAAAACATACCAACGGTAACTTTTAGGAGTAATGTCATGTACTGACGAGGTCTGTTGGTATCACACGAAACCCGGCCGTGTCAGAGAGTGGGTATCTAGGTAGGCACGCAACAGTCTAGACGGCCATAATTTATCGTGTGTTGCGCGATACGAGAAAATTGTAGTGGCAATGCAATATATATGGAGGTTTCCAATGAGATCGCTCTATAGAAATAGTGATTCAGTCCAGGAAAATGTCTGGATGTTGGCGAGATATACGTCTGGTGAGTGTAAGGGAAGTGCGACGGCTACCGACCTCGGCAAGTGGGTGGGGCTAACGTCATACCTCACTGCATCTCTCCCAACCTCTGCAACTTTGCGTCTTCATGTCAACACGCATGATGTAGTGGCGGCTATCAAAAATACTCGATGACGATACCTATACCAGCAAAATGGCCTTGCTATCCCGATTGCGACCCGCCCTGAAGCCTCGACTCGTAGCACCAGCCACCCGCACCACCACATCGCGACGGAACCTCTACCTTGCGCCGCCTTTTCTTTTGGACGATTACACACCGCGCTACCAATCACTGTCGTCGATAGACGCGTCCAAGAAACGCTCACAAGCGTATGCGCACTTGCGTAACTGCAACCTGTGTCCGAGACTTTGCGGGGTAAACCGCTACGAGAAGACTGGTGTGTGCCTTATAGGTGCCGAGACCGTCAAGGTTGGAACGATAGCACCCCATTTCGGCGAAGAGCCCTTCATCCAGGGGCACAACGGGTCCGGAAGCGTCTTCTTCAGTGGTTGCAATCTCCGTTGTGTATTTTGTCAGGTGAGCCAATGCATGTTTGCTCGTCATGACAAAATACATGCTGACTTTGTGCCCAGAACCACGATATTTCCCACACGCGAAATGGGTTTGATCTCAGGCCAGAAGAGCTCGCCGAGTGGTTTATGAAGCTACAAGACGTGAGCCGTGTTCACAATATCAACCTCGTCACACCAGAGCATGTGGTTCCGCAGGTAGCCTTGGCCTTGCTACATGCGCGCGAGCTCGGCCTGCGCTTGCCCATCATCTACAACACGTCTTCGTTTGACTCGCTCGAGAGCATGCAGTTACTCGATGGCCTGATCGACATTTACATGCCAGACTTCAAAGTGTGGAGTGACACGTCGAGCAGACGGTTGCTCAAAGCGGACAATTACACAAAGGTGGCGATGGAAAGCATCAAGGCCATGCACAGGCAGGTCGGTGACCTCTGCTTTACGGCCGATGGTATTGCGAAAAAGGGCGTCATTGTGCGACATCTGGTCATGCCGGGCATGGAGGATGAGGGCAAGGAGATTGTCAAGTGGCTCGCAAATGAACTGGGAAGGGACGTCATGGTACACATAATGGAACAGTACTTCCCGCGCGCACATGTGGGCAAGGAGAGACGCGGCCGTGCAAGCCAAGAGCCTGTTGACAAGGAAGTGCGATATGCCGACATCAACCGGCCGGTGGAGTTGAGTGAGGTTGCATCGGTCAAGAAGGCTGCGCAGGAGGCGGGCTTGTGGAGGTTTGTTGAAGCATCGAGACATGGCGGCTTTAACATCTGAGGGGGCTCACAGCTGCCGGGCGTGTGAGTCGTGCTTGCCTCCACGCGCGTGTGCCATCAGTTTGGACCTGCCTGCAACACATCACGATTGCCTAAACCTTTTGGAACATGATTTCACCATGTCAACACCTCATGGCCAGCCCAATGTGTGGCCATCCACCCAAATACCACGCATATCGATTTGCGCATTACTACAACGTCGCTGACCACCATGGAAAATCTTGCAGACATTGAACGCATTGTGCACGGTCTCAAGGTGGACAGAGACACCTGGCACGCAGTTGCCCTTCAATATCGAGCCGCTTTTGAAGCCCAAACGGCCCGCTTCAATGTGCTCCAAGACGTATGTTTCGCCACACAAGCTGAGCTGGAGAACGAACAAGTACAGCAACGTCGGCGACAAACTTTGGCAAGCCACAGCGAGAATTCCCTGCATGGTAATTATGATGGTGCCGAAGACCACCAGCGCAACGGCTTTTTCGGCACAGCGACTATCCTCTCACCAAGGAAGATCAATACTGAACACGCCCGGAAGCCATCGGATGGGTGTGCGAATCCACTATTCCAAAGAGTGCAGGATTGCGCGGCCCAGAAAAACTATGGCACTGCTCTGCTCGAAGTTGAAAGACTACTGCGTGGTCCTTTGAGCTCCAAATCCCGCGCTGAAGGACTGCTGTTAAAGAGCAACGTCCTACGCGCCTCTGGCCCCGAGGAGCTTTTCGATGCGCTAGCTGCTTGTAGCGAGGCTGTGGAACTGTGCGATCGCATCTCCGAGCTAGAAAACTTCCTCCCAAGAATACAACACCAGCGTAGCTTACTGTATCAAGAGCTGCGCATGCTCCGCGATGACAAAGAAGCTCTCAGTTCAGCCAGTGACGATGGTCTGCTGCCCACCGAACCCAGCGACTCTAGCAAGTCTCAAGATGAAGAGCTGGAAATACTATGCTGTGCGAAGCGTCGGTCGGCCTTTGATGAGAATCGTACCATGGAAGGCTTGCTCGCACAGTTGGAGGAAAAAGGACTTGAGGTACGGCATTCCTGACCACGTTGCTGTTTTGAGATTCCACTGACAATGCTCAGAACAAACACCGACGTGTGAGTGCCCAACTCAGGCAGCGCGCTGCGGCTAAAGCGAGGCGAATGTCTCTGCCCTACCGCTGGGTAAAGTCGAGGAGCGAAGAACACCACCCAAATTAGATCTGATATTCTGATCATCTTGTTGCTTTGTTAAGGATGTTTCGACTGCAACAATAAAGGAAATTTTTCTGACCCACGGAAGTCTATTCATTGTTCTGATATGACAGGTTCGTCAAGAATCTGCTTTGGGCAGCCTTGGCCTTCTTTGTTGCCACGAAGCCCACCCCTACAAAGGACATGTCCAAAAAATCAATGAGATCGGAATTCAAGTAGCAGGGTAACAAGGAGCTAGTAAAGGACCTGCTGCTGTGGGTTTTACAATTTTTTCAAGATAGCTAAAATCAACCTACTTTTATACTGCCCTGCTAAAGAAGTCTGTTCATTACACTGATAAATACACTTGGACACTACTCAGCCACCAAGCACGCGAAACCGTTACTACTTTAGCTCCATGGATGCCTCGAGCTGGGTAGACAGTGGGCCAGTGGTTGAGGTACAAGACGAAAGATACGAATGTGTATCGCCGCTTCTCAGCCCATCTCAAGACAAGACAGAATCTACTACTTATGATGTAGTAGATGCCGCAGATCAAAGGATCGAAGAGGGTGTTTCCTCCTATCTAAAGCCAGAAAATGCTTTCCGAACCCGCATGCGCCTAGTACAATTTCGCAACCATCTTATCCGCTGCCAACTTCTGTACCTCACCGTAATGTCCATGGAGCGCAAACCGTGGAAATCATACTCCCATGCCCAGCTGGCCCAATACTACAGGAACATCCGATGCCTTGCCATAAAAGCACGTAACGCAGCTGAAGCCATAGGAAGCGATGACTTGCGGGCGCGAGCCGAATATTGGGCGGGACGTGGCTGTGGTGGTCTACAGGACTGGCAGGCAGCTATCACACATTTCGCGACCGCGATAAAGTTTGACGTACCCAACTATACGGACAATAATGGCAAGATATTTCAGAGAGGATTACTACAGGACGAAAAAGAAGACGTTGAATTTCTGCTACAGAGCGTGAAGCAGCGAAATCAAGAATGGGAGCGCAGAAAGGACGATGCGCACGAGGCGGAATTTGGCGTTGGGGCTACCCATAGCTACCCGATAGAACTGCACTGGGAAGGATTGATAGACGCGCGCTGGACACCGGACCGGGATCGCATCATCCATATTGCAAGGCAACAGCATGGCAGCAAGAGGCGACCAATGGCTCGATTCACCAACACTGAAACTGGCGCCTCGGATTATACAAAGGATGAGGTCCATTTCATCTTCCAGAGGATGTCTCTAGACGACGAAAACGAACTTGTTCGCAAAACATTAAGCGAAGAAGAGTGGCGATACATTATCCGCGGAGATGAGAGTCGATATGGCGGCGAGGAATATTTCCAGCAATTACAGCAAAGCGACAATTCTCTTAGAACTTCTGTTCTTTCTTCTACCACGTCTGTCTCTTCATCGGACGGTCTCCCAGTGGAGAATGAGCAGGATGTATCGCTTGATTTGGACAATGAGAACGTGGAAAAACAACACCCTAATACCAGTCCAACGCCATCACCCCTTGCAATGACTCACCCAGCATCATTCAATAGACAGGGTAGGGATACATCGTCGCCACCACGGCCTACCATTATGAAACGGCGGAAGAAGAATGTCGAGTCGATTCGTACGCCGGCAACGGCAGAACAGGTTCAAAGACTGGATTTGAGTTTTTCTACCGTATCTCAGGATGACGGGGAGAATGGTGAGGAAAGTGAGGGTGAGATGGTGGACGTGAGATTGGATCGTACGCCAAGTGTGGAGAAGGGTGCTTCTAGAGATGATGAAACACCTAGGTATACTGAGGGGTCTATGGATAGGGAGAGATCTCTGGACGTCGAGGGCTCTGTAGATGATGAAAGCAGGGAAAACACGCCACGCACGGCGCGGTAATAGTATTAGAATATATTTGTTCTTTCTCATCTCGACGAATATAAACTACTAGTGTACGAAAACAAAAGATTTGAGAAAAAAAAAGGTAGAATTTATATGGCTTCCAACGGTCTGTATGTCCACCGTAGATTGATCTGCCATACCTCCACAGGGAACGCGGACTGAGAGAGAATAACATGGTACCTAACGAGTTGGAGACAACATATCCATCTCCTCGGGCTTCTCGCGATGCGTTGTAAGCTTGAGCAGCTGCTGGGATCTCGCAAGATACTCCAGCCTAGCCTGCACATTTTGCCTCCCCTTCGAAAACTGCCTCCAGTATCGTTCCAAGGTACGCCCGCGTCTCTGACTGCATAATCGCTTGTAACGTGCGGCATCATCCCGCACGTTACATTCCAGATACGCCAAAGAAAGCTTTTCCAAATGCCGAACCCCCCAGCGTCTCAATGGCTCTAGTCCAGGTCCCGTGGGCGGACGAGTTCTTTCCGGCAGCCTCCTTATTCCACCTCGCGTCCCTCACCTCGCAATTCAAGAGCGCGACATCCGTCACCAGCTCAGCATCAAGACAACCACTCAACAGCCGACACAGCGCGCTTTCGTTTGTCCAGAGGTACTTGAGGTCTAACTATGTCAGGTCAATATTCCGTCATTCAGAAACCTTTTTACTGGGCTGTATAATTTCTTGAACGGCGTCGTTCCATGGTTCAGAGCAGTTATTGCGTACCATACAAGTGTCTCGATCGAATGCAAGATATGTGGAGCGCAAACTACAACACCTACCCCTTCTTGGAAATAGGAAATTCTGCTTACTCATGGCTACACCTATGTACTCCTGGAAGCATGCAGATGCGGGGACATGCAGGCGCATGCAGGCGCGGGTGTATCGAACGTCAATCTTCCAATCACGTAGCTGGCACAAAGAGGATCTGCATCTCTGATTCGCTCATCGGAACGCAATCCAAGATCAGTCAATATCAGCTGCAATCAAGAAATATGCATGCTCATGCACCTCCTTGGATGTACTTGTCAGCTTCACGCTTTTATAGGCGTCTGGCTGCAGCTTTATAGCCATACAATCGATCTTCAGTCAACTCTCGACGCCGAACAAAACCAGATATTGTTTTGGATTACTCCAAAGGTCACGAGGACTAGAACCGTTCTTATACGATGCATCTGGTGTCTAGCTTCGTGTTTGTCGCTGCTCTGAGTCTTGTCCCCAACATAAGCGCGAGGACTTGCCAGGTAGGAGACGACAGCTTTGATTTTGTATGTATTTGCCTTTCAGTTATATGAAAGTCGTCATGTTGCTGATAATTAGACAAGGTTATTGTTGGAGGTGGAACGGCTGGGATTGCGCTCGCTACTCGACTCAGCCAAAACCTTGCTCAGTATTGCGTATTGGTGGTCGAGGCCGGCCTAGATGGACGGAATGTCGAAGGAATCTACATCCCCGGCCTCCGGGGCTCAACATTTGGCTCGGTGTACGACTGGAGCCTTGCAACTGTACCTCAGCCTGCTGCAAACAACCGTACAATAATTCACCGCCGTGGCAAGGTTCTCGGCGGAAGTTCTGCTCTCAACATGATGGTCTGGGATCGTGCCACAGTCAAGGAGTACGATGCATGGGAAGAGCTTGGCAATCCTGGCTGGGGCTGGAGTAGCATGTATCCGGCCATGTTAAAGTCTGAGAACTTTCAACGCCAAAACGGCTCGGCACAGTATGGCACGGATGGCGTTGCGTATGGAGGGCCAATTCAACATGCTCTGACTGAAGATCCGCCACCACCACTTCAGGCATGTATTCCAACTTTGACGAACCTAGGCGTGCAGGAGAATCTCGAATCGCTCAATGGAAGCAGCCTGGGCGTAATGTACCAGCCGGCTATCTACCGTGTCTCCAACCATACGCGGTCATACTCGATCGACTATCTTCCAAGAGCTGGCGCAAACCTAGTTTTGATGTTCAACACCACCATTAACAAGCTGCAACTGAACAAGGATGGATCCAAGGCGACTGGCGTGGTGCTCACAAGCGGCAAAATCATCAAGGCTAACAAGGAAATCGTCATCGCTGCCGGCAGTTTGCTTTCCCCAAAGATCCTGGAGCTTTCTGGTATAGGCCAAAAGGCGGTTTTGGAGCATGCTGGCATCGAACAAATCATAGATCTCCCAGGAGTCGGAGAGAACTTGCAGGATCACATCCGCACTCAAACCACATACGAGCTCAAGCCCGACATCCTCGGCGTAGACATCCTCAAATACAATACAACGCGCGCAGCCATCGAACTAGACCAGTGGAAGAAGAAAAAGACATCGCTTTACCAATACGCAGGTAGCTGCTATGGCTTCCTAAAGTGGAAACAAGTCTTTGGCGAGGACAAAGAGTTGATACGCCTTGCGAAGCAATCGGCCAACCACTCCAACGTTGTTGACCAAAAGAAGCTTGCCTTGATCATCAATTCCCATCTCGAAGCCCCGGACCTCGAAGTCGTATTCAGTGATGGGTACACGGGGACAGCTGGCTATCCTAGGAACGGTACGCTGGGATACGGTAAACAGTACGCGACGCTGCTCGTTGGAGTGCAGCATCCGCTTGCCAGAGGATCCGTCCACATCAACGGCTCTGATCCGTTGAATCCGCCCCTCATCGACCCCCGCTATCTAAGCACGCCGTATGACCTAGAAGCCCTCAAAGTAGCCGCAAAGTACACGCGCAAAATGTCAAACACCGTTCCGTTCAAGGACGTCTGGGTCTCCGAGTTTGAGCCCGGCTTGAGTACGGAAACGGATGTGCAGTGGGAGAAGTATGTTCGGGACAATGTGGGCACGTTTTACCACCCCTTGGGTACGTGTGCGATGTTGCCGAAGAAAGACGGTGGAGTGGTGGACCCCCAGTTACGCGTCTATGGCGTGGATAATTTGAGGGTGGTGGATGCGAGTATCATCCCAATGATAGTCTCTGCACACATTCAAACAGCGGTATATGGTATTGCGGAAAGGGCAGCTGAGATGATGATGGCGGATTATCAATGACGAACAGGTCTTGGGGTCTCGCGAGGATAGACTGGTAGCTTGACCAGTAATCAAGAAAACGACGTTCTTCCAGACTTCTCCACCAATTATTGGCATGTGCTTGTTACATAGTACCTCAGTTTTCCATTAGCCCACGTCCGGGGCAATGGGCGTCAACTTGTAAAGACAGTAAGGTCCTCTTGATACGTCGTTCTACTATCTACCAAACCCAAAACGAGCTTCTGAAGGCCCAGTATGGTATAATAGTAATCATGATCAAAGACTACTCGTCGTCAATACAGAGAACTTGCAAACTGAATCGCCAAGTTTTTTCTTGTTTGCATGCTAAGCGCCAATCACAAAATGGTTGAACCGCAGCAGTAACATACGCACCGTATCTGCCGCGCCCTAAACTCATCGATTTTCCTTGTGTTTGCCAATATATGTCTGTCTCATCGTCGCCGCAAGGCCCTCAATCTTCTCATACGTACCACACCAACCTCGGTCAACATCATCTATTCAAGACTTGTACCTGCATAGCTAGAGCGAATGCTACTAGCACATCGTGGGAGTTACGATATATGGACAAGGATACGGAAACAATCTCAAAACGAGGGGGGCATGCTGCCAGAAACACCGGCCTCAGTATACAAAGCAACCTGATTTGTACAAACAAAGACCATCAACTCGATAACAAAAAATTCCGATTAGGGCTTACTACAGAAAGCGAAACAATAACGCATATCATGAGTATTCCAATAGCCAAATCGAGAGTATGCCGCCGGATACGCGTGTCGATACGGTGCCGGTGTCATCCCCCGCCGAGACTGTGGGATGGGCGTTATTGGGGACGGTGGAAACATGCCATTTGCACGCATCTGCGCCAAAGCACGCTGGTGATGATTCATTGCCGTAGTCATCGTGGTACCACACGCTCCCAACATGGCCTCGAGATCGTCTGGCTGGATATCGGCTGTACGCATCTGGAAAGCGTCTAGGGATGGTGAGCGCAATTTTTGGTGGCATGTTTTCGTACTATACGCATTTTTCACTGTAGGTGCTTACTATCGGCTTCCTGATGGAGCGTGCAGAGGTTGTGGAGCTGGCTGACGGCTTCCCTGCGGCGGGAAGCGAGGTATGCGTTTTGCTGCTCAAGCGTCTGGATGCGGTAGAGTATGGTAGTCGTGGTATCCTTGTACTCTTTCAGTTCTGCATTCGCTCACTCCAGGATCTCGATGTATTCAGCTTGCTTACGCTGCGTCTGCTAAAGTGCATGCAATTGTGTGGTATTGGCGCGTGAGCTGGAGAAGCGCTTAGCATGGATGCTGAACTGGCTGGCGGAGGGAGATTCGGACTTGGCATCGCTCAAGGAATTGGCCCTGCGACACTGAGAAGTCTCTCGCGAAGAAATATGTGGCTTAACTTGTGATGTAAGGATGCTTGAATTGGACACGGCGCAATGCATAAGTGATATAGGGGGTGAAAGTAGCTTTCCAACGAGTAGTAGGAACTGGGCTATTCTGGAATGAGTGAAGAGCATGAAGGACTTGTATAGTCGTTAGTAGACACGTACAAGCACTCTTTTTTAAATGCAAACAAGGCTGCAGGAGCTAGACAAAAGGACCTTCTCGCAACTTACGTTGCATGGCTTTATAGGGTGATTGGTAGTGTGTGTGAATAAACGGCTGCACTATTTAGCACCTGTCACGCGATGACCAACCTTGCATTTGTCCATGTATACGCCTGTGACCCATGGAGATTGATATCTTACGTCTACATTATCCTCCTCTATCAACGTGTTCTCTGATTAAATATTCAGCTGGACCCGCATCGATACGACGTATGTAAAGCACACTGCGGCCTTTTCAAAATACACCCGTGACGTCCTCCTGAATATCTCCACCGGCTTTCAGCACGCAGTCTTTTATCACTGAAACCATCGAAAATATTGTAGCCCTTCTAGATTAGGAAACCTTGCCCAACTTTGCATCAGCCCCACGGATGGATTCGGTCGAACTCACACTACGGTGCACAATTCCTCACGACCCTCGGGTTCATTCCTAACGCTGACAGTCTAACAGTGTTTGAAAAACCTTTGAACGCCGTAAATCGTGGAAGACGTGTTTTCTTTCGCTCGTCAAACGGTCGAGACACACGCTGTCTATCCAGCTCACGGTGACAATGATAAACCTACGTTGGTCTATTCGCTAACTAAAGCTCCACTCATGTCGTATGATGATTTCAAGGCTGCTCGGTGCCACATTGTTTATTATAACATTATAATAAGAATGGCCTCAAAATTTCCAAAGCTCAAGCTAGTGTTAGCCGCCCATGGTTCTCGGGTTGGTATTCATCTCTTCAGTCGCATCTGGGGGAAATCCAATATTGAGTCCTGACACTACCCATCAGGGCGTTTCAGGACGCCTAAATCTCCGTCAAAAACTGATGTTATATTTCGGAAGGCTTAATTGGAGCTGTTACAAGCGTACGTCGACCCTACATTGTATCACATGACTGCATGGAAGTATGAACCAGGCTGGTTTACCACGTAACCTTCTCGTAAGGAAAGTTTAATTACTTAATTACTATTCGACATCTCATGCATCATCACCGACCCAACCTTCTACTCCAAGAAGAAAGTAGTCATACTCCTCGATGGCACACTGACCAAAAACATCGATCCATTGACCGCGTACCTTCCCACCATGGTATTGTTATGCTGATTATCAGCTAGATAGGCGGTCGCGATACCCTTTGTGTGGTTGAAGCCGGCAAGAGTAATCTGCACCTGTCTCTCAAAATGCGCTTCGTTGATTACTGGAATCGCCACCGTACCATTCGTGTTCTCGAATGCGGTTACTTTGAGGTTCTCAGCGGGACTGGTGGCGTCGATTCGAACGGCGCCTGGGCGGGCGAAGCGGAAGTAGCCTGCAAAAGCCCAGAGGCGACGCGATACTTCAAAGGCGTTTCCTCGAAGGCGGACAAGTATGGCATCGCTGCCAGTAGTGTTGCCTGGGTTATCTTGAGCGCACCACCAGTGAAGGTAGCCGGAAGTGTCACTGTAGACGAAGGCTTGGTGCCTGGAAGATTTTGTTAGTTTGGAATGATTCATGTGAGAACAGCAAAGAGGTGGCTTACATGTAGATGGCCCACTGCAAGCCTTCTGCCAGTTGTCCAGTAGTATCCCAGGTAGTGTTGAAAGTACCGCTGCCATCTGACCACTCGGTTTCCATGTTTGGTTGGCCTTGTGTGTTGAATGGTCTTTCTGGCATGCTTTGGTAATTGTGCCAAGTAGCTACGTCGTACATCTTTCCGCCACCGGCTTGCTCAAGCTCATAGTAAAGATTACGTGCTTGACGAGCACCAGTAGCGTCGCAGCAGGATACTTGCAAATCCTCACGGTACTTTTTGACGGTAGGATAGAGAATCTCAAGAAAATCCGCCGCCTGGTATCCGTCCGAGTCCATACTGGCGTATTGGACTGGGTTGAAGTCAGGCTCGTTATATGCGCCCAGCAAATTGACCTCGATACCCTTTTGCTTGTACAAATCGACATACTTGACTAAGTAATCGGCATAGGCCTGGCGCCAATCGTAGGTGCAATTAGAGCCGCGGACGCCGCAGATAAGCCCGCCGTTGATGTCCGTTGCGTCGGTCTTGAAGCACCCTGGAGCCGACCATGCATCTGCGTAGATGAACAAATTCGGATTCGAGATGAGTGCTTGTTGTGTCAATTTCAACTGGCAGCTATCGGCGCTTGAATCGTCGTTTCCTAGGCCGGTATAGTTGAAGGTCGACGAAGGAGTCGCTGGGCAGCTACCGAGAATACCTTCTGAAGGCCTGGATCCAACGCGGTTTCGAAGGACTGATAGACCTCCAATATTCTCGTTGAAAAGGTAGTCGCTAACAAGCTGCTGATTTGCAGCCGAGAGACCTCGAGATCCTGTCTGATCGCATGCAACGCCAAAGGCTCCCGAGCATCCACCTCCAATCATTGTCTGATATCTGACTTTGGCGTTGACGGTAACCTGAACTGCAGGCTCATTTTGGGTGTATACCCATGGTAGTGGAACATACTGTGCGGTTGCTCCACTCGCATAGAAGAGTAGAAGGAGGAGACTTGCGACCATCGTTACTTTGTTCAGATCAATGTGCCTGCTGATGCTGGAGAAGTCACTCTTCGTTATCTTTTTATAACTCCAAAATTAACCAAGAACACAAAGCTCAAGGGTCATTAAGCCACTCATCATCGCACATCCATCGATGGATGACGACATCATGACCGTAATGCGTTCTATTTACCCACGCGGTGTAATGGACCTAGGTTAAATTGGCGAAGACTGTCAATACTCTCCAGCCGTGCTCTTGCTTAGTGTAGTAAGATATTCCCGGATATCAGCAGTTAGTGTCGAGCGCTATGCCAATGCGTTGGGGATCGTGGGGTCAGGATCAAGCTTTTGGGGGTGTGATTAGCGGGGAAATAAGCGGGCCGCTCGTAGTGAGGAGGTTCAGGAACCCGATGTCGATATTAGCCGGTTGACATCAACCAGACTTCCGGGAAAAAGAAACATGGGGGATGGCTAGGTATAGGGAAAAGTTATGAGTACAGTCTCATGTACAGTACGTGGCGAGCCTGGGGTTGAGTCGAGCGCAAAAGGAACTCATGTACATTGAACGCGCAGCTTCACCGACCAGTCATCTTGCAAGGCGATTTTTAACTTCCAGAGATTGGTGGAAGTACCGAAAGACCGAGCAAGGACATTGAGTGTATTCGTTTGAGAGCAGGTATGGTAATTGAAGGAAGTACGCATGTCTGCTGCAAACAGTTTCCATTGACGCTGTTCCGTGCACCCCTTCTGACCATAACAAACACACCCCAATCGACTACTGTTCGCAGCCTCTAAATAACCACGGAACTCGGATGACGGAAAGAGAGGCTAAAGACTAGGCGCATCATTCGAGTGCGCACATGTGTTACACGTAAATGGCATGAACCTGCACCTGTGTACCCCCTCCCCAAACTCTCAATCCACAATCTCCACATCAAACGGGACACAACTTGCCATTCTCATCCGGCAGCCCATCGAAACTCTCAACCCTCCATCTCTCACTCCCTACCCCTTTATCGACCCAAAACAAATCTTTGCTGTCGATGTCTCTCTTCAGTGCCAACAGTCTATCATAATTCTGGCCCCAGAAACTTCTCTGCCAGTCAGGCTCCATTCGATCAGCTTCATTCAAATACGCGCCACTACTTGGCGCAATGTTGCGCCATTTCAGCATGGTACCGTTCGTTAAGGCAGCGCGGGCAGCAAGCTTGTCTTCCGCGGAAGAATCGGGGCTAATGGATGTACCTGTGATGATATGGTAGACCGAAGTTCGCCATGCTGGATTTACTGCATTAGGAGCGTTGGACGCTATGAGACGCGGGGCTACGTTGAAAGCTATGAGCGGTTGTCCCCCTTCGACAGCCTGACGGAGTACGTTGAAAGTAACGTTTCTGCCAGTCTCTGTTGCAAAGTTTGAGCGTGGAAAAAGACGCGAAGCTACGTAGGTGTTGACACTTGCTTGGGACTCTAGTGGGAACTGTGCAACCCAGGCTTTGTAGAAACCGGCGTATGCGGTAATCTTGGGTGAAAAGGGTATGTTGAGCGCAGTGAGCTTTGATAGATATGGTGCGAGTAGGCTGTTTAGCTGATTGGCGGTCTTATTCGGAGCGAAAAATGGCTGCATCGTTGATACGAAGTCATCCTCCGAGGGCGAGATGTGGTTGTAGCTGTAGACTCCAGCATCTACGTTATCGATAGCTCGGTCAAAGAAGGCTTTCGTCGCAGCCCAGAACTTTTCTTTGCCGATCTTGGAACTGTCAAGTGTCCATGAAGCGGTGGCGACGGGTATGTCTTTGTAGACTTTGAAGGTAATGGATGTCACTACGCCAAAAGTACCGCCTCCGCCACCTTTGAGGGCCCAGAATAGCTCTGTATTGCTTGTTGAGTTAGCTGTAACAAACTCTCCGATTGGAGTAACGACTTCAAATCCAAGAACTTGGTCAGCGGCCATGCCGAAGATTGAGCTAAGAGGTGAGTGGCCTCCGCCTAGCATGTATCCGCCCATCACGCCTACAGTCTGTTGGACGTCAGTAGTTGTCTCCATGCAGCTTTTTCTAAGTACTCACCTGGCCTTCACCTGCAACTGCTGCATAACCATGCTGGTCTGCGAATTTGTACAGCTCAAAAGCTTGTACACCAGCTCCGGCCTTGATAGCCGGTCCGCGGTATCCTGACTCGTCCACATAGTTTTCAAGCATCATCATATCTTTCAAAGCATGCGTCCATATGCTTAATGCGCCGTATCCAGAGGAATGACCGGCAAAGTCATGACCCGTGTTCTTCACGACGAGGCGCAAGTCGAGGCTGCGCGCGAAGTTCATTGTACTTTGAATATCGAGAACCGTTGTTGCTTTGACAGCATAAGCAGGGTATCCGCCAAGTGTACAATTTCCACTGTCGTAGATTGAAGGTGGCAAGCACGTCAAGCCCTGGTATATAGGCGATAAGACCTCCGTTGGATCGTCGATGTGTGTATAAGAATTGGTCCAGTTTTGTGCGAGTTGCTGGCATTGATCGTCATCCTTTTCATCGCCATAGCATACCGATGCCTGTGGAACAGTCATGATCAGATTATCAGGAGAGCTCAGTCTTTTCACAAGCTTGTCCCAGCCAGATTCTGAAGGCCACTTGCCATGGGTCGGGTCGACTTTGCATTGTGTAAGGTCGACGGCTGCGGCTTCGAATTGGTTATCAAACGCAAACAGTCGTGCCTCATCCTTAGGGAGTGAAGCCACAGCTTCTCGTGAAAGCTGATGTTGCTCATATCTAAAAAGGGTTCTCGAGTGTGTAGGTGCAGTGAAGAATGCGATCCCCACAACAAAGGGGATGAGACGAAGCGCCATCAGAGGGGAATAGGGCTGTAACAGAATTCTGGACAAAAAATTCCAAGGCCATGCGCAGGTACAGGCCATTAATGACCGTCTGGATGAGTCGTGCCAAATGTTATTACCTAATCGATTGCCGCCCGTTATGATCAAGCAATTTATTGGGGATGGGAATATGGCAATTCAAGAAGTACCGGATAGTACTCTGAAATATTGAACTCGCCGAGAGATGCAGTCGTTTGCTAGGATGTTGATTGAAACGATCTCTCGGCCCACGCTATCTAGGTAACAATATACCGGCTAATTGGACCCAAAAATTTGGGGCCAACCCGACGTACTCTACAGTGCCAAGTATGGCTATTTCTTGAAATCAGTACATTGTAGAAAGTAATGGACGTGCCAAATATGCCTTTCGCGAAAGTGCTGCGCCGCGACGAACCCAGCTCGCACTCTCGCATTGGCGCGCTTCCAGAATTGAATCGGCTTCTTGTAGCCGAGCCTGACAACATCGGATCCGTTTCTCGGAAAGCTGGCTCAACAGAACACAAAGCTCCGCGGTACATATTTACCTTCGCGCAGAGCATCAATAGCCTCCCCATCCATCAAGCCTTGTACATAGGCTTCACCCAGGACTTGAAAGCGGTCTCCACATGGACGAATGGCTAGCGGCGTGCTGCAACCAAAAATGATTGCGATCAAATCGCCTGACCGAGTTTGTTCATCTTTGTTGCCAGTTATATTGTCTGGTACCCAGCCCATGTATCCCTTCACCGTCGTCATGAATCTTCGCTTCTTGGCGCTACGATCAGAACACGAATAGACTTCACAGAAGTCATACTCAGAGGCGTCTGCAGGGATATTGTCACTGAAAAAGCTGTCAAGTAGGTCGTTGCCCAGAGGAAAGTCCCAGTTAGTGGATCGGAACCGCTCCCATCGAAAGTAGTAGCCTTCTTGCCCCTCGAGGAATGACCATCCTCGTTCCGCAAATTGTGGTTTAGCAAGCTCAAAAGAATGTGGTAAATTAAGTATCACAGCATGACGAGCCTCAGCCTTTTTGCCATCCGATACCCTGTCGGCGACAAGAGTACGATACAATGCCTCGGATGTGGCATGGCGATCGCCATAGATGCTGTTCCACTGCCGCGATCGAACTATGCTCGACCTCGACCACTCGAAGTAGTCAATGTTTCGAGCCGATAGACCAGAGATAGTGTCAACAACGAAACCGTTGCACTGAAGAAAGATTCCGGTGTTTAGAACTCTCGCTTCAGGTAGACTATCTCCGGATGCACGATAGGGACGGGGTTGCATCGCGTCCGTGTTACGAGGGAACAAATGCGCTGGGCCCCAGATGTGTTGATGAGTGCGAGTCCATCTGATCCTGCCAGACCAGGCCCAATCTGCTGCCCAAGACGGGCCCCTGGCTGGACCCCATGGATTACCCTCACGCAATGGATCAAGGCTGTGACTCGCTTGAATAAATACTCTTGCAGCTTCCACATATACTTTCCAGGCTGGTACCGTGTAGTCGAGAGACAAATGATGGGCAATCGTAGGAGACATGAGCCCAACAAGGGCGTACACCTTGTCCCTATTGTTGGTGCAATCTCCTGAGTTGGCAAGGTCCAGGAGCCTCTCGAAGCTGAAGTTGTTGTTTTTCTCATGAAGCTGGCGCGTTAGGGGAGAAAGATCTTGATAGACGAGATGCAGGCTTATCGTTCTCCATATCGGTTCCGTCCTAACTCCAGCCATGGACATGGCCATCTGAAGACATTTATCCTTCTCTAACCAAAGATACTCGTGTATAATCGAGACGGCAGTGCATACGGTTTCCCAATCCACAGTGGCATTCCCACATCTCAGCCACGTAGCCGATCCGCCAATCACAATCTCCTGGAATATCCACAAGCGTGTCCAATATGGCCTGTTCATTAAAGATTCTAGTGCCGGCCAAGGGGGCACACCGCAGGAAAGAGGATTAGAGACTAAATGGTCCTTAATCTCATCTATGCAACCAGCGGCATTGAAGTCAGCGAGGTCCGACAGGAGCTGCATCGCCGAGGTGCTATAGTGTTCCTCCTCTCCCAGCCATGCAATGACTGACCATGCACTCTCGTAGAGGTCCCGCATCATTCCAATGTGATGCGAACGCTCGGCAAGGTCTTTCTGATTGATACATAAAGCATCAGCCCATAGTTTGAAGTGACCAGAAAACTCCCATCCCGTGCGAAACTCTCGCAAAGCCGCCTCTAGGTTCGCCGTCACGGACACAGCATGACCGTTGACGATGATCGCTCTGGTGTCGCTTTCGTCGCCCCAGACGTAGGAGAGGGCTGCGAAGTCACCCCATTCGAAGCGAGAAAGGTGTGGCGATGGTTGAGTGCTTTGCATTCGCCTGAAAGGCGCCTGAGTCGCCAATCGGGGCGACAGTCGATAGCTCGTCCATTCTCGCTTTGCATTCTGTCTGATGTCATTCGCGGATACCCTATCGGCAAGAAACTCCCTATAGGTCTCATTCAAGTCGTCCAGTGAATAGGCGCCTAGCTGACAATGGAGAGGCTGCGAATTATCGAGATTCGGCAAGATATTCAGTAGTCGAATTTCTCGTCTCTCATCATTCAAAGTACTATATAGTGACTGTACTATCAATGAGTTCATGTTGTCGGGCTTGATGGCTCAAGGATGACTGTTTGTGTGGCGTTATTGAGTGGCTTGGGTGGCGATTACGGGTGAGGTATTAGCAAAGTTGCCTAAGGACAGATATAAATACCACCATCGGCATGTGGAAGATTGTGAATTGATCAAGATCATGGATACGGCATGGTGAGCTGAGTGCACCATGATTGGAGTTGGGAGTTGGTGGTCACGGTTCGAGGTCTCAGCAGGTGGCTTCAAAATTCTTGGCACACACAAGAGGCAGCTCCTACCCCATGCGCCCGTAGCTATTAGTAATCTGCTAACTGAGGGCATCTGATGATGGTTACTGGCAGATGGCGCACCAGGTATGCCTATGGATATACGGGTATTTGGCATTCAGCGCATGGGTGGTTCCACTAAGCCGCGCGCCCGGTGTGAGTCTGGCCGGCATCTGAAAAACAGCCGAACAACGAGCCTCGGAACGGCGTCGGAGTCGCGTCATTGCAAGCACGTCGTCTTTATATACGTCCACTTCACGACATGCCTAGCCATTTTACCTGGCCAACTGTTTGACTGCTTCCTCGCAAATTGCGCGTTCTTTGTCTACTTCTCGTTTTTTTAAAATCTGCCCAGGTGCTATCCGCTGACCATGTCCAAGCTCTCACCAACTCTCAAGTCGCTCATCAACGCCGCACATTCACGCCCGGGTCCTGTACCAGCACCCCCACGTATCCAGTCAATCTACAATAAAATAGAAAAAGAGGCCACAGATCGGAAACTCGGACGCCCATCATGGCTTGGCATCTCCACGGCAGCGACAATGACGATGAACTCGCCCGAGGCAATGATAGCTCTATACAACACGTCGAGTAAATCGAAAACAGAGAGTGAAGCGGTTGCGATAGCAGAGTTCATGCGCGAGATTGGATTGAAGTGTATAGGATTCAATGGCGTACGTATTACCCACGACGTACAGATCAAGTAGCATTCTGACAACTTGATAGATCCCACGCACAATCAACATGCTTAACGCCTTCCGCGCAGAACTGCCCTCGTCGATCGCGTCGTCTTTGAACACAAAGCCTACGAGATTCCCCTCCCCCTCCAATGTCGAGCAGATAAACGCCCGTGGTCGCGCATTGTGGAACGCTATATATCGACCGCTCGAAACCAAACTCGAGCATAAACTAGGCGACGCACACCCCGATCTACCCGTCTTCATCATAAACAGCGAGTACGGCGGCTTGTTCACTGACCCGCCCCGCAAAGAAGGCGCGACTGTTGGGCGCATAACGACGAGCTTGATTGCGATTACGTGTTTAAGAGCACAGCAAGGTGTAGGGCCTCAGGTGCTTAGCCATGTGTTCGGGTTGAGGAAGGCGTGGGAAGATGGCACGTGGAAGGAGGAGCCGGAAGCTGGGGGTGAGGAGGGCATCAGATGGCTGGTTAGTGATGAAGGATGTACGTGGGTGTTGGAGAAGGTCGACGAGCTTGTTGAGGCGCTTGGAGGTGGACATGGAAGTACATTTGCGCCTATAAGGGCGAAGCTTTAGAGAGGGCGATGCAAGTGCATAGATTTTGAAAAGAGGTTGCTGTATACCCGGATAGTTTCATGCTTCAGTTTCTTACAAGAGGATTGTCCACTTTGAACAATGCTGGGGCTCGATCTGCGCAATTGTATTCTCAAGCACTATGCCGTCATGGGTTTAAGTCTCATTGAACTCGTGGGAACTTCATCCCGATCATCTTCCCGTCCCTCATGGGCGCCGAGCTCCGATACATGCCCGTCTCTTATCCCCACCAAATGCAATTCTCCTGCCTGATTCGGCTTAGTGATATGAGGCATCCGGCGCATCCTTTATCAGCATCAAATCAACATGCAAGCTGAGCGCAGGTGAGAGCACACCGCGATATCGGGGACCCCGGATCGTGAGCTTGATTTCTGTTCCTGCAGCGACTATCATCGCAGTATTTGTTAGTGAATGCTGAATTCGGTAGCTGGGCACGCGGCGCAGTTGGAGGTAGGCAATATAAGCTGTGGCTCTCCCATGGCAGACTTGAGGATATTTCCCCAGCTGTATCACTGTGTCTCCCAATCAAAGTTCTTTTGCTGTGGTAAATTGTACAATATGCGCTTCCAACTCAGCACAGCGCTGACTGCAGCATTGGGGCTGGCTGCTTCTTCAGATGCCCTCAAGATCCTCATGGGCAATGACGACGGGTTTGGTAGTGGAAACCTAAGAGAGCTATACAAGTTGCTTATCGACGCTGGTCATGATGGTACGCTTCTGGTCTTTTGACGTACAAAGTACATTCAATACTGACCTTCTCTCTCAGTTCTCATTGTCGCTCCCGCGCAACAGCAGTCTGGCAAGGGCACCACCGTCATCTGGTCTGAGACAGCAAACCTTACAATTCCATCGCAGTACAACATTATTCCGGCAGGCGCACCAGCGGTAGGACGTGATCCATCCGACGACAACATATGGTACTATGATGGTACACCTGCGGCGTGTACTTTTGTTGCACTCGACTATGTGCTTCCACAGTATTATCCTGAGTGGCACCAGACAGCGGATCTCTTCATTGCCGGCCCGAATTACGGCACAAATCTCGGTCCCTTCGTGATGGCACTAAGCGGTACTGTAGGCGCAACTATCGCGGCTGTATCGCGTTCCATTCCTGGATTCGCGACTAGCGCAAGCAACAAGGCCGTGCCATACTTCAACGTGACAGGCCCTGCTCATCCTGCTGTGCAAGCAGCCAAGGTCACTTTCGAAATCGTCAACGAGTTCATCAAGAACACACCGGCAGGTCAACAAGTCCTCCCGCTCGGGTATGGCGTCAACATAAACATTCCCGACCTCGTCAACGGTACGATGCCTCCAGTGGTCAAGTCCCGACTCACTGGTCAGGCTAACACAGATGTGGCCGTGTTCAACGAGACGACTGGGTTGTTCACATGGGACAACGTTGATCCCGTGGCTGCAGGTATCAATGCTGCCTACAGCGGTGACACGAGCCTCCCTGGAGAGACCTGGGTTGTTGGTGGGGGTAGCATCAGTGTTAGTGCGTTCACTCTGGACTGGTCTGCGCCCAGCATCGAGTACACGGATGCCGTATATAGAAAAGCTGAGAGCTTATTCAGTGGGAGTACAAGCGATAAGAAGGTGTACAGCAAGAGGGCGGTTGAGGAGCGCATGCATAAGAGGGGTGTGATGTTAAGTGGGCGGGATGGCGGAGCTTAAGCTGTGAAGGATAATGTTCCTCGCGTTGATGTCATGTAGCATTACGTAATCAACTAATCGCGCGAGCGAAGTCACACCTCGAATCTGAGAATGCCTGGACAATCCCTACTTTGTGATAAAACACGAATCTCGTGATGAGGCGTCTATCTGGAGGTACCCACCGTTCGAGCTTGCGGAAACTAGAGCGTTCCTGGCAGTGCGACGGTTCTCTGACAGGCCCCGCTTTCGCTGGCTTCATGCACACCGGCGGCGCTACAGTCGCAACTTCTGACGTTCGACAAGTTTCACAGCCTGACCGTTCAGGAACACGTTCGCTTCCAGAACTCCACGATTCATCGTTTGGCTGCACCTAAAACCTATAATCTCTTGTCGGAATCTCCTACTCGTGGATCAATTCTTGACAGCCGCCACCACTCAGGCACTGCTGCGACAGGATCTTGGAGCCCTAGGCTTCGTTCGGATGCAAGACATCGCCCTTACGAGGCGCTCAGGCCTGTAATGCCCCATTTTAGCGGCATTGACGAAACCAGAGATTCGGAAATTATACTTGTAAGTGTTAGCATCTTGCAGCGTGGGTGTATAAGAACGCATTGCAAACCTGCACCTTAAGTTTGCTACTATCGTCAAGCGTTTGCAGTCATCTTTGCTCGTTCTCCAAACATCTCCGGCTTGACGCTGTGAGTCTCGTTCTACACTTTTTATTATAAGCTTCAGCTGTGCTGTTTTTTTTTCACTTTTCAAACGCAACACTCATAGTCCTTACGTACTTTGCCAATATGCACTTCCAATCCCTTGCCGTTCTCTCGCTTACTGCTCTCTCACTTGCTGCGCCTACACCCAACAAGCGTGCAATTGAAGCACGACAAAGCGCCGCGGTATTTGCAGATACGACCTACAACGACATTTCCATCTCCGGCGGTCAGGCTGGAAATGCCAAAGCCGAAGCTGCAGCGGTGTTCAAAGCCCTGGATGTCAACAATCTTAAGGACATCGCTAAAGAAGACCTGACCTTTCTGAATACCGTCAATCAGGTAGCCAACGATGCCGAAAAGGAAGCTTTCAACCCCGCAGTTGCAGCTGCTACCGGGGATCAAGCCACACAGATTCAGGTACGCCAATGATAGCATATCAGAAACACACATTGCTAACGTTTGTTGCAGAATGGCAAGATCAAGAACAAGGTCTTGAAACTGATGGCCACCGTCCTCAAGCTCCAAGCGCAGCAAGCGCAGGGTCAGGATGTGGCCGACACGCTTGCGGAGGAGACGAAAAAGTTTAACAACAATGTCGCTTTAGACGTCAAGGCTGCCGGCCAGGTCTCCATTGCGGAGCCATTTACTGCCACTATCTCCGGCAGTGGCTAATAAGGAGGATCGGGCTAATCTTTACCTATATACTTGGAGTGAAATCCTGGTATCCTTCTCACACGAGTAGTTGTATTTACGCTATATTTCGCCCACAAATACTTGCCTACATATAAACTCTACAACTATTACGACTCTTATTGTATGGATCATAATATCCCTTTTTTCATTTCAACTTGCAATCGAGTCAACAAAGATGACCGACAAGCCTTCCTTCGCAGGTTTTGGGTTCGTGTACTCATGCTATCACCGACTTAGAATATACGCTATCTTATCGCTGGAGCAATGGCTTGTCTTCCTACAGTAGTGATATACGGTAAAACATCGAATATCAACAATGTATTTTGAGAAGTTGGTGTACAATGCACACTGTGCATTCACCATCAATTGTGGGCAAAAGCTGGAGCCTATGATATATAATCTTCTACGCTCTGACCATGCAAGCTACACGATCAATCATCTTTACAACCACCAGAAACTTTCAAATCATGCAGCAACACAACATTCAGACTATACCGTTGGAGCCCTTGACATGGGAGACATCGGAATTTCGCGAACTTTACAACTTATACTGGTTGGTGAGTTCCTCCCCACTCGAGACTAATAACCGACATACAGATCGCTCCGGCCCATACGACGACTTCTATCGGCAAAATGGTTACTTGTCAGGCGCTATGCCTAGTGAGCACGACATTCTCAATAATGACATCCATTCAATCTTCCACGAGTCCAACTGAATGGCAGAGTTTCGCGAGTTTGATGAGTGGTACAGAAAGGCCTCACCGGCATTACAGTTAGCTTCAATGTTTTTAAGTCATCCCTATATGTTGAAATTCTGGATACATTTGAGGTATGGCCACGCCGGCTTCGAGAACGGATGGTTTTGTCTTATGGAAGATCATATCGAGCAGGACCCAAGTATACTCGACAAGATTCGAGACGAACTTCGACAGGTCGCCAAAACAGTGAAGTTCGCATTCCGGGCAGCAGATGATAAGAAGGACTATGTAGGGTTTTGCAAAGCTAACCTTCTATATGCTTGCAATATTCTGGAAGACTCGGTTAAAAGGGCAAATATCGATTGTCCTGAAGGATTATGGTATAATCCATGGAATCCTACAGAGAGCCCTACGATCTATCTTCGCGAGGATTATTACTCAAAGGTATTTTTTCCCTCCACTCCGGCGCTTGAGCTCGAGGGCAACATGCAACTCGCTATACTTCTTATGCACGAGCTAACACATGCTTGTGTAAGACTCTGGCAGCCAAACGCGTGTCAATATTAAGAGCCTATTGTTCAGAGTTCTGACAACTTTCCAGAAGCTGGTTTTTCTTGGGAGCAATTTGCTCTTGGTGGTCTCATTTTACCAATGACGCGGAGCGGCCCAACATGTTGTGCGGAAGTAGAGCATTTGTATCCCTCTACTAAACCGCAGGCTTTGCATCTCCAGGTTCCACTTCCCACAAGCTATTTTACGCAGTGGTTTCGTAGGGATACTTGGGAGCATTTGGCCGAGCGCCTCGATCAGCTCAGGGTTCCTAGTATCAGTCAGCAGACGCGTATTTATCAAGTAAAGCGGTTGCATGGAACGTCATGGGTTGAACATCTAGTCGTCGACGGTGAGGCTCTACCTTCACCCTCCCTTCAAGATCTCTCTGCGAATCATCCACTTCCCGACAATGATTACGTCCTAGCTCCAGGAAAATCCTTGATACCAACTAGCGCAGGCGATATCATTTCGCGTTACGAAAAGATACAGGCCATTGACCTAGACAAGAAAGAGAAGTTAGAGGGCCCAGCCCCTTTCTCTCGGCACCTGTATTGGCATCTGACCAAGCTTTGCTGTCCGTACTCACAACTGAACGAACTTGCAGATCTCGGACTAACACCAGCCGATGGTGCTTCTCCAGAGAGATACGCATGCGTAACAGGATGTTGGAGATGTTTTCTTGGAGATGACAAGGATCGCAGCGCCCACCCGGTACCATATTCGCGGCGCGTTGAGCCTGAGTGGCCGAGTAAGTGGTCACTGTTCATGCGCAGGAGCAATACACCTGTGCACTGCGGGCTGGAACAGACCCGTAACACGTATCGGCGAGTGAAGCGTGAGTTGACGAGGGCGAAGCTAGAGCATGTCAATCCAAACTGTCTGACACCCAGTCTTATACGACTAATCGAAGAGGGTGTTGATTGTGATGAGGCGACATGATGCCATGGTCGGAATAGGTTGTAGGTGGCTAGGGTTATCTTTAGACGCGAGAACATGGACAATCATTAGTTACTGCAGTCTACTACTAAACTTTGTTCATATTAAGATATCCATGCCAATACTAAGCCATTGTGGAACGTTTATTGAAACTTTCGTACAACTATCATAACATGCCGCAATTAAAGTTACTGTTGACCTTGGTTTATCAAGCTAAAAAGTAGCTTATAGTCTTCTAAGGACATGGAATACTGGGTTTTTCCATGGTCTTCAGCATACTCACTCCGTCGTCTCAGAAGAATCTTTAATCTTCCCCTGCCTGTATCGATTCCAGCCCAATCTTATCACGAAAAGGGAGCAGATACTGCGGGATGAGAGGATAACAGTCAACTTGACAGTTTGCAAAGTCAACAAACATGTAAAGTACCAATGACCTTTTGTAGCGGTGAAAGAACGACCTCGTGAAGAGCTAGACCCTAGTGTCTTGGCAATCGATGACGTAGCGCCTCCACGACTCACGCGTTCACGCGAAAGCCAAATTCACGACAACCGCAAATCTCACTCTCAACACCGCAAAAGTATTACAATCGCAACAATGCTGCGCCCAGCTCTCCATCTTCGCCTTCCACTTAAACTCCTCCTCCCACATACACGCGCCTTCTCCCTCTTCCCTTCCTCCACGCCCGCCAACACAAACCGCGTCTTCGACCCGATCCGCCAACCGAACGACCTACACACGCTCACACTCCTCAATGCGGCCAACAACCGTCCCCTAATCACACTCTGGAGCGCAACCTGGTGCCAAACCTGCCAAGCAGTCAAGCCACTCATACGAAGTCTTATTGAGGAAGAGAAAGTAGGCGAGAACGAGGGTGGGCTAGGGTTCGCAGAGGTGCTGATGGATTCGACGCTGATTGAGGATTTGCCTGTGAAATATCGCATTAGCAGTATGCCAACGTTGCTGGCGTTTAGTAGGCAGGAGGCGCAGTTTGATACTAGGTTGACGCGGCCTGAAGATATGCGGAATAAGGAGTTTTTGAGGGAGTGGTTGGTTGGGGAGGCAAGGAGAGGAGGAAGGAGAGGTGGGGGTGGTGGGAGTATGTTTGGTTAGTAGGTGGCCTTTGGGTCCTCTTGGGTGGGAGAGTATAATGCGGAGTCAGAGCCTGACGATGCTCAGGTACGAAAGCCGATGGAGAGGACGAGAAAAGCAAGAGATAACGGCGTGAACGTTGATAGTAGGGTGTCCTTTGATCCTGCGGTTCATATGTACTGGAAATGCCCGCGCAGGTATGAAAATGTTCTGCTGACGAAGAACTAGATTGTTGTACCCACATGGTTCTGACCTATCTACTATAGTTACACCAGACTCTTGGTTGGTACCCCACATCAGGAGCCTACGTCCTATTGTGTTCCGCGAAACATTAATGCAGCATCCATTTCGCTCTTAACTTCAGCGTCTCACTGACTGAAAACTATCGTTACTTGTCTTATTAATTACATGGCCGCCGATAGAGACGGTAAATGCAGCCACCTATGCCCTTAGACCGATAAACCTTCGTCTCACTCTACAAAGATCTAGCGCTGATGGCTAGGCACACACTTTATTTATGCTGATGGCTCAGCCTCCTACTCAACTTTGGCATCATCCGCGTGATATCTTATAGAGATGATGGAGATGAAGACGTCGACATTGAGCTAGCCTCTTTCGCCATTACTACAAGAAGCCAGCTGTACTAAAAAACGTGGCTATGGGCACTTTGCAAAGTAAATTAGGTAGATGTATCAAAAACTGGGACTTATTTTTCTATAAGTGATATTAATGCTCAACAGCAGATTTTCACAATGCGGTATTACTGTAATAACAGTATCAGTAAGTAGTAAAGGTGCTATCCTGGTACCTTGTTTTCAGTTAAATACAGTATTCACTTGGTGAATATACATAGGTATGACAGCCATAAGTATACAATGAATGAACTTTTTTTTGAATTTGGAACTGTTGCAACGCCGGAACTGAGGCTTACGATTAAGGAATTACTCGGCCTCTTCTCTAAGACCCAAGACCTTATCTTGGAACCATGGCAGAAAGGTGTCCAGTACCCACACACCCAACAAGTACCGAATAACAGCCAACAATTGATAAAAACCAGTAATAGTCCTTGTGCATCCAATACTGATAGGAAACGTCATAATATCAACGGCTGTCTCCTGATCGACAACCTAGTACAACCACCACTCATGCCCAAATACAATAAAGCCTAGCAAAGGCGTGCATATTAGTTTCTCCGTGGGTCGCAATATAGCGATCTGATTCTGCTATGCGGGTACCTATATACCTAGCCTGAACCTAGCGTCCTCTTCTTCATAGAAACCCTTTTTTGTTTTAATTGATATGACGGCGGGCTTTTTGTAAGCTTCGTTAAGCGTTTGTTTAATAGAGAGAAACTATGGGAGCTCTTAGATAAGAAGGGCATAAATAGCTAATTTAAGAGAAAATCTATAGTTAGGGGCAAGGTTAATAGAAAGGCTAACAATATTAGAGTCAGACACATTCTCTTTGTATAGCGGGGCGAAGTCAGGGATAGGCTTTGCTAAAGTTCTAAAGACAGGTTAAGTCAGCAAATATACTAGGTGAAAGAGACACAGATATATTGTTTGATTTAAAGCGCGGTCTAAAGGGCCTTAGTGCCCATAATAAGATCCAATCGTGCACTTTAGTGTTCTATTATGCCTCATATAACCCACTGTCCGCACATTATTGAGCTTCTGCTTAGATCTCAAGCAAAGTTTCGTATTCAATCTCGATCCCTTTGCGCCTAGCATCATGATCAATTATATACTTATAAATAAATTCGTGCTCGAGTTATAACACCACAGCTACCGGGATAGTCTTTACATCCCAATAAATGCCGCCCAAAGCCCGCCAATGTAAAAACGTCTTTAGTGGCAAGCGGCTAGGGCTTGATCATCATACTTAGATCACGTAGAGTCTTTTCCAGGCTTGGATTTCTTGTCGGTTTCGAGTTAGTCTGGGATCCAGCCCTGAACTTGATAGATGCTGCATATCTGGTGAAGAAGACATAGGAGACGATAGAGTTGACGGATGATAGCCAGAGTTTGCAAGCGCATCGGTTCTGTTGCCAATAGTGAGAGCATCAGGTTGATATGATGCTGAATATGCCTCAACCTCACCCTCTACCGCTGCCGCCATTATGATCGGTCCATCCCTGAGAAGTTGTGACTCCCTTGGAATTCGTGGATAAGGTTCCCAATGTGATGTATCCACTTTCGTAGCAGCAGGTGCTAGAGTACATTGTTTCTTCCTGAATGCTGCTTCTGCTTCTGCTCCAACGGCTGAGCGCATATGCTTTGGCAACGTACTGCCCTCAGAGGGCGATTTATGCACAGATGGGGCAGCATCAATATCAGCTAGCCAGGAGAAGATGACAAATTCCGATGGCATTGGTGGGGAGATGAGTACAAGTAGAGGTGCGCAGCGGGTAGTGGCGCGGAGCGCGGCGACATTTGACTCGCTTGCCGGGTTTCTGCCGCTCGACCAGACAATGCCACATTGTAACCAAGTCAACATACTGTATGTCTTTACACATGACGAAATATGCAAAGGTATTATCAGGGGCAATGGAAATAATTTTTTTGTAAGTCAGCAAATACAAATTAAATGGCTTGTAGAATAGTACAGCATGAAAAAGGCATATTTTATTAGTAAAGTGGGGTGTTTTGAAGTGACTTCCTACAGCCCCCTACATATTCTGTCTTATGTGAAAAGGCGCGGTAGACCATTTTGAGATTATAGCATTTCATAGGTATGCAACTTGAGAGGGTGCTGAAAGTGGCATGTATGAGCTCCATGTGGGAAATGTCTCAGCGATTTTCCCGCCAGTGTATATCCGGACGATGACCACAAAATATCAAGTAAATTTAGATTGGGTGAATGAACAGCAACCATTTGTCCAGGAATGCGTTTTGGAGATGGTAGTGCGGTGCAAGTGGGAAAGCGGGGATTAGTGCACGTTCGTCAAGCTAACATGGATTACGTAGTACGACCAGGTAGAAGAGCTATCTGTCATCCAGCCAGTCACTTGCTTCCTATACGGACGATTACATTCCAACATCAAAGCCCAATCTCTATGCATAATGGCTGTTCTTTTCTCCATGGTCATAGCAGCTGCATTGACTTCGACAACAATCGCTCAGTCAATGTGCGTGATGTATCTTACTGGGTATGCATCTTGACTCACCCCTCCGAGCTTTCCACTCATGCCTCTACAGCCAACATAACGTGGTGCCAGAGCTGGCCCTTGTATCAAGTGTCACACATGTTGAGCTAGCGTTTATGTCCTCTTCCATTTTTAACGAACCCGAGCCTTCCACTTGGCCGCTGTTCACGACCGTGGAGACCGTAAGATCACAGTTTGCCCCAGGCACGGCAGTCATGGTCGCAATCGGTGGCTGGGGCGATACCGCCAGCTTTTCTGATGCTGCAAAGACTCCTGCGGCCCGGAAACGTTTTGCGCGAAATATTGCAGCGATGATTAAGGATACTGGAGCTGACGGTTCGTGAGAGATGCTACATCTAGTGGAGCAGCTAATAACGAGTGCAGGCGTTGATATCGACTGGGAGTACCCAGGGTAAGATAAACATTTTTTTTGCAATTTAGCGATTCCGTTGTCGTTTCAGAGCTCATGATCAAACAGTGGAAACGGCGAGGACTACAAGCAAGTCCCCAACGCAGACAAGGCCTGGGAAATCGACGCATATCCCAAGCTCCTTGAAGAGATACGCGCCGCAATCGGGCCTTCTAAACTCATCTCGGCAGCCGTTCCCGGCTTGCCACGTGATATGACAGCATTCACGATCGAGACCGTGCCTATAATTAACAAATACGTTGATTTCTTCAACATCATGACATATGATCTGTTGAACAGGAGAGATAACGTAACAAAGCATCACACGGGCATAGTACTATCTCTCGAAGCGATAGACACCTACATTAGTAGGGGTGTTCCACCATCCAAAGCAAATCTGGGATTTGCCTTTTACACCAAGTGGGTCAAGACTGCTCCCGATGGCGGTTGCGACGTCGAACCTGTAGGCTGCAAGACCGAGTTGATGGAGGATCCAAAGACAGGGGCGGATATGGGCAAGGCGGGTGGTTTCTCATGGCATGATGAAGTGCCAGAGGATGTCGAGACATCTTTTCGCAAGGCTTTGGCAAATGGAACGTATGATATCGAAGGCGGAGGATACTACTACTGGGACAAAGATGAGAATCGGTGGTGGACATTTGATACTCCGGAAGCTATTCTGCTCAAGTTTCCGGCTATTATGGAGAGCAGAAAGCTTGGGGGTGTCTTTGCATGGGGACTGGGGGAAGATGCACCAGACTTCAAACATTTGCGAACGCTTACGGAAGGATTCAGCGATTTTGTGCAAAGCGGGAAACTTGTACAGGAAGAATATCGGTCTGAGCTGTGATTCGTGCGCGACGCCGTTTCATGTAAACAACTGCTTGTATTGCTCGATAGACAATGGAGATAATATGCATTTGAAAAAGACCAACCAAACATCAAGCTAGTATCTAATATCATCGGTATATTCGTCTTTACCAACCCCGTCAAATTGCCCACGACCAAACCGTGTCCACGCTACAGGCAGTTTCTTTCAATTCTTTCATAATCCGCGTTGCGTAAACATGGCACTTCTCGCTTCCTGCGCTTCCATGTCATCGTCGTAGATACAGCCACCTTTCAAGAATAACAGGTTATCACCTTGTTCTCTACTCTGCGCTTCCATAACCCGATCACACTTGAACTCCAAGTCCATGAGCCTCAACTACTCCCCCGCTTCCTCGTCAATGACTAGAACGGATCCCGCACCGCATGGCTAGTTGTATTCATTTGAGACTCTATGCCATTCCCACATATCACTTCCTTTCAAGATAATCAAATGAATCTCTTCCACATTTTCAAAGTGGTAAAGTAGGTACTCTCTTCTCCCATCCAGAACTCAGCGCTCGTATCACGCATAAATCTCAGTCGTTTTGCTAGGTGTGTGACCGACTTGAATACTCTAAGGTGGGTTTCGCCAATGTTAACCATATCAACATCAAAGTTCACCCAGATATAGCACCGATCCAGATTCTGAGGATATTCTTTGATGAAAGGTAGGTTAGGGAAGACTTTCTGATAGAGCCCATGATTTTGAGACTCTCGGCATGCGTGCACTACCCCTGATATGAGTGTGGATGAGACTAGGTAACGTGCGTGTTGGTTACGCGGATACACCGTGACCTGTATGCGAGCACAGTTAACTTTAACAATGCGAGGATCTGCTGTCATTTCCCGTATCCGGAACCGGAGCTCTGCAGGAATTCGAGGGAATTGGTGGAATGTGGCCGTACTGTTGCGCAGGTTGAAAAAGGTCTATCGTCGAGAGGTCGAATGGATGGGTATGTCTATTCCGACCTATAGAATATTTGGAACAAAGAACATCAGATATGAGCGTTATCAAAACGAATAACGCGTAGTGATGTTTAGAGGCACTCTAATGCAGCGACTCACAGGATGATGCATGCTCAACGATAAGCTGTCCGCCAAGGAATTCAAATAGTTAAAACTCGCAATATTAAGCGTTTCAAGCATAGTCTAGATTATTCAGCTGTGTGGTTTCTACAAGTAAATTCCTACAGACAAACTCGCTTCTCTCAGCCCCTTCGAATTTTGCTCAGAAGCTATCTCCGTGAATTCGATAGTGCCTTCTGCAGGATGATCAGAGTATCACTCGTGTAGGTTAGACATGCTTAGAGTAGGGTAAGCGAGCTTTCACACTTCAGCTGATAGCTAGTCTACTTCTAAACTCTAAATCCCGCCTCTTATCCTGACGAATTCCCATAGAGCTATGCACATTTTTGACCATTTCTAGGTACACTAGGAACGTCTCTCTAGATAGTGGCTCTATAGCCGCAGTAGGCCTGAAGGCGAGAATTATCTCAGAGCCAGCTAGCGGCGGGCAGCCACATTGTTTTCAGCCATCCCCGCTGACACTACTTCGAACTTCTTTCGATTCCACTTGAAAACTAAAGATATGACTACTATAGTAAATCTCTCAAACAAAGCTCTCGTCAAAGATAGAATCACTTCCAAAGCCTTCGCATACGCATCGCGAACAGTTCCAAAGTTCATTACTAGGGCCTCCGCGCATATCCTGTCAACAGGCGCAGTCTCTAGCATCATAAACACCAGACTATACGCTTCTTTCTTCTTCTCATCAAGGTCCTGATCATTGAATGCCACTATGAGAAGATGAGCGCTAACCATGCACCAGCTCTGGCCCGCACACATCGTGAAAAGTATTCAAAAGAAACACGTCATGCCAACAACATAGCTTATGGCTAGAACAATTATGATGAAAATGACAGACCCTACAAGAAACGACGAGATGATCCTACCTTCGATAGTACAAGCGGGGATTTTGGACGTCTTCGCAGTTTGATCAGATGGTGCAAAGGCGAGGAAGGAAGTCATTTTCCACTTGACACGCCTTTCCGCCAGGAATATTCTCTAGATGAAGAAGAACACCTGAGAGAGGATGGGGACTGCTATAGGGAGAATTTCCAGATAGTTCAACAAAAAGCAGATCAGTATGAGAAGAAAAACCGGGAGTTGCAAGATGATCTGAATCAGGAGAGGGTCCGCGTTCAGCAAGCCATACTCGCAATAGACCACATGGAAGCGAATATGAACAACCGGGAGTACTTTCTTGGAGATCAAGCAAGCGACGAAGATGTGCGCGCGATGTTCATGATACTCATGATTGAAATAAAGACTTGGTCACAAGCCTTCAGTAATGGCAATGCAAGGACCTTACGGGAAGAAAACTTTCAAGTCTATCAGAAGGTGACTCCCATATATACTGTATTGTAGGACCTAGAAAACTCTACAGAAAATAGTAAGCAGAAACGCTTCTTTGTCCGCGGATGGATAGGATATGTCATGTGCACAAGGCTGTTCCGTAACCTGGAAGAACCAATAAAAGATCTTGCAACGGATGCATGGTTAGAGAAACCACTGGAAGATAGTTTCTTGTTGCTAGAAAACCGGCTCCTGCGCGTGGGTTGGTTCCCTTACCATCTTTGTGCTGGATCAACTGACAGGGACAGATCGCGCGGTGTACCATACAAGTCCTTCAACGACTGGAGAGCGCTCACTGCTGAGCTTCTAAGAAAATCGGTAAATATCAAAAATGGAAGGCCGGTTGACGAGACGCCAACCCTGGTCGAGCTAGCAGTATCAGAAGTGATGGAGATTATAAGGCCTTGGCATAGGGGAGGGACGCCCGAAACTCTGAAATTCGACGAGGGTACGCTGCATGTAATTTTCACTCATGCGATGCAATTACCAAGTGTTATTCGTCGTCAAAGAGCACTTTGGAGTGTCCGCTTCCCATGGGCACTCGGGCGAGATAAAGCAGATCTGCCATTGAGATTCGACCCTGCCTCTATGGATGACGAGAGAAACAACGACGTTGATATGGAACCGTTGAAGATGCTCTATGTTGAGTTCATCGTAACACCTGCGCTTTACAAACGTGGTAATATGAATGGTGAACGATTTGACAAGGAGGAAGCGATGTGTCGAGCTGCGGTCGTCATAGCTGGACTTAATTGAACGCACGTGCGTTCTGGAACGTCACGTATACGGAGACCGATACTAAGTTGGCTCTGCAGCTCTGGCAACGAATGAAATGCAAAGCTTCGTTATAGATCAAATGGCTAGAGATGAGTGAAACGATATTGCTGCTTACCAGATCATTGCCTTCACGCCGACAAAGGAGATGTAAAGACGTATTTCGTTATCGGTTTGAATCCTAAGTCGGCGAACTGCTTACCACAGCAATATACTTCCCTATTAAGACTGTTTTGTTCAACTCGCAGTTAAAGCACGAACCAGATACATTTTTTAGTATGGAAGCGCGCAATACCTGGGGGTTGTTATTAGAGCTTCGTTTTCGCAGAAGCGAGAGGCACCAAACTAGTTCACAAAAACCAATCTTTTTGACTTGGAAAAAACCGTGCAGTTAGGCTAGATATTAGTAATAATAGAAAGGAGACGAGCGAGGTAACATTATCAGTATAGCGACCTCAGATCTGCCATGCTGGTAATATAATGACTTACGAGTTGTCAAGGTATACCCTGCTTGCATCTTCTACATATACGGAAAACACACCCCACAAATCCTCTTATTTCCAGGATAACTCGTAATCCTCTCAAACACCACTTCATTCATAATCCTCGCCGCCTGCAGTGATCCAGCAATAAAGAAGTCCGTCGCACCCGGACTGGCCCCAAGCACAACACTTCCCCCTTTTCCAATCATCAGCATCAACTGCCCAATTGTCGCTGGGCTGCCTGGTACTTGAAAGCAGATGGCCACCAAGGTTAATTCCTTGGCAGGAATCAGCGTACTACATGAACATCACACCCGTCACTGTCGGTGATGTTAATGATCAAACTAGGCATCTCTGCCTTTCCAGTACCTCACTCCAGGGGCACAGACATACGTTCTCCTTGCTTCTGATGTATTTGCTTTGCTACTATCCACAGCCGATCTGTGTTGTAGCAGGCTGACAACGAACGATGTCAGGCGTTCAGTCTTACCCCGCAATGTCCAAGACCTGTTGCATGCGTAAGGGGAGTAACTTACCAACCATAGCCAGCATGGTCATCAGACTTATGACTTTTATCCATCCATGATGCGAAAACGAGATCGCGTTCGGGCATTTCTCACGCCAAACACTGGCCCTTTAGCACCACCCCACAGAGCTCCTCTGCCGCCTTCACAACAAACGTCCTCTCCTGCTCCAACGCTATCGTCCCCGCCATGTCCGCCTGCATCAAGCATAGATCTGTCGGTCGCGACGACGTCGCGTAACTTGGTACTAGAGAAGGCCTTGGCGAGAACATTGGAGAAGCTCCCGCCGGCTGAGAAAGCAGCGTTTGCGCAGGCGTCGAAGACGATTGACGAGCGAACCCTGCTTTCCCGGGTACACGCTCACGATGCAGCGCATAAGGAAGAGTCAGCCTTCAGATCTCACGCTGAGCGTCTTTCCAAGTTCCTAGGCCTGCTTGATAGAGTCATGGGAGGCGTCGCTATAGGCATCCAGGCGAGTCCTGAGATATCATCTTTGGTTGTTGGCTCGGTAAGGGTCGTCATCGACCTCGCCCTGAAGTTTACCATGTACTTCAGCAAGCTGATCGACATGATCTGCACCTTCGAAGACTACCTGGGCCCTCTAGCGGAATATGCGAAAGCGGCAGACATCAGTCATGTAGAGACGACGGTGGTCAATGCTTACGCGAACGTGCTGGATTTTGGCTGGAAGGCGCGCCGCGTATTCGTCGATGCCAACGGCCATCAGCGCAAGTGGACATCTCTCCGAGCGTTCATGCGCCAGCACTGGGAGACGTTCGAGTCTGAGTTTGCGACTATCAAAGAAGATTTGCAGCACCACCTTGACATACTGCTGCATTCCGTGCAGTCACTGCATTTCGACTTCTCTAGAAAGGTTGAGCAAGCAAGGTGGCGTGAAGAAGAAAGTACGCTCCCCTATTCCAATGCTGCATACTCATTCTCGTGATTAACAAATCTTCAGGGAAGGAGAGATCGGCACTCCTCACCTGGTTATCGAGCATCGACTTTGAGAAAACTCACCAGGACATTTTTGCGAAGAAGCATGAAAAGACATGTGACTGGCTGATAGAAGAGCCAAAGTATGAGCAGTGGCTCACCAGCCCGACCTCATCCCTCCTCTGGTGCCACGGAAAACGTAAGCATTACTGCATGCTTACTACAAATACGTCTTCTGATGACAAATTACAGCTGGAATTGGTAAATCTGTGCTTGCGTGAGTGAAGACGGCACCTCTCTTGTTTGGAAAGCGTCAAATCTAATTGCAGTCTAGCTCAAACGTCATCGAGAACATTACGACCAGGATTGGACTACGAGAGGATGCCTCCCTCTGTTTTGTCTATTACAACTATCGGGACACGCAGCTGAAAGAGCTTCATCTGGTTGTAGCTGCACTATTGAAGCAGTTGTGTCGAAGGAAAGACCAGTTGCCTAGCGATCTGTTCCGGACCAAGCACGATGCCTTGCCTTCATCTCTGGTGGGCACACAGGAAACGCTCAGATCCCTCATCGAAGACCTCTCTCAGGTATACATGGTGTTCGATGCTATAGACGAGTGCCCAGAGCAAGAGCGAGGAGACATTCTAGGATTCATCACCGGTATAGTGACGGCGCAGGTTCAATGCCATGTTAAGGTATTCGTCACGAGTCGGAATGAAATGGATATCGCCAAAGCCTTCGGTGACAGACACATATCCACGATCCAGATCCAGACAGAGAACGTCACTGCCGACATCGAGACTTTCGCTCGTAGTCAGGTTGAAAAGCTACAGGCTGGGGAGAATGGAAAGACGCTCTACGTTACCAACGACGAACTCAAGGAGAAGATCGTTCGGACGCTCGCTACAAAGGCAGAGGGGATGTAAGTGTTCATCCAGCGGTTGTTACAAGGGTCTCTTCGGGCTGACTTGCGACACAGGTTTCTTTGGGTCAACCTTCAGCTGGACAGCCTCTGCCAAGCTAGCAAGGCTCAAAAGAACACGGTGGTGGAGGCTGCGCTGGATACATTGCCCCAGGGCTTGCCATACACTTACGTTCGAATTCTGGAGCGGATCGAAGTCCAGATTCCGTACATGAGAGATTTGGCAATCAATTGCCTAGCTTGGACCTTCTATGCCCGGGCGCCTCTCAGCACTCAAGAACTACAACTAGCCCTTGCGATCAACTCGGATTGTAAAGTCAGACAAGATCTACAGACCGACTCACCTCAAGTAATCCTTGAGGCTTGTGGTAATCTACTGGAAGAAGCTAACGGCTTGATCCGGCCGATTCACTCCACAGTACAAAAGTTCCTGACAACTCCTGTTCAAGGGCTGCCACACAAAAGTATACGGGCGCAGCTCCTTGATTCGAAAGCTATGCACACACGATTGAGCTTAGCATGTATCGCGTACATCCGACTAATGGCATTCGGAAAGCCAGCTCGTGACATGATGGATCTACAATACCAACTCGATGAAAATATCCTGGCCAGCTATGCGTACCAAAACTTCGACTATCATCTTTTAAAATGCGAAGAGCTCTCTCTCCATGTCATGAACCAGCTGGAGACTCTTTTCCGACAAGACAGTGCCTATCTTGCAGCCATACTGCAGATCAAGGTATTGCAAGATGGCCACGACTACTGGACTATTGGGGGTCGCTTCAATCCCATGGACTTCTTAGTCACTCCCAGTACGATCGTGTATAGTACAAGCCTCTACAGCATTACCGCCGTGAGGCAGAAATGGGTCGAGCAAGTGCCCCCGACATATGCGTTGCACCTGGTGGCTTCTGCAGGACTTACTAGCGCAGTCCATCAACTCCTTGAGGCAGGATGCGACATCAACGAGAAAGACAGTAACAGCAGCACTCCTCTGTACTATGCGTGCCTTTACGGAAATGTGGATACTGCTCAGGTATTGATTGACATGCACGCCGACATCAACGCGCACGCTGGACACTTCGGGAACGCACTCTACGCCGCTTTAGTTGGAGGCCACGCGCAGGTGGTTAAGATTCTGCTTGAAAACGAGGCCGACGTTAATAAGCAGCGCGGAAAGTACGGCAATGAACTCTACTTAGCTTCGGCTAGAGGCCACGAGCAGGTAGTTGAACTACTGCTTGATAGAGGCGCTGACGTTAATGCGCAGGGATACCTTGGCAGCGCACTATACGTTGCTTCACTTAAAGGCTGCGAGCAGGTGGTTAAGGTGCTGCTTAATAAGGGCGCTGACGTTAACGCGCAGGGCGGACGCCATGGCAACGCACTACAGGCAGCTGTAATCAGAGGTCGCAAGCAGATAGTTAAGTTACTACTCGACGCAGGTGCTAATCAAGATAATCTTACTTCAAAGGCCGAATAGCTTTACTTAGATACCAAGATAAGTACTCCCAATTAGCGTAGTAAAGAATTACATAGTAGAACGTAACATGAAACTATGAGTACATACTATACCTATTCTACGAGCTATTGTCTTACAAGTGATATCGATGCTTAACAGCAGATTTTCACAACGCGGTATTGTAGTAACAGCAATATAAGAAAGCAGTCAAGGCGCTATCCCAGCACCTTATACTCAGTTGAATGCGGTATTTACTCAGTGAATTCTACGAGCTATATAGACTAGATATAGTGTGAAGTTTATTACAATAATACACACAAAGATTATAGATAATTGTATCAAAAAAGCTGATACATATAACTAGATTAAGCTTCGTAAATTCTAGTTACTTTTATCTAACGAAAGATTTCGCTGGTACAACATGCTACACAACTTTGATACTCGTAAGGACCGTGTCAGACGTCAGCATCTCCCCTTGCATGAATCCATGGATATATGCCCCCCCTACGAGGCGATACTCATTGAGCGAGCCGCTTTCTCGTAATATGAGAGGCACTCGAGAGCCGGATATTATCCATACAGAGTCACCCTCTCTCACGGATGTAGTTGCGAGGCCGAGATAGTTGGCACTAGTTCGTAGAAGTCTTGTTTGAGAGGAGTGGCTAAGGATAGATTCGTAATCGTCTGCGTCAGGCGGATCACTGTTGCCTGTATCCTCCAGGTTTGTTATATAGTGAGATAACGAAGTGCTTTTCAAGCCCATATCTAGTTTTTCCGCAATGATTGCTACGAGTCCAGTCTCGTCCGAGGCGGCAAGGCGGGTAAGCCCTTCGAAGAAACGCATCTTTTTCATAGAAGGTGGCTCTTCCATCCATCTCAGAGCAATTCCCATTAGCCAATCATAGAATGCGAGTCTGAATTCCTCTGGAGCCGGGTGCTGTGCTGTTTCAGGAAGGCGGGCAGCTGTGTCGGTAATTAGGGTCCTCCAGAATACTTCGATTTTTGGCTGCCCGTTGTGATATACTGGGGGAAGTGTGGACATGATAGAGATCCAGCCGGGAAAATATGCAGGCTTGCTACGAATGAGCGCTTCATCCTTTGACTCGCCGACTTGAACAATCCGGTCAAGCCGCAGCCCATGCAGGGTTAACGACATCTTTGATTCGTGTATTATCAGACTCCTCGGCAAGTCCCCTGCAGCTTTAAACCTTGCATAACCGACTAACCCAAGACCCACGCCTTTTGCACAGGACCAATCCGGAACCCATGATGGGAGATGTTCAGTCCTTTGGAAATTTGGTCCCTCAGCCTGAGCAAGAAGCAGCAGATCGTCTGCATCTTCCAATATATGAATCGCTGCAGAAACGTAAGTTTTAGCAACCGAGCGATCCCCATAAACAGGTTGCAAACGCAACTTTTCCTTGGAGTAATCTGCAGCAAGGCCAAGGAGCGCATACACCTTGTCTCTAGGATCTAAGCACTCGAACCTCCGTGCCCTAACCAAAGCGTAAAGTAGAGTAGGAAATCTCTTCGACCGCTTTAATCTGGCATTCGCGTCGAGATATAACGGCAGAGCATGATTTGAGTACTCCGGGTCTGTTGGTTCGTGTATCCCCGCATTTAGGAATCGTGACCAAGCAGTGACTGTCAAAAACCATGACGTGTGAACAATTTGCTCCCAGTTGAGGGTATGGCGGCCACATTGGGCTATTACTTTCTTGGCTAATGCTACCTCTTGAATGATCCAAGCTCGTCTGAAGTACCTGCGTCGCCAAAACTGTGCCAACGAACTCCAGACGTGATCATCAGCGAGGGGTCCAAGAATACTCCGAAAAGCTTCGGACCCCATGTTCTTAGGCATGATCTGCTTACGACAATCTATACAGAGATTTGCTAGAGCCCTAGTAAGGGCGAAAGACTCTTCGGTGTAGATATCCTCCTCGCCTAGCCACGCAATAACCATAGAAGCTGAGCGGTAGATGGAGGCCATGAACGAGACTTGGCTACCCCTCTCTATGGAATCTTGCTGGTTGATGCAGATAGAATCAATCCATAATCTTTGCGAGATAAGCCAAGGGTCGTGTCGGACTTTCTGAAGAAAGTCATGCAGGTTCCGGGTGATTAAGATAACGTCCTCGTTGCATCTAATGGTATGGGTTGGAATGCTAGTGACTCCTGCACTGGCCGCTTCGGCTGTCGGGGGGCCCCATGTATAAGAGAGAGCGACGTAGCTGGGATTATCTCTCAGATGGACCGACTCGAGCTCACACCGGATTTCTTGTTTTCCATCCTCTTCGGGTTGAACTTTCAGCAGCCTGATCTGGCCTTCATCGCTTAGTCTGGAAGAATAACAGGGGTTGATGTTCGAAGTAGACATTGCTGGTACTGGCCACTGCTGTTGGAGGTAGCGAGCAGCATTGTCCTCGAGTGGCCTAACTCTGACAAAGACGTCATCTTCCGTGCGCTGAGTCTCTAGTCTGATGCTATTTTCCATCGCTATTCCTTTGTCGTGGCGAGTAAAAGTTCATATACGTATGTGTCCACTAGAGCGGCCGACGTCGCTTAGATTGTAGTTTCCGTAGGTAGCACAAGACAGCGGGCGCGTTTTCTGGAAACGAGGTGGGCCGGCGATGCTAGCGGGCGATACAACCTCGTCAGTGATGTATCCGCGTATTATGGCGGGGTTAAACGTTCAGGAAGGGATGCGATGGCACTATCTTGTCTTCCTCAACTAGTGCAAACTGGAACTGTAAATTGCAAGATGTTTGCTGCTAAAACTGTCTTGGTGTTTCAGTGGAAGGCATTCTGTTTAGGAATTTAGCACTCGAACGTACGTGCGGGGCTAATGGTTCAGCTGACTCAAGTCAAGAATGGTTAATTGCGGGTCGACATTTGATTAGGCAGCAGCTTACCCGCTCCAGAATTTTGAGGCATCCAACAGACCCGACATTTCCATTCAACGCCCAAAATCGGAATCCTCGCAAAGGTATAGATACATGTATTAAATTTCCGTGCATCTATATATAACAAACCCAAAAGAAAGGAGCGATCCATACGACATATATCGAAGAATCCATTGGAACGACAATCCCGCCACGTGAGAGACGTAGTTCTCACGTAATTGTAAGAACAGAAGCCTTTTCCCTGATAAATATAACCTAATTAAGACTGGCTCTACGCTAGTGTAGAACTTTGTAAGTGATATTGTGGTTGTGTTGACCCTGGTTGAGATCCAGTTGAAGCCAAGGCTTACTTTTCGACACGTGATCTACGCTAGTCTCTATCCAGTTGGCCTTCTTTTCTAAGGAGACCAGATCTCTTACCTTACCAGAGAGGCTATCTATTATTCTCCTTACTCCTGAGTATAGAACTTGGTCAGCTTTGCTTGCCACCTTTGCTCAACACGATACTGGCTACTAACAGGACAACGTTCATGAGCACTACGCCGGGTAGAATGAGCCAACGCTAGGTCACCAGTATTTGGTGCTCTATCGTTTTGGCCATGGAAGTTCTATCTGGTTCGCCAAATTCCATATTCTCTTCCATCTCAAATCGACCAGAACGGATACTATCGTCAAGGGTGACAGCTGCAGGTAAATTCAAGAGCCAAGTCCGTATGCCTAGGGTAAAAATATAGCCTTTGATAACATTGACCTCAGAGTATCATTTCACGCTCCATGAGAACCTACATCAAAATGTTTTGGGACGTGTGTACCTCAACTATGTTTCGCTGAAGCGCGCGATATCAGCAATAAGAGGCGATTCCATGATATTCCCCACGGAGCCAGCAGTTCTTGACTTTGCAGTTGCATTCAGAATAGATCCAAAGTCGCCAGAGTATTGTCACTGGGTTCACGATATAGTGTTAACGCTGGTGGTGACGTGGAATTGCAGCTTCTGATAAAGGCAGGTTACGTTGATTATATTTAGTGCAGGCTACGTGCACGTGATCTGTGACGTTAGTACAGAACTTGTACATTCTAGGAATATAGAAAGTTGGTCATTTACAATTCGCAATGTGAGAAATGAGCCTCATGGGTGAGTTTAGAGTATACAGACCAGCTTGAATAGCGTCTTCACAGCCATATCAACGTTAATGTCCTCAGTGTTTCTTTCGTACCAGTAATACGTATATCGTATACCTGCGAAGGAGAGGTAAAAGTTGCCAATAGATATCTCAAGCTCGTAACAATTCTTAACAAAAGTTTTGCTTGCAGATGGAACCTCCAGTGGCATTGGGTATGAGTTTTGAGTTTTATTCCACCACCGTAAGTCTTTAATTCGCCGGCGGGACCAGCCCTACACAATCAACGTCTTCTTGTACACACTCTTCAAAGTAGGCGTGATCCACTAATCCCTCTCCATAATCTTCATCTTCCCAGTGCTCTTCCAGATCGTTACCCGCTGACATTCCTCCAATCTGCTGGAAAAGCTCATGGAGCTTAGCATCCGGACGCCACTTGCCGACTTTCCACCAGAGTATAGGAGCTTCTGTAGGACGGTTTCCACCCTGCCGAGTAAAATTGGGCTCACCCTTGGCTTGGTAATATAATCCCCAAGCAAGTTCAGATGAGTCTGGACAGTTTTTAGAAAGCAAGTCAGTCTCTAATTCTTCTCCATCTGAGTCATCGTCATTATTAGGATCCCATGCAAGAGGGCAACAGAGCAGCGCTTCTTGGAGAGCTCTCATTTTTGACGCTGCCTGGGCAAATGCTACAAGAAACGGCCGTAGTGTAGTATCGTTCGGCACGATGCGAATGCGCGAACTTGGGCTCCCCCTGTATCGTCGGTCTCCCTCATGCGAAATCTGCTCGACCATTTCTTCGTCGTATTCAGTCGTTTCCAGGGGTGGATATGAGGTATCAGTGACTTTAAAAGCAGCCGTGTCCCGCCCTTCGCCGTTTGGTCCAATAAAGTACCATTGTCCCGATGGACTGGCCATATGGAACATGCCGATGAGGCTTTCGAGATTCGGCCAAGAAGAGGTACAGTTATCTTTGAGCCAGAACAGCGTTTCGTCCGCTAACAAACGCACGTGAAGCCGTCGAAGATGGTGTGAGAGATGGTGTAGGCTAGTGCTAAAAAGATCGTTGGGCGCTGGGCTTACCAGATCAGGCTGTGCCGTAAGATGGTCGACAAGCGTGCTATTACATTTATCATGGAGAAAGTCCAGACGAATACGTCGAAGTGAATCAGGCACATGTGCAGACAAGAGAGCTTTGGCAAAATCCTGTCTGGTGTCTGGACGTGGTCCAGCCCAATCTTGCGTGAGATATCCTGCCGCCTCTTGTTCTGTCTTCGGAGACCACTCACCGCCTCCAATACGACAGCCCCAGTAATCCAGATTGGGCAACTTGACAACAAGGTCGACCATCACACGGTAGTCTAGTTGCACTGGCGCCCGGTTACAAACCGGATCTTCTGCTCTCCTGCCAAATGTCCAACAGTAGTTATTTCCTATCTCCAGGGAACGGACCGATTTGAGTAATGGGAGTTCCCCAGGCTCCAATAAATGAACTCGCCAGCTCAAGTGATCATGGTACGAGAGTGAACGTCCGCGAATGATTGGTCGCGAGGGAGGGCTTATCATGAGCCGAAACTTTCCATATACATTTTGGCTTTCTGCACGTTCTTCGACCGTTTTTATAGTCTTGAACAGATAAGCGATACTTTGAGTGAAGATCTTGTCATGCTTGCTGAGTTGGTCCGCGTTGTCGCGACGCTCGCTATCCTCGGGAAGAGGAAGGCTGATTCCGAATTCCAGATCGCGCAAATACAGAAGCCGATGGCCAGAGAAAGTGGCAATAAACTTCTCAGCGTTGTCCTCGCCTAGTGTGAGTTTTGCAAACGCCCCAGAGTATTTTTCAGTGGCAAAGCGGAATGCATGAGATAGTAATAATGTATTCTTAAGACTATCACGGGAGAGATACCGGCTGATTCGATCGATTAATTCTTGTGGCAGCTGATCCATGGACAGGGATTGTATGTGAGTAGCGAGCAAGGTTGAGGTGATTGTTATCGACATGAAAGAAGCGCGGGGTTTCTGCACCACAGGTGGAAATCAACTATCAATACGACGTCCGTGTATCAACCGATCACTGCTGCCAACTTAGTTGATCTGTGTTCTTTGTTCAACAAGACTATTTACAACCACTTCTATTTAGTACACTCCCACTCCCACACAGAAAAAAAGACACTCCCTGACATGACAGCTCGCTCAGGATCCCACATCACCAAAAATATTACAAAAAACATACAACAGCGGGGATTTGTTAGTGGTCACCCACCTAACTACTAATCCGCCGGTACACTGCTTGTGTATGGATGAGCGGACGGGAAGCATTGTTATCTACTGGCCGCTCACCACAAAAGTCGTTAGTTGAACCGCATACTTTCTCTTGGGCCAGTCGTGCTCGATGTATTATTCATCCAACATTAGAACGCAACGCGGCATACTAACTGTTGAAAATCAACAAGGCGAAAACCCCACTTTTTTGGAACCCCATGCAGTTTTAACACACGCAAGTGTCTGGTGGAGATGGTACCCGACTAGCCGGCAAGCGTCTTCCTCTGCGGCCGGCCCCATGTTCATCTCGCCCACCTGTACCCCTAACAGACGCGTCATGCCTTTTGCTGAGAATGCTATTACGTACCTAGGTTTCTTAGCTGAGAGATAGTTTATGTGTGTCACGTAGACAGGTTTTGATTTCGTTTCTACGCCCAGACATGTCTTGCTTGCCACCCCACATTTGGTGTTTCGTCCCAAGAGTTATGCCATCCCCAGGGCGAATGTTGCTTATACTTATCACGTAAAAGATAGTAATTTTTCGTCTCGTACAGTGAGTTAGCGATTGCGGTACTCAGATGATCAACGATGTAAGTTGCCACACTCGATATAGGCTTTGAGGATCAAATGAATCAAAGTCAAACATTCCTTACTCTCCTTGTTCGTCGTCACATTGGCGTCATTCGGTCAGGAGATCGCAGCTTCGAATACTTCAAAGGGTTAATGTGGGCGGTCTTCAGCCTCAACATTGACATATCGGGCGACGACACTATTGTCAAAGGGTGGCTCGTGACCAGTGCGCCGAAACTGAAATCCATCGAAGAGAAGCTTGAGCAAAAGATTCGCCATTGTGCCGTCATGACCTAAATCTGGCCAGATGTAGGGCCGAGAATCAGCAGACATGTCTGTGGACTGAGAGCCTTCCGCATCCCGATCAAGATACTTACACACCTTTCAGTACGAAGCAACTAGGATCCATCAATCTCAACATAGAAAATGATGCTCATCGAACCACTTCTAGACCTTGAACGATTGCAATAACTTTAGTTGATTAAAAACACGAGTAGTCACGTCTGGGTAAGTGTCGTCATCTCATTCATTGATATCTCGCATGAGCTCTCCATGGGTTACAATCGTATGGCAGTCCGCCATCAAATTACTTCTAGGCTAACACCACCGAAGGAAACCCCTCCGACCCATTTTCTCTCCCAAGGCTTTGAGATCACAAATGCAAGCTCACCAAGTGGCCGGCTCAGTGGTGGTTTACGATAGGGGTGATAGACGCTAATAATAGGTATACAAAGTGATAAATATAAGAGTGTTACATGTAAAAACGCTTCTGTCTGAACTTAGTTTAGCTGCATATAATTTCCGGTGTTGGGGAGCTCCTGCTAGCTTCTCCACCTATAACGCTTTTGCCTCACACCACAGTAAAGTATGCCACCGCTAATCGGCCGAGCAATGCCGATCTACCACGTTGGTACTGGGGAAGAGGATGCCGGCCCAATGGTAGGACACAACCCAACGGTACGCACATTGCACTCATTATTGCGCCTTGACCATGCTTTCTAGATTATGCCTTGACGATATTCTCAAAGCAGTTGTCCAAGCACTGCTGCAAACACTACCAGCTATTGGAACCCACCTTTACGAGCGAAAGGTAACATCGTCTTGTGATCTTCCATCGTGTTTGAAGGCGTCTGTTCTCCTATGCGAATGTTTAGTTTCAAAGGCATATCCTCGGCATGATTGTTTAGTGGAGACAACATTGCTGTATCTATTTTAAGCAGTGCGTCAGCCGAGGCCGTCACCAATCAGAGATCGATAGGGGGTTGCGCTTTACTTCTTTCGGCTAGTCGCCAAGGACTTCGGGCCGATGCCGTGGCAATTGCACGTCATTTCCGCCAAAACCTTCTTAGACGGTCATGCATCTTCCATGGGTGGGGGGCGCGCCACAGCCGGTGCTGGCCATTGCAGGGTCACAAAACTGGGGATACGATAATTTACCCTCGTATTCTGACGGGATGAAGTCATAGCGTTGCACTTTGGTCATCGGCGCCGAGCGTGGGCACTGTTCAGCCTCGTTGAAGACAAGCATTGATTGGGAGATGATGTAGGACAAGGGCAGGAAATACGAGAAGGCATTTGCATATATGAGAGATGGGATGCTGCTCTCTTTGTGCCTCCATCCAAACATCAACTCATCAATTCTACACTAATACTTGATCATTACAACTACCACTTCCACACTTCAACAACACCACCTCCAAACCATCAACATGAAGTTCACCACCACCGCCGCCGCTGCCTCCATGGCTGCCATCTCCTTCGCCCTTCCCCAGGCCTCTACTCCCTTCCCTCGTCCCGAGGCTGGAGACATCTTCCGTCTTATGTCTCTGCGCACCGGCACCCCCATCCAGTATGGCAACGTCCAGGCCAAGGATGGCGGCCTCGTCATCAACTCGCCCGACCAGAACAACAAGACCTGCATCATCAACGGCGACCGTAACAACATCACCAGCGGCATCAACTACGCCTCCTTCTTCCTCAACAATGAAACTGGCAGCGTCAACATCTACACCGACAACCCCCCTCTCCAGCTGTACGTTGACCGCAGCGGCATGGGCATGGGCAACGTCCGCTACACCACCGGTGTCCAGCCCATCGGCAAGAACCAGGAGCGCGGCCCCTTCAAGATCAACGACGACGGTGACCTCGTCTTCGCTGCTGGTGGTCTTACTGGCGATATTGGCTTCCAGGCTTGCCCCGGCGCTGTTGGCGGAGGCTGGAAGATCTGGCTCTCTGGTGTTGACAAGCCTGCTGGTTCTGAGGGATGCACTCCCTTCACCATGAAGGCGCTCAAGGAGGACGAGCCCAAGAAGTGCCTCTACACCTCTGCTCCTGTTTAGATGCTGAGCTGGTAGAGATATTTGGAGAGTGTATATATTGATAGCTTTGAAGACGGAACTTTTGATTCCAATGTGTATATGACATCGCATTTGTGCGTCTGCATAGCATTTTGCTTATAATCAGCTAGAATTAGAAATAAAAATGTTCATCTATACACCGCGTTCCTTCTTGCTATGATTTTTTACCTTTAACCAGTGTAAGAGGCTACGTTCAAGGAGCTATCGCACAGGTACATTGTAGTTGTCTTCGATAGAGAAGAGAACTGTAGAAGCTTGAGCTCATGAGATATGCTCTAAGAACAGCTCGGCGTAATGTACGGCCAGACTCAGTTATAGTCTAAACGCTGCTCGAACGTCGTGATCAGTGCGCCTGATCGCGTGTGACTAGTAGCTTAAGTAATTCTTGAGCTTCTCTCTTCTATACTTTAGTTCTTCTACAGATATTGTAGTTCCCTATAAAACTTTGGACACTATCTAATAAGCCTAGCTAAAAAGAGTCTTAGTCACTGAGTAAACACCGCATTCAACTGAGTATAAGGTGCTGGGATAGCGCCTTAACTGCTTTCTTATATTGCTGTTACTACAATACCGCGTTGTGAAAATCTGCTGTTAAGCATCGATATCACTTGGAAAACAATAAACAATAAAGAAGAGTCTTAGACTAGTTGTTAGATAGCAGGCTTTCTGGTATGCAGTTGAGTGTCAATGTCGATCGCAACTATATTAGCTGATCCGTCCCGATTTTACTTCAGCCTTACTTGTACGAGGCTATATAGATCTAAAGAGGACACTAATCAAGTGGCAGAATAAAAAATAAAACGCTTAATCGTCAATAACTATCGATCCTGTTCAGTCTCTCATCATATCTGACAATGAAGAGTCTCACTGCCTCTACAACGAGCAACAAACACACAACAATAACGTCAAACTAGAGCCTGCGGGAGGCAACAGTCATCCTAACCGACTCGAGCAAACAGATCCCTTAGTACTGTCAAATCGAGATACAATGCGAAGCCCCGGAAATCTGGGACATTGTACACCTAGAGGACAACACTTAACCTCGTACAAAGCTGACTGAACCTCTCCCTCTAATTTTATCTGACTACAAACTAGCCGCTACTCTGAGAAATACATTATCAGCTTCATCCTCCTCTTTACAAACCGCGAGAGGCAACACATGGGCGCCTACACAAGACATAGTTGTCCTAGTTAACCCTATTGCTCAAACTCCAGCTATATTAGCTCAGCACTTATAATTATTAGCGGAGGGGAAGGAGGCATATTATGGGGACTTAAATAAATTCAGGATAGTGTTTGAATCATACAAAATACGCAAACGAAGCTATCGAGAGGAACGCACAAATATTGCGGCAATGATCAGACACCTGAACACGACAATCAGTCTATACCTTTGAGTGAGCTGGTTTGAGAGACAAAGAACTATTCCCACCTGGATTGCGAATCTCTAGGCAGCAATAGGAGTAGACCTTGACGATGAGATTAGAAGGGTACGAGAAAGGTACCACGATTCGCTGAGACCTATGAGACGCCCGCAAAATTGGGAATCATGGCTCAGCCAATATGACCAAGCTGCCGCCCGCACCGAAGCCCTGGAGATAAGGGACCTGATAAAAAGCAAGCTGGTCGTGGATAACTTCCTGAAAACAGTCTCTAAGATTGCCCCAGCATGGATGGCCACATTCACTGGAGCAGGAAGCGACCGGAACAATATGGAAATAATGGAGATAATGAAGCTCTTCTGCGAAACATGAGCCTATATTACTTAACACGAGGCAAATTAAGAAGTGCCTTTATGACGGGTGAAGCAGCTAACGCGGCGAGCGGTGAAGCCGACTTGAACACACATGGGGACGCTTTAAGTGTGCATATTAGAGCGTCATCTACTAATCCTTGCCTGGGGAACTAAAGGAATTCCGATAAACGCGAAATAATGCACCTAACAACAACGCGAATTAATTCTATGAAGGGAAAATAGCAGAAGCTAGCGACACATATCCTGCTTGTAAACAACACTATAACACTAGTAGCTATCACTATATTAACTTAGCTCTAGAGACCCTGGATTATTTTAAACTAAACAAATATATCAGCAGTGCAGCAGCAGCAGTTGGGGGGATACTTACTGATAAGGTATGGTAGGTAACGGTGTGAGGAGAAGAAGAAGAGGAGAATATATATTTTGGCGCTTTTTAGTGCCCTAGCGACCTATAGTTGCTTCTAATAGCCACCGCCTATTAGTGTTTAGTTGTGTGCGTAATATTTTAGTACTAAATCTTATTATTGCCCTTAGAGCCTCGGACTACTAAGCCTAAGGCCCAAAATATTTCGACTTCCGCATCTTATATCTAGCACGAAGGGTGTTGACATTTATCGTTCTCTATATATCTTTCACTACTCTACTAGCGGATAAAATCAATAAAATAAGATAAAAAAATATATCGCTAAGTTAGTATAGCATAAACTTTAGCACAATATAGACTTATAGAGAATAGCACAGGAAATAAACCTAGGAACGAAGCGACTACGCCTAACTATAGCATTATGCTTAATTGCACCATATATTAAGATATCTTAAACTCTCAACTCTAGTACTAATTAAATAGATAGGCGCACGATCGCAAGGTTCAAAGGTGGCGTAATAGTGGCGGCATTTAGCGTAAGCTAACAAGGATATCTATTTAAGTATGCATTCATCCTTAAATCTCGCTCGACTACGCACATCTACAATAATCTCTCGAGGCTCAAGGAATTACGCCTACTAGCGATTGGAGACTATATCTAGGCTAGAAATATAAAAGTCTGGATAGGAAGATATGGAAATGTACTCGTAACAACCAAGGGAGCACAAGGGGAGCACACTCACCGCTTGGACAATACAGCATGATGTCCAGGTTTCCTTTGCAGCTTGGTATTGTTCGACTATTCAGAAGACAAGGTACATGGTTGGAAAACAGAAAAGATCTAACAAGCCCTTAAATATTCTAATAGCCTCGAAGTATCTATAAAAAGCTGCAACGAAATCGGATGGATAGCGCAATATAGAGAACCTCTTTGGTGCAGCATAGCCGCATTTTAGTAGGGCTTAGGGTGCAAGTAGTAGCGGTCCCTATTTAGATTGTATCGAAACTGTTTTCGGCTTTCGGTAAGCAAAGAACAGTAAATGTTTGAGTCGTACCAAAACCATTTTCCGCTTTCGGTGAGCAGAAAACAGTAAATTGACCATTACTAGGTTGACGGCTTTTGACGGATCAGACAAGTGATCTAGTTCCCAATGTCCCATGACTGTATGTGAAAGAGTCGTCCATATGTAAAATACATGTTGTTATTTTGCTGCTATTGCCACGCAACTGTTTGCTGTTGTATCGCATATGTCCTGGTATCTTCAATCGCTTTACCACAAGTAATCAACAGCCAATGGAGCCGCCAAACGTATATTCCGAATTTATCAAAGTGAGATCTGCAAGCACTCACAATGTACAACTCAATGTCGCGATCATCAGCTCAACCGCTCACGTGGTGATGACCGAACAGGCTGTTGTTACTGTACGTACCGCCGCTAGACAAAAGTAGAAAAAGGCTCAAGACTACGGATCCGGACAAGAAATTTAGCCGCGACGTTCAGGGATCTGGGATTCCGTAATGCAGGGATTCCGGGCTGGCAGGTGTTCCGGGCTGACAGCCTCTGCAAGGCGCTTAAGAATCGTCTGTGCAGACGCGCCCGCACAGGAGAAGTTCGCCCGCAAAGGAGAGGTTCCCCCGCAAAAGCGTCAGAAGTGCAACGCATCAAAATTTTGTGACTCGATGCGGCATGGTAGGCTGCTGGAATCTCGTTTTCGCCCTAACAATATGCCAAGCGCGGTTGAGAAGGGACATGACAATGACCAGTTGCAGCGTTGGCAGTAGTAGACAGCGCTAGTATGCTGGCACAGCGCATTGATATAGGGGGACGTTCGCCTACCAACCATTCTCACAGCAATTGTTGGGGGATCCACCAATTTGATCCTTCTTCGTACCTGCACTTGGCACTATGCACGGATTTCCCCAAATCATGGAATTGCTCCAGGGTATGGCGGTTCGCGCTGCGCACACAGCCTTGACACACAAGTGATATTCTCCAAGTCTAGAAAGCGTAGAAAAAGAACAAACTCTTGTGTGCTGAGGATACGCGACTTAAACCCCTTCTATCAGATTTACGATCATTAAGTTGTTCTATTAAGGCTTCGTTTTAAGTAGTATGGAAACAGTTTATTACAGTCCTTCCCTCGAGCGATGGAGAATAAAGAGGGAAGAAAATCAACTAGAAGGTATCCTACATGAACACATAATCAATTAAATCGGTTCAGCCTATTAGACAGACACTATGTGGATACAGCAACCGATGTGAAGTTTTTTTTTGACAACACATCGTCTCCATCTAGTACCGAGAACTTTGGACGGTCGTATCACCGAGTTCCGCAGGATATTGCCGAATGCCAGGCAGCTCTACCATCGGTTCATTGTCGTTCCAGCTATTGGGAACTTCGTGTACGCCATGGTTAGTGCACTTCTTTTCATACTCATCATACTCTATGTGCTGGACGCCTGCATCGTGAACATGTGGTTGTGAGGCCTTGTTTCTCGTAGAAGATTTCCACCAGAAAATCAACACAGCTAGTAGAGCAAAAGCTCCAAGAACAGCACCGACACCAATGCCAGCTTTGGCGCCTGTAGAAAGACCGCTACTTGCGGAGGTATTGCGGTCACCGCCAGGCTGTGACCCGTTACCTCTACCTCCTTGACTTTCCAGAAGTGACCACTGTCCTTTCCAGCTATTCAAGAACATATCTTCACCGTCGAAGCCTTTAATCATCGTCGCATCGTTGGCTATGTCGACGTGCTGACCCTCTCCAAGTCCTTGCCGCGCAGGACCTGGACCAGGTGCCTGCGCAAGCCAGCTCGTTTTCGTGTTCCAATTTCTCCCAATGAAGGCAGCTTGGATGAACGCACGTCCCAATTTGTTTTCGAATTTGGTTGGGACGCATGGAAAGTATTGTTTAGGCGTATCGGTGACCGGCGCTTCAAGAGTGAGGTTCAGAAGTGCAAAGGGGACCTTGATGACTACATTGTGTGCAGCACCGACGGTAGGCGGGAAGACAAAACCAAGACACGACGGCGATGACACAATCTTCGCAAAGTCCGGATCTTTAGTATGCCAGAGGTGATATTTCAAGTCCTCATCGAACGATATAGGCAGAACGCTAGCCAGGTTGTCGCAGGCCTGACGCGGAAGATACAGGTAGGGCGCAAGTGGATCTGGCCAGATGGAACTTTGGCCAGTAGATATCAGCTTCTCCTTGGTTGTAAAGTTAAATGGTGAACCTTCAGATGCGATACCGATGCTGATGTCGAGTAATTGCACTGCTTTTTTGGTTGAGAATGCAGTTATGGGTTCTATAACTCTTCCTTTGCCGTAACCTTCAACACAAGTGATCAAGGATAATTGAAGGCAGCGGAGCCGATATGCAGGCCATAAGAAACAGGAAGGTGTTAGTTTATTGTCGTACAGCCATCCATTGAACGTATACGCGTTGATCTTTTCGCTGATGTTATTTGGATTTTGGTGGAATTCCTGGACGGTTTTATCTGCCCCAAGAGCTAGGATGTCCAGAGACACGCCGCCGACATTTCCGTTTGGATAAGAAACATCGCCGGAGCTGGCGCTTGCCAAACTAGCGTTGTATGCCGTGCGCTCGTTGATGGTGATGGCAAGAACGACATGCTTTGCTTGCTCCACATTGATGCCAGTCGGCTTATCGGTCTAGTTAGCCGACCAGGAAATAGGTTGTTGATCTGCTTGGTACGGATCAGGATTCCAGGCACCCCGAATGCCATACATGGTGTCGGAATATTATTCGCATGCTGACGCTGTGAATGTCATAGACTCGTAGGAACCTCCTAGATAGACAGAAAACTCCAAGGTGTTTCAGCTTTTGATGCTCAGACTTATTTGATTTCCCCCAGTTGTAATGAGGACGGCTTGCCAGGGCCCATCGGTGCCAAAATTCTTCTTGCTCCATGGCACTACAAAGTTCTGGCTGGCAGCAACATTTGTTATTGACGCCAACATGAGGTGCAAATAGAACAGCACGCTCGCTAGCGCGGCACGCATGTTTGCCGTAGAGAAGGTAGCGCAGTAAAACAAGGACAGCTAAAATGTCGGGTTTGGGATAGGAAGAGATGTGGGTGGCGTGTTTGTATGAAGCGTTTTGTACTGTGAGACAAGGCTTGCCCAAATCAAAGGGTTATAGGATGCACTGAGCTTCTTGGCTTCGAACTTGCATTTACCGCGCCTCTCAAAAGCTACTTGCACATTGGTGTGTTCCCGTCTCGACCTGGGTTTGCGACGCATGCCGCTACGTTAGATCCAATGATGAGGCGAGCCGCCGTGCCGGTATCTGCTGGAACGCGCGCCACGAGATGCGTTGTAATTAGCCGCTGCGGGTGACGAGCTGCGGGTGACGGACTCGAAACTAACCCTAATGCTAATACATCGACATATGTTCATCCTACCAATCAATCCCGATTATCTACTAGTTATGCGCTTTTCAGTCGCTCTACTCGAAGCTTTAATTACTTGGGCACGGCTCGTGATATCGGAGACATCCATTCCCTTCCACTGCGACTGAACTACAACAGGCTTGTGACGGTACGTGTTGGACTATGTTTGAAAGTTGGACTCCTATCCAACGGTATAAGCTGTTGCACTCTCCTTACGATGCTGAGGCTGCCTCCGATATGCCACAATCAGCACACTTTTCAGAATGGTTCACATTTCGACGCATCCGTACCACTTTGATTATAAGCGCATTGCTGCTTGTGGTTTTGTCTCTTTCACACTTCGTCACCCTGCCTCCTAATGGACTTGCCCCGCTGCAACACACTGCTGATTCGTCCTCAGCCACAACATCCGACAATGGAGTAAGATGGAGCGACTTTGCGTATGTGCAATACGTCACCAACGCAAACTACCTCTGTAACTCTCTAATGATACTCGACGCGCTTTACCGCTCGGGGGCAAAGGCGGATCGCATCATGATGTACCCAGAGGAATGGCATGTAGCTGAAGGCAACACAGCCAACGTTGCGACCGAGAGCAAGCTTCTTGCAAAAGCCAGAGACGTCTACCAAGCAAAACTTGTACCAATACAAGTGCAGTCATTTGAGAAAGGCGATGCAACTTGGAAGGACAGCTACACGAAGTTGCTAGCCTTCAATCAGACCCAGTACAAACGCGTAATGTCTCTCGATTCAGATGCCATCGTCAGGGAGGTAAGTGTTTACCCAGATCTTTCAACTGCTTTATCTCATACTGAACAACTCTTCGGAGCAGCATATGGACGAGCTCTTCATGCTGCCTTCGTCACTAGTAGCAATGCCGCGAGCATACTGGCTAGACCAACCCTTTCTGTCTAGCCAACTGGTCCTTATCGAGCCTTCTGTTAGAGAATGGCACCGGATCCAAAAGTTCATGGAAAACGACGACTCTGGTTTCGACATGGACATATTGAACACCCTGTACAAAGACTCTTGTCTAGTCATACCACACAAACGATATGATCTCCTTACCTCAGAATTCCGGTCAGAGACGCATGAAAGATATCTTGGCTCAGATGAGGCATGGAACGGAGCGAAGGTGTTGGAAGAGACTAAATTTGTCCATTTCTCCGATTGGCCAGTGCCCAAACCGTGGTATGAAATTCCAGAATCGGTAATAAAAGAGCACCAGCCAAAGTGCAAGGAGAGAAAATATGGTGAAGAACCGGATTGCAGAGACCGCGATATCTGGCTGAATCTGTATAAGGAATTCTCTGACAACCGTCAGGTGAGTGATTTGCTACAAACTTACGAACCCAGACAAGGAGAGAAAACTCATTTATCAACAGCGAATCTGCGGTCGTAGCTACGACAAACGATAACTAATTGGTTCGAATACTTCGCCTCCTGTCACACCTCTAAGATACGAGATAGTTGTGCCATGAAAACGAGGCCACTCATCTTTAGCAGACATTACGCGAGCCATGTACAAGATTATAGTTCCATGAAACCTGTTATGTTATACTTTCGGGGCAGTCTGGGTGGCAACCGAAGTAGCATATCTGTCTTTGACATTTTGTATTCCTGCAAAAGTAGAGATTGGGTGGTAGATTTCTTATTAAAGTACGTGTCTGTTACACGTATATTCGTGGCACAACGTCTCGTATACACTTCTCTTCCATATCTTTATGTCCTCGCAACTTATGTATAGCATCGTCTAACAATCATACACTAAGTGCCTATGATTCATATCGAAGCACACGACAGTTCAGAGTTGTTTCAGGTCAATTCATTAGAGTAATCAAGCCCGTTAGAATAAAGAAAAGTGTGGCCCAAGCACGAAATCTTCGCCCATGACATGGAATGTAATCGTGTGGCAATTGCGAGCGTCAACCGTTTCATGTCCTTTTCCCGGCGTCTAAACGGCAGGTTTTATGGATATCTTTGTTTCAAGCGTGGAATGAGTTTTTGGATGTGGACTGTGGACTTGATGCGTCGAATGTCTTCGGTGTTGGGACGTTGGAATCTAAGTTTTCAGATGTCGACTTTAGCCCGATGCAACTGAGCGTTCAGATTGATTCGGTGACCTGGAGCGTTTGTGTAGTACGACTCAGTCAACCCCACGAATCTGTTGCGGTAGTCTGTGTACGAAATTAGAATTGGAACTGTCGTTCAGTCGTCCTCTGCAACCATAATCGTGAGCAACTTAGAGGCCGGTATCTGCAGGCGCTGTTTCGAGTACTCTCTCCAAGCGCCGGAAGAAAGAAGCCCAGAGCACTGCTGGTGTGCCAGCTCATAGTGATTTATCTGGCGGAACCAAACGTTGTTCCAGAGGTGAATAGTGAACTGTCGCGGATAGGCTCACTTTCATTAGCGGGTATTCTTGTGCTAGAATTAGAAGAAGCTCACTATAGAAACTTTTGGTATATAACAGCTGCTGTACCTCTATTGCTAATATCGTTGCTATCCCGCACATCTCAAATCAACAGGTTTCGCAGGAATTGATCATGTCAGCAATTTAAGGCCAGATTGACTTGTATAGAGCTGGTAGAGGTACGTATTGAATGCAACAGTTTATGATCATGTGATGAGGTAGCATACTCTAGGTTTCCATAGAAATCCGGAAGATAATGGAGCTATGAAACGGCATGGTCTTTGACAACATAGTTCGGTATGAAAATGTCTACACCGAAATCGTCCCATGGTCGATGCACAATAATGTTAGTGAGATTGACCGAAGTCAAATTTGGTACTACGACAGTGTTTTTCCTATACCTTTGTGCCCTTGTCGTGAAACAAGAGATCAACGGTATTTCGATACCCTGAACATGTGCGACGAGCTTTGACGCATTGCCCGCATGATGTGAATTGATCACACTGCGATACACGATTAATATTACCATACAAGACCACGAAGACTCCAATCTATTGCTTTTATCAGAGCTATGAACGTGAAGAAGAAAAGTGATTGCAAAGAAAAATGTCACTGGATAACTACAACAGAGAAGACAACACGCAATCATCACTACGCGTGAATGGTTCCCATCTCCATCTCACCCATAGTCTCCATCATCATCATCTTTTCCTTCTTTTGCCGCCTATCTTCAAGCTTTCCCTTGATTGACGCCCTGGTGCCTGAACAGCACATTGACGAGGAAAACAGCGCGCTTCCCAGCCATAATAACGCGTTGATGAGATCGCACCAGACTGCTCGCTCCATTCGACCTGTATTTACTCCCCCATACGCTGGCGTCATGTCGCCTGCAAAGTAGACTTTGTAGAAGACCGCAAAGAGTGCAAACCAAAACACAGTTAGGATCCAGTCGATTACCCACGAAAAGCGGTAGTATCGCACGGTCACGCCGTTGATAATTAGGAAGAGAAGTGTGGTGCCAAAGGCCACCTGTGAGAAGACGAAGCTTCCTGATGCTTCTCCGCGTCCATTGCCGTGTGTCAGCTCAATGGCGTATGATATGCCTGAGGCCAACGCAAAGATAAGCTGGAGCACCTGTACGCTTAAGCGGAATAGTGATACGAGAGGCTTGTGGGATTTTCCATTGATAGCGGATTTGAAAGCGCTTGGTTTGATGAAGTGTGTCTTGAAATAGGGCGGTGGAGGCATTGGCCGTGGCGCATCAAAGGCTGGCGGTGCCTCATTAGGTACGGCGCTGGCTGATGACGCAGAATTTTCTACCTCGCTGAAAGGAATAGCCTCTAGCGTTTCGACTTGTGTAGGGATTCCCATTGTTGTGTGTAGACGAGTGAGATTGAGGTGTACGACTTGACGCAGTTTGTAGGAGCGGATATGAACGGGGTCGAGGACGAGGACAACCAGGGGTTATATATGCGACAAGAGTTATTTATGTACCGTCCTAGTAGAGCGAAGAAGAAAAATTAACATTTAGCTGTCCTAACTCCTGCATCCTTACATCACTGTCACCGTATTTTGTTTGTGGCTTTGATCGTATTCAGAGCGTACTCTCTTTCAGCGCGTATTCGCGAGTCAGGGTAGCGCACTAACCCCGATATGGATAGTGTCCCAGGATACATTCTATGGGCTGATTCGCGCTAGACTGCAGAGAGATAGGTCTGGAACGATTCGCGACGGCATCCTACACTAGGGCCATCGAAGATCGTTCGATAGTACCCAAGGGTATTATTTGGTGCTGTTTCGAATGAGTCCGAGTGCTTTCCGGCTCTTCTTATCACTCTCTCCAGGCCGAATCACAGCTCACGAGCATTTCTCATAGATGAGAGCTATCAAACGTACTTGAGACGCCTTTTCGGTTGAATTTTCTTGATTTATACATATCGCATCCACTCAGAGCGTCCGAGGTGAATCTCTATTGCGCATGGCATGCAGAGCAGAAGCAAGGTTCTTTGCAACGGCTGCCTTAAGTCCATTGACTGAAATGGCACTCCTGATCTTCAGACTTCCCCAACAATACAATAGTACTTCATGTTGCAGCGCGGGACGGGATGTATGGCAGTGACAAGAAGATAGCAGACGACGAGGCTAGTGTGGTTCACGTTCGGTTGATCGTCAAAATGCGGACGGATCTCCCGTCATTTGGTAGCCTTGGGCTGGTGTACAAGCTCATCTATGCAGATCCCATGTAATCAGTGCTGATAGCAAATGTGAGCTTTTGATGAATCAAGGTCACTCGATCGTAGGTAGTCCGAGGTTGAACGAGTCAGCTGGAACTACAATCCGAGGGCGCTAGTGGCACAACCACTGCCCAGCCCGTTTACCTAGCCATGACTCATTGAAAAAATGACGATATCAGAAATGCTAGCTGCCAGGTCAAGAGCATATGTGCAAAGTCCGCGGTAGAGCTGAGCACAACATGCTTCACAGTTAACCCAAATATGCTTCAGCAACGGTCATATTCACTAGTAATTCAAGCAAAGTGCAGCTTCAGAGCATTGTCATCAAATGATCAGAATGACCATACGTGTATAATCGTAAAAATTTCCACCAAGCGTATCAGACTGGTTTCTACAAGCACTGAGATTTAGGAAATTCGTAACGTCCCCTATACATAGCAACTCTTCGTAGCTCACCTGTGCACCAATAACAAGAGGTCGGCCGGCGGCGTCATTTTAAATCTACCGACGAAGTAGGTCTATAAAATGTAGTCGTCGTCAAGATTTCGTTGTCGGTATGTTACTAGATTTTTATGACACTAGCGCTTCAAGTTTCAAGCACCATTCCCGTGGAAGCGAACTCAAAAACATGAAATTTATAGACTGCTCTAACAATCAAGCTATAAAAGAAAGAAAAGATCGAGTAGTCAATCGAGCAAGATTATTCACATCCAGAAACGAAGGTCTCGTATTATATTGGAAGCCATCAAATCAGCTTCTCATGTAGCAAAGTCAAGTATATGGTAGCAATTTGGACAGCCATACTCACGCCAGCCGTGGCGTAAAGACCAGGTCGCACCTGTCATGGCGCGAACGATATCCATTAGCTTCAAATGGTGCCATCTTCTCTGGTGTTGTCTCGGACGCCAGAGTGATCCTAAACGCGCGAAAGGTAGCAGCAAGAATCATGCGCATTTGATACGTCGCCATGTTTCCTCCTGGGCAGCGACGAGCGCCGACACCGAATGGAACAAGATGACGCCGTTTCTCAGCACTGTTCTCCTCATCGAGCCAGCGCAGTGGGTTGTAGCTGTCGAAGTCTGGGAAGAGATCGGGGCGTTGGCGACTCATCGAAAGGGATTGCGTGGTGATGACCGTGCCTCCGGCCAAGTAGTATCCAAGAACGTCCATGCCGCCAGCTGGTACCGTACGGCTTCCGGTGAGGGCTACTGGCGGGCGAAACCTAAGTCCTTCTTTGATGCATGCGTCTAACAGTTTGAGAGAGTCGAGTTCTTCGTATCCACTGTGGGCACACGCCTCTCTGTTGACCTCCCGCTGCAGCTCTTGGTTCTTGGCTAGCTCATAGTAGATAAAAGTGAGTGCTGACGAGGTAGTCTCAGTGGCAGCAAGAATTTGGCCAGCCATCTCAGCACCGAGTTCGGGGTTTGTCCATGACTGTGTAGGATATTTGGCGCTTGTATCAGTGAACAATTGGTAGACGCTTGGATCCCCTTCGCTTATGTATTTTCCTTCGGCGGCCTGTTGACACAATGCACTACCTAGGTCAAAAAGGGCATCGCTTGAGCGCACGCGGAATCGAGCATGTTTGAATGGGCTGTACTGCAACCAGGTAAACAGCCACTCGGGAAGACAGAGCCTCCAAACGACGAGGAAATTGTATTCTCCCACCACTCGAGGAAACGAGTCACACTCTAGGTCCACGCTAGAGCCTCCCATGATGACTTGAGAATTCTTCAAAGTGCAGATGCGGAGGTGTTCTACAACGTTTTCTGACTTGCTTCCATCAGACCGTGCAAGATCGCGCACCATAGCTTCGGTATTAGTGACGAAAATGTCATGTCGATGTTTAAGGCTCTTCGTTGTTGTTGCGATCATGACGGGATGGCGGCGTTGGCGTGCAATAGGATGTTGCGGATAAGTGACGGTCCAGTCGTGACCGCCAACGCGCAAAGCACGAATAGACGTAGGTGAGGTGTCTAGATCCTTCCTCCCAAAGATCTTTTCGACGGCCTCGGAGTCGTTCAAGATGACGAGGTCGGGGCCAATCCTGACAATGGGTCCGTACTTTGTCATCAGCTTGTCCGCCTCGAATGAGAGGCGGCCATGCCACCTTTGCCAGCGGATCCAAAGAGATGTCGCTGAACTGACCCAAGGCCCAGGAATGTGGCGTAAAGTATGGATATGGGCACGATAGATCATCTTGATGATTTGAATGACAACAGGGATCATCAAGAGCAGCCATGGTCGCTCCTGCAAGAGTCCATGGACGCCAGGCCCCGGTTCCATGAAATTGGATCGTTGACAGTGCTAGTGGACGCCCACTGGTTATTCGCCGAAGAATTGGAGTCTAGATTTTCGGCTATTAAAGACAAGGTGAATAGAATATCTGGAGGGATGCTATAAGAAGGTGGGATGTATGATTATGCGTCCGTCAGTTTCTTTCGCTTTTATATGTATTTCCAGATAGAATCAGAAACGGGATTTTTGAGGATCTAGTCACTGTAAACAATAACCTAGCTTCATCAGGCTACTGAATAACCCGTGATTGCTGAAACAGGGTCAGATCCGGATTACATTCCATCCTTTCCAAGCACTGTCTCAAGTCGCCACCTGCGGTCGGCCCGCCTGATGCTGATTCTCATTGTCCTGCCCTGGAAGAATTTGCATTCATTGGCTGTCACATGACATGCCTTGGCATACCTACATATAGTGGAATCTCCCGATTCCTAGTTAGCTAGCTCATACAATACAATGGAGACGATACCTCAACTCTCACATTGGCTAAGTGAAGCGATTGAGCAATGCTGAATTGAAGATCGAGTGTCTGGTGTTGCCAGATATTGACAGTAAGCTGCGCAACGGTACCTAGGGCATCAATCCACTGGCGGGTTCGTCGGCCTGGCCCAGGCGCTCCACAAACACTGGAATTAGATCATGGCAATTTTGGAAGCTTCGGCGAGTTAACACATAAAGCTCTGACAAAATGGACTGATCATACTGGCAAGAGTACTGAATAACAATCCTAACAACTGGTGGCAATGGCGATCCAGAGGTATCTTCATGCCATCTTGAGACTATTGTACAACAGAAACCCCGCACACATCGGAGATGAGCAAAAATAACAGATGGAGTGCGTAAGTGTGTAGCATAACGACGGAATGATACGAACTCGCGAATCTTAATGGACGAGATTGAGTTTGTGCTCGTCCACTCTATGGTCTAAGCGAGGTTACCGTGCACGGCAATGTACAGCGACGACCATCGCTTCAGCCAACGTCCTGAATCCTAGTAGCTTCAGGGATGACAAAGTATAAGTTGAATGTCCTTGTCCATGCATATTCATAATACTTTTCCTCCTAGCTTAGGTAAGTAAAGTCAGAGCGTCTAAGCCTAGACTACTCGCTTTTGGTACCGAAGTTGTCTCCTGATATTACGTCAATAAGTGTATTAATATACAAAAATAGTAAGTAACGTATTACAGCAAGTAATACAATTTTACTAGGACTCTGATAGAACTATAAGATGTAGATTGATATTTGTTACTAATACTTCACAGCAGATTTTCACAACGCGGCATTGTCTCAACAAGAACATGAAAAAGCAGCTCAATAAAGAAAACAATATATCTGACGTACGAGGTATATCATACACAGACATTTCATTACGTTCTCCTGGCACGCCATAACTCAACGCGTCCTTCCTTGGTCAGATGGTATGTACGCTCGCAATGTCCCTAAGTAGTCTGTCTCTTGCTCTCTAAGTGAACCGTGATCCTCTGCCGATTTGACCGCTACAAAATTCCCAATGGATTCAGGCAGTGTTTGTGAAATTCTCGACAATCTGTGCATGAATGTCTCAAGGTGGTGACGGCGCTAGCGTGGAGCAACCGTGCGTTCGTGATCGCCCTTTTCTCGTGTTCGATTACCGGTACGCACCTCTCGTCATCTACAACCTCCTTTCTTCATACCCCTACATGTCAAACATCCAGCCATGCAAGAAGATTCACCGCTGTCATTGGCACATTTCAACACAGTCTCACCTTCCGCTGATGAAGAGAGGCATGAAGACAAGAAAATAACAAGACGATCGCACCGCAAATCGCGCGCCGGCTGTAAGAATTGCAAGGCGCGCCGCATCAAGGTACGACAAATTGGCGTTTTAATACAGATATTAGACGATGTTCGTGTTCTTCACGGAGGCATCCTAGTGGCTTCAAAAGGGGCAGGTGGTTCTCAGATGGCATCTCCACCCTCCCTCGGCTCTGAGGACAACGCCGTGGCATTCATGAAAGGGGTAGGGCTGAAACTAATGCTTGCAGTGCGACGAGACGAAGCCGGAATGTAACAATTGCAAGCGCAGGAAAGTAAAGTGCGATTTTGCTCAACCAGCATCCTCCTCAAAAAGACTGTCACAAGTAAACAGCAGCTTCATTTCTGGAGAACTACCTCTATCCGAGATCGAGCTCACATATCAGTACACAACATCAACCTGCTTTTCTATTTCGCCATGGCTTACTGGGAGTATCTCCTGGCAGACTCAAATGGCAGAGATCGGGTTCGAGAACCCTTACGTCTTGCATTTTATGTTTGCATTCACAGCATTGCATCTGGCGCATTGCCGTCCGAACCGGAAAGAGGAATACTTCACAACAGCAGATTGGCACTACGAGCGCGCTCTCATTCTTGTCACACCAGAAATTGCAAACCTGAACCCTGACAACTGCGATGCAGTGCTGGTCGCGGTGCAAATGGTTTGCTTCATCAACTGGGGCCGTGGACCGCAACCAGGAGAGTACCTTGCCTTTGGACGAGACAAAAGATCAGAATGGCTGACGATGTTCCGCGGGGTCAGAACGACTCTCTCAAGCATCGAGCACCCGCTGTTCGTTAAGACGCATGCACCCGCAACACGCACGAAAGCTCGCCCGCTGCCGACCCACGAAGTACCTGAAGAGTATGAAAGGCGCCTCGACGAGCTCCGAGCGCACGTGGATTTCGTGTCCAAGGACACGCCTAGTCATGAGGCTGATATCCTAGCTGTCGATATCCTTCGCGAGATGTACGACAACCGATATCAAGGCATAGACAGCGAGTATCATGTATCATTTGGATGGCTCTTCCAGATGACGGACAATTTCCTCGAACGGCTTCAACAACGTGACCCCATCTCGATGATCATCTACGCGCACTTCGTGGTGCTCATCCGTGTGCTGGAGCAGTTCTGGTACATGCAAGGCTGGACTCACCACGTCATGAGTGGCATCTGGGAATCGACGCCCAGAGAGTATAGAGCCTGGTTGGACTGGCCCATAAAGAGGATTGGTTGGATCAAGCCCTGAAGATATTTTCTTTTGGAATGTAGCAGCAATATCGCGACAACATGCACAGGAGACCCCTTCAATGTAGAAGCCCTGGAGGGATACCTTAGTAAGGAACCCTGTCAACATACGTGGGTGTCTCTCAGAAATGAGAAAAAGTTGCGACCGTTCAACAACTATTCGTGCGTGACGTCACATAGCGTAGCCACTCCGCTCTGCAAAATCGCGCCTATTAACGACGGACGGCGGAGCCGACAGTACAACCAGTTCTTAGTGTCTTGTGGTCATTTATAGAAGATATAACAAAGGTGTTGATAATATACTACCGTTTTGCTGCTATTTTCGCAAAATAGTGTGGTACCGGTGTATCGCACATGTCTAGGTATTCCTAATCGTTTCCCCAGACGTACCCTCCAGCTGGTACAAACCATCAAGTGCATATTTCGAATCCATTGAAGCGATACCTACAAGGCCTTTGATCATCTTTAAACCTATATCAAACCAAGCGTCGCCTCTTGCATATAACATCCAACATGGCGGGTACTTCACCAAATAATTTCTTCCTTCGTATTAACATCAATAAAGTAGCCGGAAATGTTCTCTCTTGTCGCAGAGTCAATTGTCAATTAGATCAATAATTTTCCTTACACTCTCCTCACTCGACGTAACTGGCAAGCCGATGCCCGTCCCAGTCGCCGCCGCGATGCCCATATCGGTGGCCATGAATCTGCAGTGAAATGGTTCAGCCATGCATGAAAACGTGCGCGATGGAAAAACCTTTGCTTGCCATTGGACTGATTGGGAGACAAAAGGGAAACGAAAAATTCATCCTGCATGGACTGCAAAGGCAACAAATTTCTCATCCGCAACATGCAGCGTCCTGTCCACTCAGATTAGCTTTTCCCTCCTTTTACTTCTTCTTCCTCTTTTTCATTACTGCATACTTCCTGCCAGAACAGAAAAAAAAACAGCTTACTGTGTAAACCAATTCATAGCCGCCTTGGACATACCATACGCCGCCGCATAGAAATACCAAGGCAGCGGTGCAGCCGTCGACGCCGCACGACTGGATACTGAAATCCACCGCGGCTTCGGCGACCGTTCAAGCAGGCTCTTCGCCGCCTGGAACAGCATTATAGGCGCCAGAGCATTGATGTCGGAGCTGTCAGTAAACGCTTTGGGGTCCACATGTTCCATGGGAGCGGCGCCAATCGAGACACTGGCAGTTGAAATGACAATGTCAATGTGTGTGATGCCGGCAGCTGAGACAGTTGCCATGCCTGCTTGGGGGGAGATGAGGTCGGTGTTCTCGATGCCGGCGATGAAGAGGCGCGAGGCAAGTCCGACAGAGAAGCGATGCAGTTCTGAGGCTTGGGATGACGTGGAGTTGCGGATTGTGCCGATGACGGTGTGGTTGGGGTAGGAGAGATAGGTGGCTGTGAGGTCTTTTCCGATACCTGTAGTTCATATGGGTGTTGTTAGAAGAGCGAGGGGAATAGTGGTGGTAGAAGGTGGATCTAGGACGTATACCTCTGCCGGCGCCGGTGATGAGAACGACTGTTTGGGGAGCCATGATAGGGAGTGCTTGTCTCAAAGTTGTTCCTCCAAGTTTCGAGATGTAGGTCGTATTGTAGGGATCGGGAAATGAGCATATCTACGGTATTGGCTAGTAATTTGTCATCAACGAGTGGGTTTACAGCGACATGCAGGGCGTTGAACATGTTTGATTTTAGATCGGTATATGAGAGCGAATACCAGCTTCGCTATCTCGCTCGCAAAATCAACGCGGTGATTACAAATGGAGAGTTTCCCTGGTCATCCTGAAAGATTCGGGTGCTATCGCCCTTTTGAACAGGTAGTGCAGGTCGAATAGATTTTGACGAAGTTGGACTACCCGGATAAGTAGCTAACACTACTGTTACACCTAAATTCTATTCTCGTACGTGAGACCTTCTCACATTCGACTAATCACCCAATCATTCGCTTCAACACATGTACATACTGAAACCGGTCAACCAGCAAACAATACCTTAAGTTCTCAACGGGCGTGATATCTGAAAGCGTTGAGACCTCAAAGGGGGATATTTCTAGCCACAAAGTACGAAACAAGACCATTAAGACGCCTTTCTCCAGATTAAACGCCACAGAAGAAAAGGAAAGATGGCAGCATCTTTATTCACTCAACTCACTCGTAGAAACGTACTTGAGGTTTTAAAAAAGCTCGCTCATCTCAATTTGTATGAAACATAAGCCTCAGCCCACACTCTTGGCATTGCATCCTAATACGCGCCACCCCCCATGAGCGGATCTTCATCTACAGTCCAAGCTTGTGCGTCGAGCCTAGCCCTCTTCTCCTCACGTGTCTCGCCAAACGGCTCGCTTCGCTTGTTGCTCTTTTTGGTGGTTGCGGGTGTTGGCTCCATGTACATTGGTGTTCCGACACGAGAACCGGTAAACGCAGGAGTAGGAAGCGAGGTATCAGTAAGGGCAGGCGGAGAGTTAGCCTCGTCGTCTTCATCGGCAGTGATGTATTTTTGCTGCTTCACCAAAGGCTCGACAACCTGAGGGAGATCCAGGAGTTTGCTGTTTCCCTGAGCACTTTTGTTCTTCAGGGTCGCTTCCGTGGTGGCATCGCGCTCGTTGAGCTGACGCTGCGTCTCCTCGCGGTCCTGCAGCCAGATATTGTGCTGGTCCTTGTATTCCTTCTCCTTGTTCTGGAGCCACTTCTTGTGTTCCTCGTTTTCTTCGATTGTTTCAACGCACGTCGGGCACTTGATGTAGAACCCACCAGGCATGGATTCTTCACCCATTAGTTCAAACTCAGGTAAGTTCTCGCCAATGAGCTCAGTCTGATCCCAGTCAAGGCAATCCTCACAAAAGCCTAGTGGGCACCAGCGGCAGCGATAGATTAGGCCCCCAGCATCGTTCGTCGACTTGTCACACTCTGAGCATTTGTGTTGTGAACAGTAGAATCCACTAAAGCCCTTGACCTTTGACTTGAGATGCGAGTCCAGACAGTCGAAGTGGTAGGCTCGTGGACAGCTCTTGCACTCGACCATGTGCCCCGCCTCGGCATCATCAAAACACTCAAGACAGGTGTTCTCGTGACTGAACTCACGTCGCTTGTCGCGGATTGGCTCAGCAAGACGAGGGTCTTTGCCAGCGAATGTAGGCACTGCTTCCCAGTCGCCACAGTTCATCGACTCTTTGTTGATGGCGTAACCACCGACCATGACTGTAGTGTTCTTTCCCTTGCGACGATCTTCGCGCGTAATGTTGTCAGGAAGGATGTTTGCAGCCGAGGTATTAGCCTTTCGATTGGTATCGAGCTGGCGCTGATGGCGCTTGCCCTCAAAGACAGCACATTCGACACGTTCCATTGTTGAAAGCCACTTGTCTTCGTCGACCTCTGAATGTGTCGCAGAGTCGACCAGGTCGGCAGGTTTGTCGCGACATTTGGCCATCATCGTCTCGAGGTCCCAAGACACCATCTCCTTGACGTCGATTTCGGGATGGGATAGGGTCTGTGCACCTCGTCGTACAAGCGTCTTCAGCTGCGTTGTGTCCATCTGAGGCAGATCTTCACTAAGCGACGGGCGCCCTTTCTTCGTCTCCGGTGCTTGTTTGCCGTGTACGCTCTGCATTGACTCGGTGATTTTTGCCGACAAGTATAGCTTCTTGCGGATGCGACCCAGCATTTGCTCTTCGACAGTACCTTGAGTGCACAGTTTATAGATGGTCACCTTCTTCGTCTGTCCAATACGATGAGCGCGAGCTTCTGCTTGTAGAGTGATCTGTGGGTTCCAGTCTTCATCGAGAAAGATGACGTCCTCGGCGCTAGTCAAGTTGATACCCAAGCCGCCTGCGCGAGTAGATAGAAGCATGACCTTGTAGTCGGAACCCTTTTGATTGAAAAGGCGAATGTCCAGATTACGACGGGCGCGGGAAGTGCTTCCATCCAGACGGAGAGACTTGAATCGGTCACCGTGGTTGCTGATGAGGGATAAGAGATCTTCGCAATGGTCGAGGGTGCGAGTGAAGCTGGAGAAGATGAGAACCTTCTTGCCCTCGGTAAAGACTGTATGCTTGAGGAGCTTCTCCAGTAATATGAATTTGCCAGAGGCGCGGATGATGTGGTCACCAAGGTAGTATGGATCAGGCGCGACGCCCGGCAGCTGGTATGGATGTGAACAGCATTTTCGCAGTTGCATGACGAGATTCATGAGCTTCTTCCAAGCTCCCTTTTTGGAATCGGAATCAGTCTGCTCTTTGGTCAGGGCTTCTTTTACGATTAGGGCTGTCTCCTCCCAATCGCCTTCGGCACCGCCTGAGCTGACAGCTTGGTCCACCTTCTCCATCTGTTGCAGTAGTTTGTTCTCTTTGGTGTCCTGTTCAAGGGCGTCCTTCTCCTTTGATTTTCCGTCGGTGAATAGCTCGTCGAGCATCCCATCATCCATGCGGGTAAGAAGGCGTGTGTACCAAAACTTCTGCATTGGCGTGAGCGGTACGTAGAGCAGCACTTCTTCTTTGGGTGGGAGGCCAAGGTTGACAGATGGAGAGTCTTTCATGCGTCGTAACATGATCAGCTCAAGCAAGCGACGCGCGTCTGTCATGGTCTGCTTGTTTGCTTTGCCCTTGCTGAGATCGAACGACTCCCGGAACAGGGTCGCGGTCTTGTCGTCAAAGACTTGGGGGTAGAGCCACGTCAACAAGGACCACATTTCCGCCAAATTGTTCTGCAGCGGTGTACCGGTCAAGATGAGTCGATACTCGGCGCTGATGCTTTTCAACGCAGTGGAGATTTGGGTTACGCTGCTCTTGATCTTATGTCCTTCGTCTAGGACTACATAGCGCCAGGCAAATGAGTGCTTGAACCAAGACTGCTCGGCCTGGAAGGTTTCATAGGTTGTTACGATGATTTTAGGGGCATCGGAGCCTTGGTCACCGCCAGACAATTTGGAGACTTTGCGGCCGGCTTTGCGCGACGCCTTGCGGTCGCGAGCTCGTGAAGTCTCGTTTCCCTTCATGTCTTCCATGCCAGCCGCGACCCTCTTCAACCGGCCCCGCTCGGCCGCAGCGCCGTGAAAGCGCACGGCCTTGAGCTGTGGTACCCATTTCTGAGCCTCAGTGATCCAGGAGTTGAGCACACTGAGAGGGCAGATGACAAGATAGGGACGAGACTCTTCTGAGGTTAGTCCGTTCTTCCGGTCGAGCTCTTCTAGGTACTGGAAGAGCGACAAGGTTTGCAGCGTCTTGCCTAGACCCATTTCGTCACCAAGTATACCCGAGAAGCCATTGTTGTGCAGGTGGACCAGAAACGAAAGACCGGACAGTTGGTAGGGCTTCATGGTGGCGGTAACACCCTTGGGTTGCTCCGTGAGCTCTTCATACTCAACAATAGGTTGCGCCTTGCCGTCGGCGACCAGCTTCGCTACCATGTTGTTCTTGGGAAGAAGTGGCAGGAAGAGATCTTTGTTGGCCACGAGGAAGTTGTTGGCCTTCGCCTTGGTGTTCTTTGCAATGTCATCGCGGAGACGGGCACGGGCAGTGTCGAGCTTAGGTGGTGGCGCGCGGCGACGTTTTGGTGACGGTGATGGCATGGTATCTGACTCTAGAATGGTACTCTTCCTGTCACGCCCACTGCGACGCAGCCCGTCCGTCCGCTCCTTGTCTCTCCGATGCTTTTCCATTTTAAGTCCTTCGGTGTAGGCTGATATCCTGGCACTCGTCTTGCGATTGGGGCGGGCTGAGGGCGCAAGTTCGTCTTCGCTGCTAGGCGCTTCTTGCTCTCCTCGTCCTGACGATGCACGAGTGCGCTTGTTGGCGACGGTGGCCGGCTTGCGGTCGGGGGAGTCTTCGTTTGCGGATAAATCGGATACGACGTAGTTTGGTGTTGGTTGCCCACGCAGGCTACGTTTGCCTCCGGTGTCCGAGGAAGCAATTGCTTCGGCCTGGTTTGTATTCTGCTGTGTAGATATGCGCCTTCTCTTGGTCGCCGACTGTGCTGATCGCTGAGATCCGAATTGGGCCAAAAGATCTTGGTATTGACCGCCGCGCTTCCTGGTAGGTGGTGTAGTAGGCTGGGGCGAAGCCAGCGTAATCGTTGACTGGCGCGCCATTATGACGAGCACAGGGTTTAGTTGGTTGGTAGCACGCTATGCTATCGCGGGTGAATTGGAGTATGAGAAAGGGAGAAGGGAGGAGCGAATGTCAATTGAAACGCGACTCTGCAAGACGCGACGGACCCTGGAGTGAACGGGGAAGCCTTGGCCCAGAACAGTGATGTGGAAATGGTGACGGTGAAGACGCAGCCAAAACAATAGAGTGCATGCCCAAAGGAGTGGTTGGAGTGCCTGGGCACCTCACACTGTTGAAGTGAGCACTTGGTGACGGATTAGGTTACGCCGCGACGGGGGGCGAAATCGCGAAACCAACAGGACGCGACTGGCCTTAGCCCCGACGTCTAAGTCCGCATAGACACGCCGACAGTTTGCGACCCCTCGACATTTAACAGACACAACGTCACTTGCAGCCCCGCGCAGTGAGCGCACCACCGTCGCCCAGCATGGCCCAGCAGCCCATGACGCCCTTCTGGCCGATATTTGCCTCCAAGTCAGACGGCCAGCACATTGTCAACCTCAAAGGCCGGCCGCTCAGGAATGGACCGACTGAAGAACAGCTGAACACGTCGCCCAACGACCAGGGCCAGCGCGACTTTTACCGCCTAATCGAAAAAGACGACCCCAAGCACCAGGACTGGCGCAAGAAGTTGGGTGGCATGCTGCTGCGCGAGATTGGCGGCAAGCAATATGAAGGTGAGGAAAGCGCGAGGCACAGCCACCACACGCATGCGCTGATTTGCGATAGATAGATGGCAGCAATGCATCCTGTGGGATTTTCCAGAAAACTACGTCCTGTACGAGCATATCAAGACAAAGGCCGACGGTCAGCTGAAGACGGTCAAGAACCACTCCGGCGGCGGGCACGACCGACAGGACGCATATCTCTACGGCTACCCCAAGGGCCCTAAGAAGCGTTTCCGCAGTCCCGTCGAGTTTTTTCCGCATCTGCTGTGGCTGTGCACAGACGAGAACAGCGACATGGTCAACTGCACCTGCAAGATGTGCTCTCCAGCAGGCGACGTCGAGAAGCCCCAAGTCAAACAAGAAGTCAAGCAAGAGGCTCCCCCGATCAAGCGAGAAAACAGTTCGAGTGGGGCCGCAGCAACCACTGGCAATGCGATTGTCCGAAATCCAACAATCCAGCCGCCTGTCCGAAGGCCTTCAACAGGCCCGCCTATCCCCAGCCCCATTTCGAAGCCAGCTACACCCGCTCCTGCCCCTGTAGCCACCACCCCCGCCCCGCAGCAGATTCGGGCGCCTCCGGTACTGCAATCGACACCTCTCCCACAGCCGCGGTCCCTCGAACAGCAGACGGACTTGACTTACAACAAATTCCTCTGTCGCACCGGCGAGGCCATCTGGTTCTTCCGGCCCGAGACCTCGGCCTGGGGGCTGGGACTTGTGGTACGAAGATGGTCCTCCAAGACAAACCCCACAGAGAGGGCCTATCAGATCCAGCCTCTGTCGCATCCTTATGATTCGCCTCCTCAAGAAGTCGTTCATTCGGACGTCCATGTCAAGCCATGGCTTGCCTGGTCTGCCCCAGCTTGCACGTTTCCCTTCCTGCAGCAAAACCCGCAATACGAGTATGGAAATACCGATTGGAGAGCCCTCATTAGTGGCCAGGGTGGCAAAGGAATCGCCTCGGTTGACGCCTCTATATTAGCAGCTAAAGCCATTGACGCCACATACACCCTCTTCGAGCCTCTCAAGGCCTCCAAGGATGACAAGGGCAACCAAATTCGACAGTATAACGGTATATATCTGGGCGCTGAGAAGATTTGGAGAGGGGAGGCGGTGCGGTTGCGTATAGGTACTGGGAGCGATCTCATGGTCATTACCGACATTGTCGAGCAAACGCTAGTCAACCCGCCCGCCAACCAACCCAACACAAAAGTGATTGCGGTCGGCGATATATACAGTTACGCAACTCTAGACGCCCCAGATCCTAACCTGCCTCCGAAACCGCCGCAACAAAACAACAACATTCCCTCGCGCATGGTCCACGATATGGTATGGCGAAATCGCATACTTGTGCCCAAGACACGCACGGCGGCATGGTGGAAGCTCATCCAACCCTCATACAAACTAGAAATCGACGACATCAAGGGCCGTTGGTACGAGACCAGTCTGTTGTTCCAGCAGCCCTTTACGGAAGCAGTGGACAATAACGAGGGCGGAAACGGTATCTGGATGAACTCACGAGGCGAGGCAACAGGCAAGGCATGCATATCTCAACCCGACCGCATCCCTGCATTCGGTGCCTCTGTACCCAAGGGAACACACATCATCGAAGGCCTTGATCCACCGAGTGAACCCATCGCCCAGCCACAGCAGTCTCATAACGGGATGGGTATTGGTATAGGTACCGGTATGGTAGACCCGTTTTCCATTGACGACTTCATGCACGTCGATCACTTGGGCGACGATACGGGCATGGAGTTCAACGGAAACAACAACTTTTCGTTTTAGGCAGAGTTGCATTGGCATGTTTGGTAGCATTGAACGGCGTTTTACTTTCCATGGGCGGCATGAATTCCATATGTTTTTGAGACAGCGAAAGAAACAAAACGAGGTGTAAGATGTTTTGGGATAAGGGAGAGATACCCCCAGTTTCATTTACCAAGTAGCGAAAAGGTTTCCAAATGACATCATAGGCCAGTCATTCTCGTTGAATGTACAACCCAACTACATTGTATGAATTCATAAGTGGTATCGATGCCTAACAGCACATTTTTGACAACGCGGCATTGTCGTCACAGCAATATGAGAAAGCAGTGAAGGTGCTATCCCAGCACCTTGTCCTCAAACTACCTTTCACAACATCCGCATCATTCACTTTCCAAATTTGTCAACATTGGAATGGTATATACGTATTATTTTATTATAGATATTTCTGAGATACGACTTAGTAACTAGGATGAATTGCTATCCTTACAACTCTCTAGTCAAACACTGGTTCCCTCCGCTTGTATACTTTTTTTTCTAAAAAAAAAACCCCCCCTTTTTTTGCTTTCTTTACTATTTTTTGGTCAAGTCGTCTTCCAACGGCTTCTCTCCGTCTGTACTCGCTCCCTTGACCGCGACCTCTTCTAAATCTCGAACGTTCACCACTACCTTGCTTCACTAAAGGCAGCTAGTTTTAATTCTTGGCCATCATCGTAGTCGCAGAACAATACAACAGCGTACAATAAATTCAATCTAGATACACGTTCTATAGCGTACACTGTAATTCCAAAAAGCACAGATGAAAACATACACCACAACGTCTACAACAACAACAACAACAACAACAACAACAAATAGAGATCCACAATCAGTACGCGTCAAGGAAAGCCAGAGCGTCACCAAAAACCCGCTGCCTCTTCCAAGGCTGACCCAAAAACTCCAGACCATCACTACGAGCCTTGCGCTTCGCACCCGTCTTCCGACTCAAACCCCTCAGATCCATATCTTCCACGCGCCTGTTCAGACTCCCAGTATGCTCGCCAGTCTCCACCAGAGTATTAGGCGAGAAATTATTACCGTGCCGATAGGGCAAAACTGCCGTAGGGACGGCAGCCAGCTCGACGTCCTGCGGGTAGTACAAGGCGCGTATCCTGACCGAGAGTTCCTCCTCGTCTGTCTGGGGCCACGTAAATCCGAAGCGGCGGTTCGCAGGAACGTTTTCAATGGATGTTTCGGTGACAAGGTGGTGAGTGATGAGCCATGCCGCGAGCGTCTTCCAGTCGAGGATACCAGCCAGCGCGGCGTGGAAGAGCCAGTAGGCTTCTGTGTATATCTCATCCGAGTAACTCACGTCAAGCCTGGGGTGCAGGCCCAAAGCCACGATCCAGGCGTTGATGATGGTGTGGTAGCCGCACTGCCAGCCTCCCGGGATCTGTGCGGGTACTCTGCATACATCGAAGCGAGTGAATTGCGGCTGTGAGCCTGTCTCTGCTCGGTGTGTCGACCAGGTGAGGCAGTGGGCTATTCGCTGGATACGCTCGTAGAGGTAGGGGCGCACCCTGTTGAAGATGCGGGGGCAGCTGTCCAGGAAGTATACTCTGAAGTGAGTTGCGCCCTTTGTTGTGCGCTCTTCTTGTATCACGGCCAGTAGAGTGTGGGCACCGACTGGTTCTCCGTAGTTCTCATTCCACTTTACTTTGTTGTCCTTGCACCAATTTACCAGGCCGGTGTCGTCGCCTCGAACTACCAGAGGCATGAGCCAGGCTCGGCGTGGGCGCGAAAGGTAGCCTTCGTCGGTGACGTAATTGGCCGCTGCCAAGGCAAGGTCCACGCTACGGGTCAAGGTGAAGCCCCCAGCAAACGGTGTGGGGTTGCTCGGGTGTGGCTGTTGGAAGTTGTCGATTGCTTCCAGCACTGACACAATGGCGAGGTTTACCGTTTCATCCTCGAGCGGGAACTTCTGTTCCATTCCTACCGTCGCACGAGGGGTTCCGAAGAAATGGTTTCCTATATCCTCGTCTGACATGATACTGCGGTAGCATCTTTGTATGTCCTTGGTCCACTCGACGGGATCTTTTCGAACTTGAGCCGTTGAGTAATTCTCAGTCATGTATTCCCGGAACGTCTGTACAACTCGAGAAGCCATATGTGGCTGTCCATGAGTTTCAGGTATTACTCCCAAAAATCCATCGAAGATGTAATCAACGGTTTGGTCCCAGGCTTGACGCACTTGAGAGTCTGTGTGGTCAACGTTCAATAGCCCCAAACGTTGAAGACGAGGTACAAGGTTGAATCTTGTATCTTCACTCCAAGAATCACAACGGAGGACTTCATGATGAGGCCGTCCGTGAAGATTTGGAATTCGATTGGTTTGCTGAGCTGTACGATCTAGCGGATTGTTTTCTCGATAGATCCTTTCTTGCTTTCTGGCACTGGTCAGGTCATCGCCCAGTGCGCTCTCGTTTCTGATCGCATGGGTATTTGAAAAGCGTCTGTTTTTCGGAACGAGCCCCTTCCGGACGATATCATGACACTTTAGAAAGGCGTAGATGAGTTGCCAGTCTGCATGTCCGAGCAGTGATAGATGCATAATATTTTGCAGTGTTTGGAAGAACTCGTCTGTCCATTTGAGTCGTACATCTGGGTTTAGTTCTAAGCCTAGTGCTAGCCCCCAGGCGTTGAGAATAGTATAGTATCCGCATTCATCGCTGCTTGGTTGCATGGCTGTTCTGACCCGTATCGCGGATCTAGGTTTGAGTGTACTGAATGCCTGCTGACTGGTAAAGTGATCTAGGCACCAATCAGATTCATGCAGGACTGACCAAGCATGATCGAACACTTGCTTGCGTTCTGCTTGGTTGTGGAGGTGATATAGGGAGTCTAGAATGTAGATGGCGGGCCTTCCATTCTCCTCTAATTGCATGACTAAGAGGACAATATGACTTCCTAATATGTATGGCGTAATCCAGGGACGGCCGGGACGGATGAGATCAACTCCAGGTACCCCGGGATCCGTGACTATCCACTGGGGAGCGATAGTGAAGCCTTCCTCCATACCCTGAATATTGTTGATAGCCATGAGAACAGCATCGATAGAAATGGCAACCTCGTCTTCTCGTAGCCATCTCCCAAGTTCGGTGGTCAGTGATCCTGCCGATCTTAACTGTCGCAGTTCTTGTACAATCTTTGCGTCTGCGAGCAGCCGGTCTAACGTCTGGCGCAGATGTTCACATGGCTTCCAGGCCTCCTCATCTGGACCCGGGCCAAATAATTCAGACTCGGGTATTCCAGACTCGGCGTCAGATATATCAGACTCAGATATCTCAGATTCGGGTATTTCGAGACCAGATAATTTAGAGTCAGAAATCCCAGAGTCAGCGTCAGATCCTCCAGCGTCAGATATTTCAGAGTCAGGTATTTCAAATTCAGGTATTCCGGAATCAGATATTCCAGATTCGGGTATTCCAGATTCGGGTATTTCAGGGCCAAATATGTCAAATTCAGATAGCCCAGAGTCAGCATCAGATCCTTCAGAGTCAGGTTCTCCAGCACCAGGTCCTTTAGGGCTCGACGTCTTGCGTTTCCGCTGCTCAATCCGTTCACGCAACTGATCCGCAGTGTCCCGTAGGCTCCATTGACCACGGCGAACAAGGTGAACCACTTGACCTTGCTCGACATCGGTCAAAGCATCCCACGCAAATGCCTCGTCGTGCGCAAGACCAGCCTCGAGCTTCAATTGAAGATAGTCCACGTCCACCTTCTGGTTCCGCTCTTTCGCAGAATGCTTAGCCTCTCGAGCGCACAGGTCTTGGAAAGAGCGTCTGACCTGGTCAAAGCGCTTCCTCTTGGGAAGAAGCTCAAAATACATTTCCTCTGGCCACTTTACAAATCTGGTCCAGCGGAAAAAGGCAAAGACCAACTTCCAGTTCAGCGCGTCCTGGTATGCTAGATCGAACAGCCACTGGGCTTGGATGAAGAAAACCTCGTGGTACTGCTCACTAGGGGTGAAAGCGGGGTTGGGCTCGAGGCCCATGGCCAAAGCCCATCCGTTCAGGACCGTGTATATGTAGCTTGCTTCCTTTATTGGGGCTTGTGCGCATGGAACCCATTCTGCAGATTCAGGCATTGCCTTCTCCATGTCCTCTGCTGAGTCAAAGGCGTGGCGCCACCATTCGCTAGCAAGCAGTAGCTGGCGCGCGGCTTGATAGATTGCTTTTCGGTCTTCGCGTGTAGCCTTCCATGCCATTGGGTTTACGATTTTGAGGCTCATGTTCCTGTTGGAGTCGAGTCGTGCACCGAGTAGGTAGTATGAGTGTTCATGTTCGAGATATGCGATAAGTGTTCGCCCTGGCCTAGGCATGAATTCTACCAAGTTGGTACTAAATCCCGATCCTCTTGGATATCGGTAGTTGATTGAGGCAATGACTGTGGGAACTAGAGTAGCCCACTGATGTCGCTGCTGATTCGATGGGAGAGTTAATCCCATGTATCTGTACGGGTCCTCCAATAGCGTTTCTTCCTCTGTGGACCCAGAAGCTAACAATTCGCTGCTAGGTGGTGGAGATGACGTTGGTATATCGTCGCCTTCTGGTCCCGTAGGTACATCGCCATCTCCTGGACCCGTAGGTAAATCGTCACTTCCTGGTACCGTAGACACATCGTCGCTTTCTGGTACCGTAGACACACCATCCTCTGGCCCCGTAGGCACATCATCATCTCCTGATTCCGTAGATGCATCATCACTTCCTGGTCCCGCAGGTACATCTTTACTTCCTGGGTCTACAGGTGCATCTTCCTCTTCAATGTCCAGCATTTCGTTACTTATCAATTTCCATTTCACCCGGGTATCCTCTACCGGAACGTCACCATGTTGATCGCGACGACTAATCTCATCTTGAGTCGCACTTCTGACTGTTGCCGTATGCTTCAAGCTGGCCTGGTCTCTGAAGAAGAATACAGGCTGGGACAGAAGCTCAATCACCGCATAACCCTCAAGAGGCCCAATGTAAAAGGTCGAATAAGGCGGATCTATACTGTGCGTATACGTGATGCCGTTTACCGTAACTGAACGGCCGTGCGGTAGGTTAATAAAGTAGCCTACTCTGCTCTCACCGGCTGGTGCGAGACGAATGAGAAATACAGAGGCGGTTTGTTCGCCCACGGTGCTGGTTACGGGTCAGTATGGCATGTAGTGTGAAAGCTAGAGGATACCACTCACACTACCAGTCGTAGATCTTCGCCCGGCGTCAAGATTTCCTGATCTACCGCCCTAGACAAAACAAGTGCGGCGTTTTCATCTTCACCAAAACGTGCGCTTAGATTGTTGATGTGGTAAGGACTGTCCGGGCCACTCAAGCTCCTTGCTTTGATCTCGTTGAACAAGCCGCGCAACGTTGCGCTGGATCGATTTGCGTCTGTGTTGGGCAAGTCCTTGCTTCCGGCTTTCTGGTAGATTGGAGTTCGAAGTTGGGCGTCCGGAAGCGGTTCCTGCTCTATTCTAAGCTCATCTGGTGGATGATCGTACAGTCTTTGAGCATATGTTTCCACGTAACGTGTGTCACGGACTTGCATCTGCTTGGCTTTGTGCTTGACTTTGGGTACGGCCCAGTTGGCGATGACGGCGTCATCATCGTCCAGGTCTTTCTTTAGATTGGGTTTTTTTCCAGCTGTATTACTGCCAACCGCAGGCTTTTTACCCTTTTTGGGAGCCATGATGGGTGGTCTTGGTGATGCAGCAAAGTGGGCAATTCAATCCGCAAGGTGGATGCACCAAAGGAATCAAAAAATCAGAGGAAAAGAGTTTGACAGTCGAAAGAAGTGTATGAGAATATATGCTGGATATTTTCCCTTGGAGTATGAGCTCTTTGTCTCCTGGGGACAATAGCGAGGTGCCGGATTTGTTCACACATTGCGTGCTGACATGACGGGCAGAACAAAGGAAACCTGGCGGACAGAACGAACTAGCACAACAACTACGATCAGAGCAACGATACTGGCATACGGCCCTGTTGATGAGGGAATTTCTCTTTGTGAAACGACTGATGCCTGTTGACGAACTGAAAGAGACGCTGTCAGTCGATGGGAGTCAGGCACTGCAATCGACCGTCTGAAATCCATGTTAAGGGCCTTGATCAACTGCCATGATAGACCAGTTGACAAGCAGGACAGAATGAGGTTAGCTTGGGTACGCTTGTAGAATCCGTAGGGAAGGCTGGAACAAAGACGACTTGGCTCACGACTGAGTAGATCTATTGTGCGCACTATTGAATGCGTGTCATCTATCAGCTTGCTCGTAGCAATAAAATGACAACATGAAAGAAAGTTGTCGTGCTATCGACATATGTCGAGAGAGGTGGTCTCGGTGTTGGTCTGTCTACCCGGCGCGATATTCTCCGCTCCATCTGCTCCATCAAATAGCTGTGCACACCGCTGGACAAAGACGCCTGTCTATTCAACATGTGAACTTTGACGGCGTCTGAGTGCTGCATTTTCCGCGACATGCCTTGCGATTCGTACGTCGCGCTAACAAACCCCGGCCCCTTCTGTGATGGCGAAGGCAACTTCGCTTAAAGTGAATTTCCGGCTTGTATTCTAAAGCTCTGCTCTTGTGGTTCACATTGTGGCATGCTTCTGAGTGTACTTGTCTACCATGTCAAAGACAGCTGTGTTGCCGCCGTAACAGTGCTGATCAGACGTGCGGCATGCCAAACTGGCATCCATCTCCGGTGCTATGTTCGATCGCATAGTGCGTATGATGTTGGCAGCATCGACACATGATGTACTATTGTAGTAGGAAGCTGGGTCTGCAGTGTAGTTATAGTCGCTCGTATAAGCCCAGGGGTTATTGTACGTCCGCTCATAGGGGTAGTCGTATTGGGCATCCTCCGACTTGATCTCGGCAGCTGACGGAGACATGGGCGTGGTGTAGAAGGCTGCCGGGTAGGATGCTGGTGGTGGCGTGCTCATGTTCGAATACATAGACCCAGGACTCGGCGTGTCATTGCAACTGAACGCGGTTGGACGAGGCGGCGGGACATCGATAGGCGGAACTGAGGGAATATGCCGAGGCATGGAGACTGCTCTGGTATGTGAAGCCATGGGTGAGCTGGTTGAGGAAACCATGGTGGCGGCGATCCTGCGTTCAAGCATCGCATTAAGTCTTGGTCCCGCAGTGATGTGGTCGTAGTGCCGATCTGACACGCCCCCCAATGCAGCGACGACTTCGGCCTCGGACACTCCTCTTTCATGGAGCAGCGCTCTGAGCTTCCTGTTTTCATCCAAAACTTTTCTAGCTGCATTTTGGATCTCTGAAGAGGCTTCAATGCCAATCTGCTCGTAGCTCCGCAACTTTGCCTCGAGCTCTTGCAGGTATTCCTTGCGTCGAGCGCGTGAACGGCCTGATCAAGGGCTGTTAGTGTTGATCCAGAGGCTGAAAAAAAAGAGGAGAGTTCCTGGCTTTATGCCTGGAAATGCCCCTCCCAAACTCGATCGAGGTCTCCGCACTTTCCAGCGTTCACCCCGGCGTACGAGCAAAGGGGGCGATCGACGGGGAGATGTAGGCATTGTATGTGAACAGAAGATTGTACTCACGTTGGTTGTCCCGAATCCGAGCAAGGTTCTGTGCCTTTTGCTGCCACTGGTTAGCGAGGTTGGTTGGCAAATGGTGCAAGAGCATACCGAAACTCTGATGTCAGTCATGGTGATGTCAGGCACGGAACAGAGATGCTGAGCGAATTTCGGCAATGTAGGGTTTGGATAGGCCGGCGTTTAGCTGGATGATCATTCTGGGTAGGATAACTTTGAGTATGATGGCATCCGGTCGTCTTAAACCAGATGAATGTGCCATAGGCGTAAGAGACAGTGCGGGCGCCCAAAGCGCACTACAGGCCTCATCCCAGCGACTCGGCGTTTGCAGGAGGGTAGGGGTGCATGCGAGAATATGCCTCGCCGCCCGTCCAGGGCTGCAGCGTGGGAGGGGCAGCGACGGGTCCAGAGGCTTGAATGTTAGACGGGGATAGATTCGTAACATTACCAAGGCACGGGTGCTGATGGTTCTTTGTCACCGAGCCTAGGCCGCATGCGTCGTAGCGGGGCGAGACGCACTAGCGTGCTGCTAGCGCCGGCTTCATGACTCGAAGTGCTACTTTGAGCCTCAGCCCCCGGAGATTGGCGAGGGAAGAGTTTTGCTGCTGTCTCACGACACCACGTTGCAATATCGCCATCGTCGCCAACTGTCGCCCATCCATCGCCGTCAGTAGCTGTCGCGTAACGACCACCCATTGCTTCCTATCAGGGCTACGGACTCGGTACCGGCGCGCTCCGGGGGGTTGGGGAAAAACCTCGTGTCATTCGACAGGGATTCCAATCATCATGGCTATTGGCCCACGCATAACGGCACCACACACCGAACCCTTCAATCCCACGCGGTTTGTAACGTCCTGGATTCTCCCACCAGGCGTCCTTTTTGGTATACGCGCGCTATTGGCGCTCTACGCCTTCACGACTCTATTCACCATCTTTGGGTGGAACGGCGGCCATGGCAGGTCCGCCGAATCACAGCAGTCCTTCTCCTACTTCACGGTACTGACCTACTGGGGTCTGGCCTTCTACTATGCCTTCGCTGCCGTGCATACTGCCAGCTACTGGCGTACTGGAGAGCCGTTCTTGGCAGGCTGGCCAAGGGCGCTCCAGGCTGCGCACAGCATGTTGTACTCCACCATTGTAGTGTATCCGTGGTTAGTGACTAGTAAGTGGGCAGCACAAGATTGTGTGTACGCTTGAATACATAACTGCAACCTCTCCTTTCATAACATTATGAGCTGACACAAGCCAGTCGTGTACTGGGGACTCCTCGCGACTCGTTTCCCTACAACCTTTGCCCTCTGGTCAAACACTTCGCAGCATGCGCTCAACTCAGCCTATGCTTTCTTTGAAGTCTTCTTTCCCCGAACCGAGCGACTGCCTTGGTTGAATCTAATTCCAGTTGTTCTCCTTCTAGCCCTCTATCTTGGCCTGGCCTACCTCACACATGCGACTCAGGGATTCTATGTGTATCCATTTCTTGATCTTCAAAAGCACTCCTCGGGTGTTGTGGCAGGGTACATTATTGGAATCCTGATTGCCGCCATCATCATCTTCGTCATTGTCCGCTACCTCATCGCGTTGCGCGTTTGGGTCACCGAGACAAAGCTGGGAAAGAAGGGAAAGTTCTCCACACACGACAAAAATAGTGCGGGAATTCCTGATTTTCCATTACACAGCACTCCAAAGTAAACGGCATTTGTTCGATTGCGTAACCCTTGTACGCCGGTCATTCGGCCGGTAATCTTTTTCATCTTTTCATCACAGCCCCTAATACGCTCGCCTGTACAATAACCTACTAAACCCTCCGCATTTCTTGTCATTCTCGATCGTCATTGCGCATATCTCGTTTTTTGACACCATCAGCTTCCAGTTACTATATTGACAAGACTACCCACGGCCTGGGTCAGGCTCGTGTGCTCCTAAGCGCGGGCCTCGCGTGCCCAAGTGCTTGCTTCTTCTTGTTCATTGCATACAGCTCGGCTAACTTAATGTAATATGAATTCGTCACCGAAGCCGGTCTGGCGCCGGGTACCGATTAGGCTTGGAACCTTTAGGGAGGGGGGGGGGGGGGGGGGCTGAGCAATCGGGCCGGCGCGTAG
>JAXRVH010000001.1:823117-882301 GCA_034640345.1 Drechslera avenae
CACGATACATCTCGGGGTGATGATACCATCCCACATCCAGTATCTGCGGGCGGTCATGTTGAGGAATATTCTTCATGTTCCAGCTCTTGTAGACTCCCCACGTTGCCTTGGCCGTGGCTTTGGCGTGGGATGTGTGCCTATTCTGCGCCAGACCATTGGCCGCAGTTTGTCGTCACCAAGCCGACAAGAAAGACTGGAATACCCCACGAGGTGCCCTGGCGTTGATCACACGTTACGTTTGAAGACTATCCATGGGTGTTGTGGTGGGTGCGACCGCAACGCACCGCCGAGCAATGATACAGCCGGCGGTTCATAGCCAATGGGTGGGCACACGTGAGCAACGGAGAGCCAATCGATGGAGTGAGAACCATCCAACCAACTAGGCACACGTGAGATTTGAAAATATGAGACAGACAATCAGGATCGAGTGGGTAGACGGCAGCTATCACGGCAACGCCGTCAGCCGCCGCGGAAATGGATGTAGAACGTTAGCCCGAGCTTCCAGAAGTATTCCACTTCCAGCTTTACCCCATGGTGGGTGCGTTTAAATGCACCGCGAATTTCGCCTAAGCCTTGTGGTGATTGGTCGTGCTTTGCTTAGGCAAGGAAAAATTTGTTCCTAGCCCTATCTACTCAAAAAGCTTCGCACAATCTTCTTCCGGGGCAGCCCGACAAGGGGTGGCATCTGCCGCGTCATATTCCTGTAAGGCAATATTGCTCGTGATAGCCACATGGTTCCTGCATACGAATTGTCACCCCCCCAGCAATGCTGCAAGAGATTGTTTTAGGAAGAGTTGGGCATCCGCTGCCTCGAACATCAGACGGCACCGACTTGGAGGATGGTATTGCCTATAGATGTTACAGTGGCTTATCTTGGACTGGGTAGCAATGTTCTGGTCGAAGTGCCGTAAATATGTAAGTGTGAAACACCTTTGCCTGTGGCCTTGCTAGCTTCCGCACACACACACACTCGTCGACCAGCTTCACAACATCCTGGACATGTCAGTTCACAGCACATTGGGGGTTTCAAGGACCCTTGGGCTGGCTTACAGGGCTCGAGTATAGCATGGTTGGTTGTCCACTTTAGTATCAAAAGTCCGCGGACCAGAAACAAACCTCAGTTGCCCTGGCGATCACTATTGGACGCCTTAACGTCGACCAACCTGCAGCATCCTTCACTGTCTGGGCGTGACGTTGACGCAGCAAGTACATTTCGTCTCTGTGCAAGTTCACAAGGCCCTTTTTTTTTCTGCGTCGCCAAGCACACATGTCCACGCCATCGCTAACTACGGCAAAAGATCCAGGGCAATAGAATCCCCTCAGACCCGGAAAGCGGTGATAGTACGGTGCATGTCGGGTCTGCCCGGAGTTCCTTCACTGCGCTAGAAGCTTACCACACCGCACACTTGCATAGACCCGGTTTTCCTCACGTCGCCAACCGCATGGAGACGGGTTGGTGCTTGGTTTCGTTGCGCAAGTAGTTGGATTCGCCGATCGGCCTCGAAGCGCGGGACGCAGGTCTCTTTGCTTGCGCTATACCTCCCTGTCTCATGTCGAGGCTGGGATGACACTACGGCGCAACGGCAAGTTTGTTCAGGCTCTGCGGTGATCATTGATGGCTTGCAGTTCACCAGGATCATGTTTCAAAGTGACCTAAGATGGCAGGTCCGTGTCTGCTTGAACACGTGCGGAATGTTTGACGGAGTACTAAGGTGGTGACAACTGTCAGAATAGGCCGTCTCGGTTGCTTTGTTTGCGCCGGTGGAGGCGGGTGAATCTCGATGATGACCGTTTACGTGCCAAAGGTGTACGACTTGTGTGCCAGTATATTGCGATAGTCGTACCCCCAGCTCGCTCGCTCCACACATTCGCCCGGTCTTGGTGTTATCGCCAACCCCGCAATTGGCTAACGTAGCCACGTTGCGTGTGAAGGGGTTCAGCGCAGCCCCAGCATTTAGCGCACTACCTTCCGTTCCGTAAATTCTACCGCTACCGAGTTCACTCCAGCGATCCTGTTCCCCCCCAAGGAAGGTGTCCTGCTCAGCCTCACTTTGCGACACCCAATACGCAAGCGGAAAATCATTTGCAGTGGAGAAATCAGAGGTGCCAATAGCGCAACCAAGATGTGGGTAGGACAGGCATTGATTCTTCGCCGTTGAAGCCTCCAACAATATGCCGTGTATTAGGACCCTCAAACTCCCGGGCAAACCTTAAGGATCCCTGTATCCAAAGACACCCATGCCAAAGCACGTTGCCCTGCTCGCATTGACAGTGGCGTGAGCAGCCAGCTAGGCCAACCAGCACCAACGTAAACATGAACGAGCGCCCATGCGTGCGTGCAGCACGCTTGGGCAGACATACTGCAACTTGCATCTTCATGCTGCGCTCCGTTCAAACGCTGGCTCGTTCCTGCACTACGGCCACAGTGTGCGTCCTGCAGAAGTGATACATGATACATGAGAAGTTTTGGGCCGCTAAAGTACGTCAATACCAGGCTGCATGAACAGGACCGAGTCAGCATAGCCTTTGACCGATGAATGAGACCTGATTGCGGTGAGTGGTGCGTAGTTGGAGGAGTGAGTAAGTTAAGCCTCGACCGTGATGCTCAATCGTGAGATTGCGGCAATCGTTGCGCATGGCCCTTCCTGGTGACGATCCGCAAACGATGGACTAACGAGTCAACGACTAGTGAGACAGATTACACTCGAGTAGAATGAATCGCGGCTGTCACGAAGGAGCAGCGGTACATCTGTCACTTTGTCGTTTGGCGCTGTCATGGTGCAGCACCACTTGGCAAAGATGCGAAATCGCCGCAACGACTCTGCTAGCCCACCATGCAGTAGCATCCGCTCTGCTGCAAAATCCATTCTGATATTCCAACAACGTGCGTTGGAAGAGTCTTGCAAGCGATGGGCAGCGCGTTTGGTACCAAACCAAACGTCGCCCAAATAGGAAGAACTGCCGAGGTCACTCACGCTGTAAAAGCAAACCCCCAACTTGAAGACTCGTCCTTGCTGCACAACCCAGCCTCACAAAGAAACAGCCAAAAGAAATCGCAAAGAACAAACCATGATAGAGGTGATTTACATTGTTCGGCATGCAGTACGTATGAAGCTCAACCTCCGTCTGCGCATCCATCTGCCCGCTGCACATCACTCGATCCGCTGCGCCCACATGAGAGATCCGGGGAAGCTCTTCCGCTTCTGGCAGCTGGTTTACAATCTATTTCTTACTATCTTTGTCTATTCATCTGCATCGGACATCTCCTAGCTCTCTCTCTCTCTATATGTGTCACATGAAACCACCACCTTCCAGCCGTCCCTTCACATGCTCCCGTCCCTCACCCCTCAGCATGCAAATCTCCACCATTCATGACAATGCCATGCAATCTAACCGCTCATGTGCGTCATCTAGTTCCGTGCCAACTGGTCCGTCGATCCCCAATCAGGCGTGTACACATCGTCGATGAAGACACCGACGGGCATACCCACTGACCCACCTCTGACATCCCACGGCGTGGATCAGAGCAAGGAGTTGGCCGAGTATCTAAGCCGTGTTGAGCCACCCGTGGATCGTATCTACTCGAGTCCATTCTACCGTTGTCTGCAGACGGTAAAGCCGTTTAGCGACAAGCTGTTTGAGCAAGGCAAGGCAAAGGGGCTGATCAGGATCGACCGTGGAATCGGGTACGTTTTTCATGTCGACATGTGACATCCAAGGGGTGGCAGAGAGTGCTGATTATGGGCAACAGCGAATTCTTCGGCCGCGCCCACTTTCACCATCCCACACCGCCCCATCTCGAGCTCTTGACTCCCCATTTCCAGAACTTGGATCTGGAATATGAGTCTGTACATGTGCCTGTGTCCACTGGGGAGATGATTGTGGAACTCCACGAGCGTGTGAGGAAAGCGTTGGATCACATTGTCACTACGCTCGACAAGGACCCAGAGCAGCCCAAGAGCGTCCTGCTGTGCTCACATGCTGCGACTATCATAGCAGCCGGTCGTGTACTAACTGGGCAGATGCCGCAGAACCCCGATGAAGATGACTTCCAATGCTATACAGCAGGGCTGTCCAAGTTTGTTCGGCGGTCGGCGGATCCCGAAAAGGGTGTGGCAGGCAACTGGGAGTGTGTGCTCAACTCTGAGACTTGTTATCTCTCAGGTGGTGCCGAGAGAGGCTGGTGAGTGCATATTTTTTTTCGTTGTTGTCTTGCTGCCAATGCACTGGTACTGGTGTGTTCCTCAAGCTGTGGTGTGCAGGTTCTTTCCGTCTCACCGGTCGGAGCCTACGTCCCAAAGATGGGGTACTGCGTCAGAACTCCTTGGTATCTCTTTGGCGGAACCAGACACACCTGATTGTATCAAACCTTCCTCCTCCACCTTTGACAATTTGCAATCAACGGATTCCGGTCAGAAGTCGTTTCGCTAACATGTGGCATAATTAGGCATTTCAACGGTGAGGAGAGCTTCGTAGACTTTTCGGATACTGGCATGAAGGGCGAGGGAGAGAGCGGGTCAAAGCTTTGAATGGGAATTGGTGGGGGCTGCTAGCGTTGATGAAGCATACAATGAGAAATTGTAGTCACAAACCAGCAAATCATGAATACCAAACACGTTCAGCAAAGTGAGAGCTCAAACACGACAAGAAAACAATCAACCATACGCTTGTCCCAGCGCTCCCAATATCATCACCCTTCCACCCCACTAACCATGCAAACCATAGATCCGTGCGTCACATAACCCACCCACCAACCGACCCTCTATCCCGCACGCACATCTAGTTCGCACCACGACCACGTTATGATCTCCCTCCCCACAGCAGCCCTATTTACATGCACACTCGCAAATCCACATGCAAACCCAAAGTTGAGTTTGGGGGGCCGTTGTGTTTCGTGTTGAATGAGGTGGCAGACGCGGGATGTTTTGAACCCAGAGTTGAGGTGGCCGCGCGGTAAAAACCAATAATTAAAATCAAGGGTTGCGGGATCAGCAAGGCTAAGTAAGGTACCGGAGCGGAGCGGGGTTGCGTTGCACCCGCGAACTCGGGAATCTTGGTCTTGGTCTTGGCTGGGCTGGGTAATGTGTATATGTATATGTATGGTTGGGGAAGATAAGAAGGAAAAAGTTGGAGGAGATGAGGAGATGGGGCGTGGACGGGAGGGTTTGCTGCGTGCGTGGTGGCGGGCTGGTGTTTGCAATAAGAGATGAGGAAGGGGGAAGTAAAAAAAAAAGATGGAAGACGGATGGAGTGGCTGAGAAGGAGGGTAGGAAGTGAAGGTGGTTGTTACCTACTGCTACGGTAGGGAACTTGTTCGTTGTCGCGCGCATCCCTAACCTCCAACATGTTCATCCAACCAACCCTACACCTCTCGACCTTTTTTTTTCTTCTTCTTTCCCACGACGACCCGACAGCCTATATTTTTTGTTTCCCATCTACAGACGGGTATCTCGATTCGCGATATTCCTTGTAACCGAATAAAGTGCCGAATTCCCCTTCACTACAGCGGCTGTTTCCGGTAATATCAATTGCCTCGTCTATAAAATCCTAACAACAACAACAACAAACAATCCCTCACAATGCCGCACTACGAAATCCAGCACACGGCCAGCATCTCCGAATCCCAAAAGCGCAAACTCGTCGTCCACCTCACGATGCTGCACTACCGACTCTTCGGCACCCCCGTCAGATTCACAGCGGTAACCTTCCACCAAGCTTACGGCTAGTACCAAAGCACGGCTGCAGGCCGTTTGTATTTCCACGGGGCCGCGGATTTCATATCAGTGGGCGGCTACAGAGCCTGGAGCAACACAATCATCTGCCATGCGCCAAAGTGCGAGTATAGCAGGACGAAGCTTGAGCAGCTGGTGGCCGGGTTGGCGGCGGCGTGGAATCAGTACGTGAGGCCGCGTTGGATTGCGCAGTTTAGGCGCAAGGATGAAGGGGGGAGTGTGGGTGTGTTGGGGCCGCTCAAGGATCACAGGGCGTTGCACGAGGTTTATGTCATGGATGACATGGCTGCGCATGTTGTTCCGGGTGGGCATTGGGAGTGTGGGGAGTAGACTTTTTGGGGGGCGTTGTGACGAATTAGTCTGTAGGACGATTATGGTTGCTGTTTGTTGATGATGATGATGATGATGATGATGATGATGATGACTGAGGCACGCTTCTGGCCCTGGCTCCGTGCCTGGATGACTTTACGAGCCGACTGTATTCCTTGAGCAAGAAGCCGTGGGAAATCCAGTAGCCGCTTTCAACTCGTCTTGTTGCTTTCTTGCCCCGTTTTCCCCTTCTGCATCCTCATCCATGTGCATACTCTCTGCGAATCCAATCCACTCGTTTATTCCCTTGACAAACACATCCCCGCTCCCATCTACCTCGCCTCCATGCTCCCATACAACCACCTCGGCGAACTCGCCAACCTGTTCCGCAATCTTGACTTCTACAGGCATACTCTCCTCCACCTCCACATCATCATCACCATCTTCGTCCTCCTCGTCGCTGTTCAAAGGCTGTGTTTGTGCTCGTTGTTGCGGTAGTTGCTTGTCGGTAATGTGTAGGACGGCGCCGGTGTAGTTTTCGGGAAGCGGAATCGGCTTTCCGTGGAGGTGACGTCCGCGGAAGTAGACGTGATGTGTACCTTTCTCGTCGGTGGACGGCTTCCAGTATTGCTGAGTGGAGTTTATGGGGCCATTGTGGTTTATGCGCAAGGGAAGAAGGTTGGGTGTGGCTTTTTGCGGTTTCGAGGGTTGGATGGATAGCATGGTGGTGGTGATTGAGTGACTTGTGGGCAGCGAAGTCGCTAGTCAGAGTAGAAGAGGGCTGGTTTGTTCCGTCACGCGGGATGCAGATTGATTGATCAAACGCTCTTTGTGATATCCTCGATGCTTCCAGTTGCGCACCAGGTGTGAATTGCAGTGCACGCGCCGACGCGCCGTAGCGTGTCGCTGCGGGCGCACGGACCCATCTGCGCTTCCTGATGGAGGTGCTCAAAAGCTCACGATGACGACAGCGTTGGCCATAACAGCACACGCATCTTCTCCATCCTTCGCCCTACCTGCTGTCGTTGTTTGTGACTGCGCACCCCACGGAACTCCGTAGCTGGAAATCGAGGACCTCCGCCGTCAGCGCTTGCCGATAAATCACCGATCGCATTCCTTCGCCATGTAGTTTGCGGTAACGGCGCAAAATGCACCCAGGATGATCGATATGGGTGCAATTGCAAGGCTCCCAAGGCTTGCGTCGAAAGGGCCCGCGCCAGGATGCCTGGAACACGATAGTTGTGCCCTTGCATAACTTACCCCTCACCAAAACATCCCATCCGGAAGATAATACTGTGGACCCTGGAGTGCGGCTCTGCGTCACCCACCATGCTCTGCGTCTCAGACGGGTGGCAAAGTGTTTAGGATGCCAGAAACGGGAATTAATACGACTACCCGAGAACCCATTTGCCCTTTGTACGGCGTCCACGCTTCCCGACCTGGGATATTTACATGGCCAATTTACAACGGCTCGCGATGTTTAGGCGGATCGACGGCGTCATCGATCACTCGATATGGCAAAGTTTAATCGCGGTTGCTGCACCTCGGACAGAAAGCAACACCCGTGGCTTTGAAACGGCGCAACTAGGTGCACCGCATCGGTCTTCGGCAAGTCGGGGCAATGTGATGGCAATCTGGCTGGCCTTTTGAAATAAACTCCGGTGCCATGTGTCAGGGCCAGGGAACTACCTTTGGTCACTGGCCTCGCTGTTTTGCTTCTGAACGCGTTCACGGCACCTTTCTCACTTTGCTTTTTGTCAATTGATGCGCTAATCACCCTCTGCGACCAGCTGGCACTCACAAAACTTCCTCTCCACCAGACAGTTTCCCGAGCCATTGAGCCACAATATCAGCTCATCTCGCCCCCATAATCACTTTTGTGTGTAGCTCGGCAGCTCAGCTTCCCTCAGAGAGCTTTATCTTGGCCGTGTGACAATTCCTGGTCTCTCAAGGCTAGAAAGTATTCGCAAACATGGCAATTTACAGCCCAGTCACAGGAGTTGTAGGTTCGGTACTCAGCGCAGCTACAGCACAAGCCTGGGCACCTCTCGTGTCATTATGCAAGAATGGCACACTTTCGCAATTCCAGAACTTGAAGCATGGAAAGCTCGTGTTGTTCGAGGGCGGCTCGAGCACGGCTTCCGCTGCATTCGGGTCTGACAAAGAGGGCCTTCCAATTGCATTTCTAGACGTGCGCGACGAGAAGTTCTGGGTGCGATTAGCGCTTTTCGCGGATATGGTATGTCTCTGTGCGCTTACAATGGCCAATTGCAACTGCTGACAGCATCTAGGGTTTCGCTGAGAGCTACATGCTGGGAGAATTCACAACGCCGGATCTGACCAAGTTTTTCGAGGTGAGGGCCTACAATTGAAAAGACCAAGGATCGCATAACTTACAATACCAGCTCTTCATCCTAAACCGCAACTACCTCTCCAATGGCTCAACTTTCACGTCCGCCATCTCCTCAGGCCTCGCCGGGCTGGTACGAGGCAGCAACAACCTCAAGAACGCGCGCCTCAACATCCAAGCACATTACGACATTTCAAACGAGATGTTCGCCGCTTTCCTCTCCAAAGACATGACCTACTCGTGTCCGGTATGGCTCCCAAAATCACACCCAGACTCGGCAAGCGAAACCCTCTACGACGCACAAATGCGGAAGCTCGACCGCTTCATCGACAACACACATATAAAGGGCACAGACCACGTGCTAGAAATTGGCACAGGATGGGGTAGTTTCGCCATGCGCGCCGTCCAACGGACAGGCTGTCGTGTAACCTCGCTCACGCTGTCAATTGAGCAAAAAGAACTAGCAGAGGAGCGCATACGCGCGGCAGGCATGTCATCGAAGATCACAGTCCTCCTCTGCGACTACCGCAGTCTCGCCATCCCCGACGACGGTCCCTTTGACAAGGTCGTGTCAATTGAAATGCTCGAGGCAGTCGGCAAAGAATACCTAGTCACGTACTTCAAATGCATAGATCGACTACTCAAAAAGGAGGGTGGAATCGCTTGCTTCCAATGCATAACCATGCCCGACGCGCGCTACGAAGCCTACGCCAAATCCGACGACTTCATCCGCCGGTACATTTTCCCCGGCGGCCACTTGCCTGCCGTCTCAGAGCTTGTAGCTGCGATTCAAACAGCGACGGGGGGCTCCCTCGTCGTCGATGGCATTGAGAATATCGGCCCGCATTACGCAAAGGCGCTGCGCCTCTGGCGAGAAGAGTTTCTGGACAAGTGGACCGACGTTATCAAACCCCAGCTCATCAAGGAGAAGGCGGGTCAGGGCATGGATGATGAAGGCGCCGAGGTGTTTAAACGCAAGTGGGACTATTACTTTAGGTACAGTGAGGCTGGCTTTTCGACAAAGACGCTGGGTGATGTCATCTTGACCGTGGGTAGGGAAGGCGCGATGCAAATGATGGAGGAAGTACCGTTGTAAGGTTGTTCTTCTCCCCATGTTCGAGGATTTGAAATCATGTGCTTGTTTTGTATTTGTGTTTTGCTGTTGTGGGAATTGGTTATTTTTTTTATTTATTTGTAATTATACCCCTCCTTCCACGGTAGGTATATGATTCGTCGGCCTGGCTTTTTCCAAATGTCTGAGCTATATATAGTTGGCTATATAAATAACGAAAAAAAAAGTTTCATACACAAAGGAAAATATGGGGGTATATATGACATGGATCACCAAAAAAAGAAAAGAAACACAAAACTCGCTTTCCTCCTCCTCCCTTGTCCGCTACTGAAACACACGTCTTTCTAATTTCGCCCAGAGCAAAGCCCCAATGAATCAATGAGGTGGGGAAGATGACCAGGTTGAATATCAAACAGACCCATACCCCTCCTCAAACCCAGGCAACTCCATCTGATACTCTCTCGCCAGCTCCGCCACATCAATCCATGCATCCTGCACCGGCGGCGACACAGGCGGCGATGCCGGTAAAGTCTCCCACGTCGTCGTCTTGGCTGGTGGCTGATATGCTTTATATATCGACAATGGGGCGGGGGTAAGCGGCGGCGTGGGCGACACAACAGGCGCTCTTGTCGTGTCTGCCACGGCGGCGGCGGTGGGGGGCGCAGGAAAGATTTGTGAGTAGCGAGTTGCATTCGTTTGTAGTATGGGTAGTGGCTGTGTAGCCGTTGCCGTTGCCGTTGCCAGATTCTTCGTTTTTTCCAAACTCGATGTCGTAGACGTAGCGGTAGAGCAAGAAGATAGCGTACTAAAGCGAATCGTCAGGCTCGCTGGTAACTCTACAGATCCCGATTTCGCGTGTTTATATCCTGGCTCGAGGGTTGGTGAGTGGGAAAGAGGAGGCGTGGTGGCGGTCTTTATGGCGTCGTCGATGTTGGCGGAGAGTTCGGCGAGGATGGTGGAGGAGCTTTGGCGGGGGAGGCGTGGTGGGTTATTGGTGGAGGGCTCGAGGATGGTCGCCGGTGTGGAGTCGGCTGTGGTGGGAGGAAGTGGGAAGTGGTGGGAGGGAAGGGAGGACACCCATAGGCCTTCGGGGCCGACGAGTTGGAGGCTGGAGCCAGAGTCTTTTCGCCTGGAGTCGGGCTTAGGACAGGGTTGGTTAGGGGCTGTTGATTTTGTATCTGGTACGGGTTTCCTAGAGCTTTGTGGTTGAGTTTGTTGTGTGCTTTGATGCGTAGGTCGTGATTGAAACGGTGGCTGCTTGGGTGCTGATCCGCTCGATTGTCTTTGTTGTGCTTGTATATGTTGTTCCCGCTGGCTGTGCGAGAATGTTGTATCAGGGCTTTGTGATGATGGGGTTTGGTATTGACGCTGCGACTGTTGGGTCGAAAAGGAATTAGTTACAGGGCCTGCTTGAGCAGAGATCCTAGACGCGAGGTATCCAGGGTGACCGGCGGACGAAGCTCGCATAGTGTGGTTAGCTAGAGGGCTCATAACAGGCGCACACTGACTGGATCTGCTATCTGCCATGGTCTGTGGAGAAAGGTGCTGAGAGTTGTTTGATGGGACCGGATGTTGTTGTTGTCTGTACTGCATGCTTATGGACCGAGGCTGTGGGATGTGCCCGGGCTGGCCTTCTTTTCCCTGAGTACTTACTCGCCGGTATCGGTTGCGCGAGTCTTTTGTTAAGTTTGGCATATTCGGCGGCATCATGGAAGCCGTGACAGGCCCGAGAGGCTGGGAGCTGTGGTAGGTGGCATGCTTCTGAGATGAAATGGCCTTCTGTGCAGGTGGAGGGCCTGTGGCACTAGTTGCTGGTTGTCCGGTATAGGAAGCTACCCGCGGTCTTGGTAAGTCTGACTGTCCTGCTGACGGAACCTGTGCGACAAGCAGCGGTGGATCTTGCGCTCGAAGTGTCTGATAACACCTGCGCTGATCTCCAAAAGATAGTCGAGTAAAGAAAGGTGAGCGTAAGAAAGCATTGAGTATCAGATTCTCATCCAGTTGGCTGCGGATCGACTGCACTTGCTCTCCATAGTGTTGGCATAAGAAAAGGATGTCTTTCCGTGGTTCCCAGGCTAAGCTCGTGATCGTGCAATACTCTAACATTGTCTTCATGAGGTAGAGCATATTGAGCCCCTTGTATGTCTTCAAGATACCATCGGATCTGAGGGTTAATAATATAAGATTGTTTGCCAGTGTACCGCTCCGTGGGGTCCCGTAGGCACCTATGTGTAATGAGAAAAAAGACCGTTGTTTGTGACCCAGAAAAGACTCACCAGAGGGTATCAAGTGGACCTCGACAGTTCCAGGGCTGGTGCATCCTGTGTCTAGATATCCCGGGCCCGTTTGAACTAGCAGCTTTGTTGGAATTAGGGGGTTCATGCCTTCAGGAATATGAACACTATTACGGTCAGATGAGTTGGTTGCAAGGAAGAGCTCTGGCGTACCGTCGATCTGCCTGCAGCTTTGCTTTGAGGCGATCCAGATCCTTGTCTTCATATGCGATGTGCAGACCCGATATCTCGCGCTGATGTCCCAAACAAAGCATCTCCAGGCCACCCAGGATGCCATAGCTGAGCTTCTTACTTTCGAAGATTTGACGAATGCGGGTGGCGGCTGCTATCGTATTTGCCAAAGGCAGTACCTTGGGTTCTTGCTGTGACTGTCTCTTATATTTGTTTGGCTCTTCAACGTTCTGGTATGCCATCTTGCCGGCTGTTGCGCATGGAGAGGGTTGAGAAACAGGTGACACGACAGAAAAAGAAGGGAAAAGCAATGATGGGTCAGCAAGGCACGAAGGAGACGGGTAAGGTTGGGAAGTCGTATAAGACTACGGCCGAAAGGCTATTGAAAGGTCAGAGGATCTTCGAGCAGGGTCATAGGGCCTTTGGCATCCAGTCACGGTTTCGCCATCCTCGTGCTTCGGCGGATGGCCCCTCTATAAGCGACAATCATACCGTAACGCTGAGCGGGAGTCCCACATCCCGTATTCTAAGATACCCTCTAGTCATTGCTGATGACGGGCGACTCTATTGGCTCCATGCAGGGACGTGTGAGCTGGCGGGACCGTTCAGAGAGGCTGAGCTGGGTAGCTGAACGGCCGGTCTTGAACAGAAACCACTACTCCGACCCATACGGTGCTGGAGTCGGTCTGCATTAGCATTGGTTTTGGCAGTTCCGGCAGTCGTCAAAGTGCGCTAGCTGCACCGGCCATTTGCTTTTCCGAGTTGTTGTGACAGAGGCTTAGCGGGCTATATTTAGCACCGGCCAGATCGGCCAATGGGGACCGAGCAACGGGTGTGAATCGCCCAACCAAGAAGGAGCTTTGGGCACAAGACGAGATGTTGGCGCAAATGGAGCCAGCCCGTATTGAAGCTGGTTGCTTTTGTACCCTATATATAGCTGTCTTGAGCCTGCGTGCAATCACAGCTGGAGTGAAGACCCTGGCTGGGGAAATTCGTTCAGGCATCACAAGAGCTCCGACAATGTAATAACTAGGACTGGAGGGTAACATTGTGGTTGAATTTCTGAGTGTGGATTCCGTACAGTTATCTGTCCTTGCCGGGACAATATGGAGTATTGCAGGTAACGCCCTACTCGAGAAGGATGGCCAGAGAGAGGGAGGGAGCAACAGACACAGGGACTGCCCCCTTGTGGTGAATCGAAAGCTAGGTACATGCAATGAAGCATTCGACATTCCCCAGGTTCCTGGCGTGTTCGTGAGACGCGGGCCGTCGCTAAATAGTTGCAAAGTGGCATGTACGATTAGATGCCGCCGCCTGTCGCTTTAGTCAGCACACACTGGCTTCACCATGTGAAGGGTAGCCACGTTGCGCTAGATACGCGATACGATATTGCAGTTCGAGGGCCCATACGCGGATGAGCCCAACGACTTGAAAAACTATCATGAAAGAACGTACCTGACCTGTCAACCGTAACCGCGTAATCGCCTGCAGGTCGTACCCTCTGCTTCTCGGCGAGCGTCTTTGACTTGATGGTGAAGTAACCACTACCCAGTGCAGCTATAGAAAACAGGGTCATGTTGCGGGTGCTGTGTACAGTGTCCATGTCAGCCAAGAATAGCCACAAGGGGAGCTCTTAGCTACACACGTCCTTGCGCGACTTACGTGAGAAGCCTGGTGTATGGCATTGCGTTAGGCTGGAGCTTCGTTTGGGATTGTGGCGTCGGTGAGGTAGTGTGATTGTATCGTAGTGGAGACAGAAACAGAGGGAAAAAGAGAAAAAGATAACGGGAAGCTGGGGAAAATGTTGAGGAGGCCAGCGATCCCAAGCTCCGATCGTGTGATGCATTTCCCCTCTGGAGTGGTGACGCGCCTTCCCCGGATCAGCGTCCTAATCCCTGCTTAGCCAAAACTCCCGGCCTCATGTCCAATAGGCGGTCGGGAGCACCGGTTTCCCACCGCCCGGCAGAAAAAGTTCCGCAGCTTCCAATTCGTTTTCGCGCCACAACACGCCCGCCATCTACCCAATCTCCAACCCCCACAATGCCTCTGCCAAAGCGACAAACAGTACCAGTAAAGGGTGCAAAGTCCAGCGCCCCTGCGAGTTAGTCGCACCGCTGTATCCTAGACGATCGATTGGCCCGCTAACATGTTCTAGGCGACTCGCGATTCGCAAACTTCGAGACTGATCCCAAATTTCGCTTGCCCTCGAAAAAGCACGCCAAGACCAAGCTCGATCCTCGATTCGCGCGGTTAAAGAGCGACCCAGACTTTTACAACAAGGCTACGGTCGACAAGTATGGCCGTAAAATCTCCAAAGAGGCGGGCAAGAAGGCTGTCGAGAGGCTGTACGAGGTAGACAGCGATGATGACCAGGAGGAAGATGAAGAAGCAGGACTGGAGCGCCCTGCTGGAGAGAAGCGCGACAAGGCTGTGTTGAAGGAAATGAAGCGGGTGGCACAACAGGGCTTTGATCCCATCAGAGACGGTGGTCTCGAGTCGTCGTCGGACGAAAGCTCCAGCGAGGAAGAGGACGAAGCCGAACTTGAAGAGCAAACGGAACTTGCGGGCGACGACAATGACGTACCCACGGGCGACATTTCTGCGCGGCTGGCTGCCGTCAACATGGATTGGGACAACATACGAGCGACCGACATCATGGCCGTTGCAAACTCGTTTGTGCCGGCAGATGGGAGGATTTTGAACGTCGTCATATATCCCAGCGAGTTTGGAATGGAGCGTCTACAGCGGGAAGAGATTGAAGGACCACCTAGGGAGATTTTCGCATCGACGGCCAACAAAGACAAGAACAACCTAGGCACGATAGACGACGAGTCCGACTCCTCTGAGGATGATGACGAGGACCAAATAAAGGCCGACTTACAAGGAGATGACACGGGCGAAGAGTTTGACTCGACCAAGTTGCGAGCCTACCAGCTCGACCGATTGCGATACTACTATGCCGTCATCACATGCTCCTCAGCCAACGTCGCAAAGTCCATCTACGACAACCTCGACGGACGCGAGTACCTCACCAGCGCAAACTTCTTCGACCTACGATTCGTTCCCGACGGCACAACCTTTGACCAAGATCCCCACGACGAGTGCGCAAAACTACCAGACGGTTATAAGCCGAACGAGTTCTCCACAGACGCCCTCACCCACTCAAAGGTCAAGTTGACCTGGGACGCGGACGACGCGACGCGGAAAGAAGTGCAGAAGCGCGCATTCTCGCGCAAGGAAATAGACGAGAACGAACTGCAGGCATATCTGGGCTCAGACAACTCTTCCTCTGAGGACGAAGAGGAGCTAGCCAAGAAGGATAAGGCAGCAAGCCTTCGAGCAGCTCTGGGATTAGAATCTTCTGGAAAGTCTTCCAGGACGAAGAAGAAGGCGCCTGCGAAACGGGACCGCGACTTTCCCAAGCCGGACAGTGAGATGCAGATTACCTTCACAGGAGGACTATCCAACGAGGCTAGCAATGGCGACGTGTTTGAGAATGAGATTCCGTTGCAAGAGACGACAATGGAAAGGTATATCAGAAAAGAGAAAGAAAGGAAGGCGAAGCGTAAGGAGAGGTGGGAGGCTAAAAAGGCTGGCCGAGACCCCGATGCCCCAGCTGTGCAGGAGGTGGAAGCGTCAGCAGATGCGAATGAAGACGACCCGTTCAACGACCCATTCTTTGCATCTGACCCCGAAGAAGCTGCAAAGGTTTCCAAGCCCGAGTCGAACAAGTCGAAAAAGGCAAAGAAGAAGGCAGAGAAGGAACAGCAAGACCAGGCTGCTGCTACTGAACGAGCGAACCTTGAGCTACTCATGGCAGACGAGGATGATTCGAAGATGCGTCACTTCAACATGAACGAAATTGTCAAGTCGGAGAAGGCTAAGAAGAAGGGCAAGAAAGCCAAGAAGAATGCGCCAATCATCGAAGACAACTTCCAGGTGGACACGACAGACCCTCGTTTCGCCAAGCTGTATGAAAGCCATGAGTTTGCTATTGATCCCACGAACCCCAGGTTCAAGGAGACTTCAGCTATGAAGGCGCTACTGGAGGAAGGCCGCAAGAAGCGGAAGCAAGGCAATGACGGCAACGAACCTGAACTGGGACGGGAGACGAAGAAATCAAAGCAAGATGCAGTGGACGGCGATGAAGACATTAAGAAACTGGCTGCTCGTGTTAAGGCGAAGAGCAGGCAAAAGTGAATTCTGTAACACCGCATTTGATACCCGGAAAGTTGGCTTAGAGTTTTCAAAATCATCACCTTTGCATATTGTAATGCAGTGCTTATACTCAGTTAGTATACCATTTGTGCGCTCTTGGATCTTCTCGGCAGTGGTCTTTTCCTCTGCTCCTTCCTGATGACTTACCACGTTGGTATCCACCCTTGCATCATCCATGAGCACCCACATTCCACCTAACTCGCCCATCTAGTCTTCTTTCCATCCAGAGCTCCCAGTAAATCATTTGCCTACCTAGACCCCTCCAGCGTCCTAGAATTCTTAAGGATGCCTGACCAGGACATATACACTCGACCCCAATCTAATTCTTACCTGCTAAACACAGTCTCGATCTCTGAGTCCCACAGTAAACATCCGGATAATCCATGGCGCCCCCATGGGTCGCATTCGACAGCATCGCGTCACTGAACGGAAACTGCGCCAACGGAGCAGAACCAGACATTGCGGGTATCGGCGTAGGCCTACTAAATCGTACAACCTTATTACCCCGCTGATGAGGAGTTTTAGGTTGTCCTGTCCTTCCTTATCGCCAGCTTCATGACAACAACCGCTTCAATCCTCGCCATGCTCCTCGACCAAGCCTTTGATTCGAAAGGCCGCTTCACCCTCCGCGCGCCCCTCGCATACGTCCGCGAACAACTTTTTGAGAATGAGTGGAAAAAGCACTACGCCTGGCGTCCGTTCCTCGACCCGCTCATCATTGGTTTTGGTGACCAGCAGCTTGTGACTGGCTCTGCTGTTTTGCTGACTGGATGGATAAAAGTCTAATTCAATTTCCGACATGGATTCCAGTCGAACCAGGTGTGCTGATATGAGGCTGTAGGTTGCACAATCAACTTTCCGGGTCCAATCCGCACACTTTGTCCTTATCCTCTACATCTGCGCGCTCTCGTCATCCTCGCATCTCGCCGCGCTCATCACACTCCGCAAATACTTTCGCAAATACAAATTCATAGCTAAGATCCGACTTGGCCTTGTTGTGCTGTTTGCTATCTTCTTGCTCGTCAGCATGGTGGCTGTCATCGCCATGCCACCGGTACCTGTCATGGATGGAAAAGGCAAGGAGATGGGACCGAGGAGTCGTTTACAGAGATACGCTTTTCTAGCACCGTTTTCGCTCATCCCCATCGGGGTATCTACGGCGCTGGTATGTATCTTGCATGATTCCAATGACCGCCTCCGACGAGAATCCCGTCCTTTTCCGCCGTCTTCGTCTTGCAGGGGACCCCCGATACGACATCTCATCCACCACGTTAGGGATTCCAGGAAAGCGCAAGGCGGAATCATGCGCTTGTACTTGTACCCGGTTCGACTCGGATGGCGGCTCATATGCCTCCTCTTCCTTACCCCAAGCATTGCGTTCGTGGTACAGATTCTGCTTGCAAACGTATCGGCGGTCTTGGTACTAACACAAAAGTTTGCGAGGCCCGAGGATGAGGTGAGGTTCTGCGGGATGCAGGGAGATGAGGAGAATATATGGGGGTTTGGACAGATGTTGAGTGTGGTTATGCTGCTGTTGCCGGTTATGACGGCAGCGCAGACGTATCTTGAGGGAAGGCAGGAGATTTTGAAGGGTTGAAGTGGATGATTGACGTCAAGGCTGCTATGGATACCGATTTAGAGGTTAGTTTTAAATGCCTTTAGAGCCAGTGCATACAAAAATATATACCCTAGCAAGCTCTCAAGCACACTGAAATAACCTGTGCGACCAGAAGAAGCGCCAAATAATTAATTACCTATTTCGTTCACACTGCATGGACTGGCATTCTGAGATATTTGGAGTTTCAGGAATACACTGAACCTTCCTCCTCCTCCTCCTCCTCCTCCTCCTCTTGCCGCCTCTACAACCTGGCCTTTACGTTTAACTTCTCTTTCAAATTTCTCGCCGCATACTCAATCGCAGCCTCGTATCCAAACACGCCCAAGCCGCAAATCACCGCTTCCGCTTTATCGCTCAAGAAGCTCTTATGCCGAAACTCCTCTCTCTTGTGCACATTACTTATGTGCACCTCCACAAACGGGATTTCCACACCGGCCAGTGCATCTCTCAGGGCCACGCTCGTATGGGTAAATGCACCTGGATTGATGATGATGAAGTCGGTGTTGCCGCGGGCAGCGTGTATGCGGTCGATTAGTGCACCTTCGTGGTTGGATTGGAAATGTGACAGGGAGAGGGAGAGGGCGGCGCATTGGTCGGTTGCGGATGTTGTTACGTCGGAGAGCGTGGCGGAGCCGTATATGCTGGGCTCACGTGTACCAAGGAGGTTGAGATTGGGGCCGTTGAGGAGGAGGATGGCCGGTGGCATGCTGGGTGGTTGCGCGCGATAGGGTTGGCTAGCTATAGACACGGAGATTGCGACGTTGTCGAGCCAAGGACAGATGTGTAATCTTGGATTCAAGAAATAGGTCTCGTTGCTTTCCATCACAGCGGTGAAGTTCAGATAACTCTGGTATACCGTCATCACGTGCATGCCGTCTATTCCGACATTCCGACGACTATCGGAAACGGAAAAGTACTTACCCCTCCTTGCCTACCGCAATGATCGGCCGTCCTTTTCTGTGCCAAAGAAAAATATACGTCCCACTTCACTACGATCCGATAATTGGACCCTTGTCCGCGTTTAGCCGATGCGGCTTCAGACGGTAGGCTTCACGCGAACCATGCTGGCGTGGGTCACAATGGCGTTTCGGCTCCCCAAGCAACCATCTTCTGTTTAGACACTGACAAGCCGACACGATGGCAGACATTCCAAGAGAAGAGCTAGATGAAATCTATACGTTTGCGGTACAGCTGGGGAAGGCGGCGGGGAAGATGCTCATGGCCGCAGCACAGATGAGGATCGACGGCGGGAGTGACGTGAAGCAAGAGAAGGAGCATGTGCAAAAGGAGAACGCTGTCGACCTGGTCACCGAAACAGACGAGAATGTGGAGGCGTTTATTAAGAAGCAGATAGCGGACAAGTACCCTTCGCACAAGTACGTAGAGAGCCAAGGAGACCAACGATCCCGCGGGTCCATGGTTAGCTAACTGGGCCAGGTTCGTTGGCGAAGAATCGTACAGCAAAGGCTCCTCGCGCGACTACCTCATCGACACCTCGCCAACGTGGTGCGTTGACCCACTCGACGGAACAGTAAACTACATCCATCTCTTCCCCATGTTCTGCGTCAGCATCGCCTTTATCCACCAGTCCAAACCACTCATCGGAGTCATCTATGCCCCATTTACCAACCAATTCTTTTCTTCATGCGCTGGCCGCGGCGCCTTCTTCAACGAAACGCAACGGTTGCCCTTGGTGCGCAACCCGATACCACCCATGCCACAAAAGGCGCCTAGTGGGTGTATCTTTAGCTGTGAATGGGGCAAGGATAGGAGGGATGTGCCGGACGGAAATATGCACCGCAAGATTGAGAGTTTTGTGAATATGGCAGCTGAGATTGGGGGAAGGCAAGGGAGGGGTGGCATGGTGCATGGAGTGCGTAGTTTGGGTAGTGCAACGCTGGATCTGGCGTACGTGGCCATGGGCGCGTTCGATATCTGGTGGGAGGGCGGCTGCTGGGAGTGGGACGTCGCGGCCGGAATCGCAATCTTACAAGAGGCCGGCGGGTTGGTTACAACAGCGAATCCGCCGGCGGATTGTGAGAAGGCGCATATCGAAGAAGTTAGGCTGGGAAGTCGGCTATATTTGGCAATTAGGTGAGTTGCAGATTCGTGAGAGAGGCAGAATAGGAGAAATGTGCTAACGGGTTAAATGTAGACCTGCGGGACCATCCGAGACGGAGACTGGACGTCAGAGCCAAGAGAGGACAGTAAGGGAAGTATGGCGACGTGTACGCAATCTAGACTACTCGCGACCGGGATCATAGCCTGTATAAGCATCGAGTCTACAAGGACGAATTTATGCTGGTATATTCTTCATCCATTTACATCTACAGCCTCGCTTCATTCATCTTCCTCGCAATAGCCTCTTGAACCTCCACCACCGGCAAGTCCCTCACCTCCCTCCCCGTCCAATACCGATCCTGCTCCAAGCCTTGATATATCAGTGCCTCGGTCCCCAGCACTACCTGCCACCCCTCATTCTTGCCCACCTCTGCTATCTCTGTCCATGTCGTTGGATGATAGCACATCTCCAACATGGCACCTTTATGTTCCTTTTGCAGGAAACATTCAAGTACCTGTCTGGCCTCAATTTCGGCGGGTGTGGAAGGCGTAAAGTTGGGGACGCAAGCCACAATGGCACCTACACCATCCAGTTTCTGCGCTTGCTCGACAGTGGCGACGTGGTGGAGGGAAGAGCCGTAGCCGCGGGCTGTGCATTCATTTATCACAGCCGAGACTTCGGCAGCGTCTCTATTTACCTTTTGTAACATTGTCAGCATTTCTTCTCTTTGTCCCCCTTGATACTCTCTCTCTCTCTCTCGCTCTCGCTCTATAAATCGCAGAAACTCACCAGGTATATAGCACTAGCCTTCATCCACTTCCTCAACGCATACACGGCACTCCGCGCCGCTCCGCCACCACCAATAACCAACGCAGGCCTATTCTCATACTTGTCAGGCGCAACATTATACGCAAACGCGTCTCTTATGCCAATCACATCCGTGTTGGTGCCCATGTAGCGTCGCTTTCCGTCTGCGTCTGTTTGGAGAAAGAGCGTGTTTATGGCGCCTACGTCTTTGCCTTCTTGCGTCAGGCCGTCGAGGTGAGGCAGTATGGCGACTTTGTGTGGCATGGTTACCGAGGCGCCGTAGAATTGCGGGTGCTTGATTAACTCGAGGAAGAGGGACATGTCGCGCGATTCTAGCGGGTATTGCGCCCAGTTTAGACCTAGGTTATTGTACACGGTTTGGTGGAGGAGCGGCGACATGGAGTGCGCAATTGGGTGGCCGAAGAGGTAGCCGTGGCGCTCGGTGCGGGTGACTTGTGGTATGTTGGTCTCGGTGGACATTGTGGGTGTTGATCGCGTCGTTATTTCAGTGTAGGTGTGCTACTTGGTCTGTTTGGACTTTGAAGAGATGGGTGGGAGGGGAATTGGTAGGCAGTGCAGTGGTCGCGCAACACGGATTTCAAGCTGTTCGGACGGTGTCAAGTACTGAATTAGACGACAGTGGTTTTGGATTTTGAAAGAGAAAAAGGGATTGGACGGTAGGATGTACGAGAAGGTATATGCTCCAGGAAATTTTGGGGTTGGAACAGATGCAGTAGTATGCTCTCCCAGCGCATCTGATGTGGGGACACACACACACACACCGCGTCGCAGCACCGAGATATCCATCTAGCCCGCATCATCGCACCCTCCCAGCACAAGGTTGGATTTCCCCACATTCTTTCCTTCACCCGCCAAAGACCGGAAAAAGTCATGTCGCGCAATGGGCAGCAGACGCGAGTCGCCCGCGTCCACGACGGACCGATGTGCTCCAACGACACCAGCGCTCATCCATCCAATCAGCACCACGTCCGCAATGGACCAGACCCCGCGTATAAATGCATTTCCGGGCCCTGCCATACAACCACACCTGCTTTCGTAACCTGCGCACTAGGTCTGACCGCCGTAAAAATTCAAACGTCGCTAGCCAGACTTTGGGACCGGGGCCTGGACATGGCTTCTCCACGCAAATGGCCACAACGTGCGCCTTTTTCGTCTTGGGAGTCGGGTACGAGGCATTCTTCCGGGGAAGATGCCAAGTCGCGTCAGCCATCACAGGGCATGCTCACGGGCAGCGCCAATGACTTGGTAGCGGGAATTGCTCAACTGTTCTTGGTCCCTGTTCGTTGCTCTCTCCATGGGGTCTGTGGCGTTCTCTTCTCCACATACTCCGCAAAACAGCACGTTCTTTTTCGCGGACTCTTTTCGGGAGAAGGGGAGGGCAAAGTGCTATATAGGTGTAGATTGATCGTCCTTCCCTGTCAGACTATCTTTGTTTTTACTTTTCTCCTCACATCACCGCTTGAGCTACGCCCTGCGCGCGCTGGCTAAGCACCTTTGATAACCCTCTCTTTTTCTTCTTCGACGGTGCACACCCCCCCAATCGAGTGCTTTGTGTGCAAAGCTTCTCTCACGTCTTGTCTGCCGAGAGTTGAGGCACATCATGGGTCTTCTTACCCTCGTCGAGGACCGGCCCACGCCAAAGGCGGTTTACAACTGGCGCGTCTATACAGCAGCGAGTGTCGCGTCATGGGCTGCTTGTATGATTGGTTACGATAGTGCCTTTATTGGTACTACGTTGGCACTTCCATCCTTTGCAGAGGAATTCAAGTTCGCCGAGATGAGCAAGGAACACCTCAACCTGACCAAAGCAAACATCGTCTCAGTATATCAGGCGGGTGCCTTCTTTGGCGCCTTTGGAGCTTACGCATCGAGTCACTACATTGGCAGGAGAAAGTCGCTCATCCTTTGGGTTTTGATTGTGAGTCATGTTGACGAAAAGAAAAAAAGAAAAGTCTGTTGGAACGTGCACTGACCATAGTCTTGTAAGTAGTTCATCATAGGTGCTGGCATGATGCTTGGTGCCAATGGCGACCGCGGCCTCGGCTTGATCATTGGTGGGCGTGTCCTGGCAGGTCTCGGTGTAGGTGGATGCAGTAACATGGTCCCGATTTACATTTCCGAGCTATCACCACCGGCTGTGCGCGGACGTCTAGTCGGCATCTACGAGTTGGGCTGGCAGGTGGGAGGCCTTGTGGGGTTTTGGATCAATTACGGACTCGAGCAGACCATGGCACCCTCGCACAAGCAATGGATCATTCCCTTTGCCGTACAGCTGATCCCTGCCGGATGCTTGCTAATCGGCGCTGTCTGGATGCGAGAGTCGCCGCGCTGGTGCTTGTCAAAGGGGAAACGCGAGCAAGCACTCAAGGACCTGTGCTGGATCCGTAACCTTCCCCAGGATCACCCATACATTGTGGAAGAGCTCGAGGCCATAGATGCCCAGGTTGAGCACGATAGGGTTACCGTTGGTCCTGGTTTCTGGAAGCCATTTGCGGCGCTCAAGCAACGCAAGGTTCAATATCGGCTGTTCTTGGGTGGAATGCTGTTTCTCTGGCAGAATGGTAAGGTGAACCCCAAGACAGCATATAGAGAAATCTCCCTGCACATTCTGAACTTGTACTGATATTCAATTAGGTTCTGGTATCAACGCCATCAACTACTACTCTCCCACGGTATTCAAGTCCCTTGGCGTAACTGAAGGCTTCCTTACCACCGGCATTTTCGGCGTCGTCAAAACAGTGCTTACGATAATCTGGCTATTGTATCTGATTGACCGCCTCGGCCGCACCAAGCTTCTCATGTTCGGTGCTCTGGGAGGATCCCTCTGCATGTGGTACATTGCCGTCTATATCAAGATTGCCGATCCCACCAACAACCCAACCAAAGATGGAAAGCTTTCCTCGGGCGGAATCAGCGCGGTTTTCTTCTTCTACCTCTGGACTGCGTTTTACACTCCATCCTGGAACGGAACGCCATGGGTCATCAACAGCGAAATGTACTCGCAACAGGTATGTATCAGGAGAATTCCAAAAGTTTGCACACATACTGATTCCGTTCTGCAGACCCGTAGTTTGGGCCAGGCGTGCGCTGCAGCCAACAACTGGTTCTGGAACTTTATCATTTCACGCTTCACGCCGCAGATGTTCAGCAGCATGGAGTACGGCGTGTACATGTTTTTTGCCTGTCTCATGTTGTTGTCGATACCTTTTGTGTAAGTCCTGAACGCTCCTCGTCCTCCGCTTTCAATCGTTTTACGGCGCAAACGGAAAACTTACAGTGCACTAACATGCCCATAGTTTCTTCCTCGTCCCAGAGACAAAGGGTATCCCGCTCGAGCGCATGGATGAGCTCTTCCAGATGCGGCCCACGCACCGCGCGCACTCGCAGCTCTTGGAGAGACTGAGGGATAATGAGGACATCAATGTGGTGATTAGGGATGAAAAGGCAAAGTCGGGCGAGCATAAGGAAATGGCATGATTGGCCCCGCTTTTGCCACGCTCACGCCTATGTTGAAGGTTGGGAGGTGAGAGACGCAGTCAGTACAGAGGTAGTAGTGGCATGGCTGCGAAAACCCAACCATGCACACAACACATACCCGTAGTACTTTTCTGGCTTCGGCTTAATGAATTGAGATACCCATATGTATAAATCTTCATGCTTTTCATGTCATGTCATTGTCTGTTTCTCTCTCATAGCATTACTTTGATGCTGCTCCACAGCTTCGTGTATCGTCGCCATCATGGAGTCTTTTTTTTTTGCATCAACCTTCGTCTCTATCAGGTATATACGAGCTAAAACCACCAGTTTTCAAACCAAGAAGCTTTATACAATTCATTCCACGTGGCTCTCTCTACCCTTTGTGGCCGAAATCAAAACTCAATGGTGAGAACTAAAAAGGTTACGTATCATTATCATCATCACATTGACTGCATCTAGGCATGCATTTAGCCTTCCCGCCTCATCATGTACGTATTCATTCTTCCCTTGATCTACAGCGTCTTGCAAAAATGGTTCCGATAATAATCTTCGAGTGCAATGCCTATCTCTACTTACACTTAATTGTCTGAAAGCTACCGAGTTGAATCACCATTTGGTAGGAGCTCTAGTCGTCTTAACATACAACAAAAACAATCCACTCTGAATTGAGAAAAGTCAGCTAGCCTACCATCGCTAAATTCTTAGGTACTGGTAGTATCGTAAAAATATCTCTACTAATAATGGAAACTTGAACCACTGATACCAATTAGCTATCTTCTTTAACCCCCCAATAGCGCAGCAAACTGAAAACTGTGAATCGCAGGTGCTGAACATGCCAAGGCTGATTTCAGGCTAGCCTAACTACGTAGGTACCGTATAGGTGGTACATACAGTATCAACGCTAGCTTACAGTAGCCAACACCGGTACGCCACGATAGCTTCTTCACAATCCCTGAGCAAATATTATAGACCGCTGACACTCTTTCCACTTTTACTACTGCCACGACAACTACGGCTTCACCTTGACCTGCCACTATACTAGCAATGAAATAATCACCCTTCTGCGCTCCATGCCCTCCCGCGAAGACCACAAATTCAATTTCGCCATGCTATCGCAAATGCGCACCCACATCAAAGCATGGTGGCAACAGACACCTTTACCAACAACTACAGCATCGCCTAGCTTCCAGAAGTGGTACAAGTTTGATCAAGAGCGGTGGATACCATTTGTCAGTGACCAAACTTGTCAGCCTGGCATCAGGCACCAATGGGCGGGCTCATTCCGGCTCGTGAGTTGGAACGCAAACGCGGATGCATCATCACCAAAGTCTCGTATGTCTGCACTACTGCAGGTCATCAAAACCACAGGAGCTGCAGATGTCATTTTCCTGCAAGAGGTATCAAGGGAAGCGCTTGCAGCTCTGCTTGAAGACAGCTGGGTACAGCAAAATTGGTACAAAAGCGACGCCAATGCCTCGGCTTTTGGAAACCAAAAGTTCATCAGCATCACTCTGGTGTCCAAGGTCTGGGTAGCCACAGATGGTATCCTGCTGGGCGCCATCTGGAGGATCTCATTACCTAGTCGTTTTGGACGAGACGCCCTATGCTGCGACTTGATCCTCAACACTTCGAGCAACAAGCACACGTCCAGTACAAGTCCCCTCCGGATTCGACTTACCAACGTCCACTTGGATTCGTTGCCAATCAACCCGTCGCTCAGGCCACATCAACTCTCCATCTGCGCGTCTTACCTTGGCGCAGCTGGCCGCGGCATCATTGCCGGCGACTTCAATCCCCTTCTCCCAGAAGATGACGACATTGTCCGTACCAACAATCTTACTGATGCGTGGGAACACCTTCATCCAAACAGCCCAGGTCACACTTGGGGTGTATACGGTGAACAGTCTTTCCCGCCAAACCGGTTGGACAAAGTTGCTCTGTTCAACCTTTGCCCTTTAGGCATGGGCATCCTGCAAACGAGCGAATTGGATTTCTGTGGCGAAGCGATGTCGGTCGATATAACAGAATCGGGCTCAAAAGCGCATTTCAGCGACCATCTAGGTCTTTGGTGTGACGTTGGATGGGCAGAAGACCGGCCGCAACCACAATGATAGCCCCTTATCTTAGCCGGGCAACTTCATCCTCGTTTTCCTTCTTCTCGCGTTAGCATGTTCTGGGATTACCTAGCGCCAAGCTCGCCGCCTTGGTACATAGCCCGCTCATCCCCATAGAACCAATACAAACACGACTCATTCATGTCTCATGTCTGGTCCTATTGATAGGATCTGTCTCTAGCTGAATAAGTGTGCAATGGGCGGAACCGGAAAACTGAAGTGCAGGATGATGAATGACGGTTAACGGTCGTTTGGGGCTGTGGTGGTGGTGGGCCGCGACAACAGAGTCGCAATACTGAAAATGGCTACCAAGGCTGAACACCAGTTAATCGACCTCAATACAGTACCAAGGCCTTTTAAGGGTGGTGAGGGAGAACTTGTTTTCACTTATCAAAGCAACAACCTGGCGCGTACCTAGCTAATAGACGCAGGCACTTGATTACATCTTAGGACCTAGAAATAGGCAACTATAGCATTACAGCACTCTAAACACATACTCGCGAACTCCTGTAAGATGGCTGGTGCCCTCTCTACTACAGGTTCTAGGACCTGTCTTTTGTAGATTGTTCACAGCCGAACACGTACGTAGAGATAGATTAGAGGTAAATGCCACAGCTTTGTCATGTCTAGTATGTACCCCAACTACCTAGGCTATCCGTAAAATAGCAATCTTTCCATCCGCTTTGCAGTTCCCAAACATCATATAGTAAAGATCAATCTCCAACATTACGAAGACAAGAATAATCTGCGGTACAAAGCTGTAGAGAACATGCTATATCTACAAGTCAAGGAGCTCGCGCGTCTCATGTCCAGATATCATATTCAGCTCACGACCATGAAGACTAGCGAAGTTAGGGTCACTCTCTTGCTTCCCCCCTCCGCCATTTCCGCCCCCTATATCAATCCTGACGAAACTATCTCCCCACTTGAGAAGATCCTAAGCGTATACGCCTCAGTTAGAAACAATCAGCGAGAAAAGAGAAGAGGATTGGCCTAAGAGCGAGTGTATTACACTATAAGCCAGTTGATTTGAAACGGCGCGCGACGTACACAGATGCACGTGATAGGTCAATACGGTTACATATAGCAATGCCGATCCAAGCGTGCCGGAACACACGGTGTAATTGGACACTTGCTCTTCTAGATTATCAGATTGTCCCTTCTGTTTCTTAAATATAAGAAAATTGCAAAGCGTATCTATTCTGCAGCCGTCATTCTCCTCGCACGTTACTCTAATACTAAAAAGCGCGTCGTAGACTGAAAGCTATGGTATCGTATTGTATTGCATAAGCTATCTGACTAGGTATCGGGGGATTCCACCATATGTAAGGTATGCCAATACATGTCATGTGACATAGGCTGCGTTGTTGCTCGTTCTCTTAACGCTGTCAACGGCTCTCCCCTAACCTCACTTATTCGCTCGCAATAGTACACATTTGCAAAACGTTTAGTAGGCTATAAAGGAAGCTAGAGTAATAAACATAAAGAATGTACTTTTAGAAGATGGACTTGGGGTAAAAAAGGCTATATCCTAGCAGTTTCTCCGCGTAGACGGTGACGTCGTTGGAACGCGAACATTATTGTTGTAGGGTGAGGGAGTATACCGCTCTGGTTCTGGTCTGTATTGAGGCAGGCGAGGCTGACGTAGAAGCATCCTTGCGGTTTTTCTGGCGATAAAATGTAGTAGGCTTTCAAAACCTTAAAGCTGTACCTAACTTCAGTGTTGTTTACGAACTAACAGCCTGTTTTATCCTCGTTGCCATGTCACGACCATCACTGCTATCCCGTCGGGTACATATTCTGCCCTCATCGCACCCTTCGCGGAGTGATTTGGTCTTGTGTCTTGTTTGTAATAGTAGTCTATGAACGCATGTGTACACGACACCCATCTCCCGAAGCAACCACCAGCGTGAGAACCTGCTTTTCCTTTCCAGTCGCCACAATAGGGTCATCTTGCGGGACAGTCAAGAGGGGAAACTTTTGTACCAGTCTCGCTATAGTGTATTCCGCTTCTAGGAGGGCGAACTCTTGGCCTCGACATACTCGCGGGCCACCGTTGAAGGGCAAGTACCTGTAACCCACATCGCGCAACAACTGTCCATCTTCCCACCTCTCGGGACAGAACTCGAGTGCGTCTTCCCCGTAGATATCTGTGCGACGATGCATAGCGTATACGCAATAACTAACGCCTTTGCCTTTTCTCACCAATATTGGTGACTTTCTATCTAGGCCTCCTCCAACAGGAAGCGTTGTTGTCTTTAGTGCTGCACGGGAGTTAACCAGCACGGATAGGTAGAGGCGAAGTACTTCTTTCAGTACCAGGCCAAGGTATCTCATCTTCTTCAGATCCACCCAGGTTGGCTGAAGCGCATGCTCCCCGAGGCCTACCACTTCGCCTATCTCAGTTCGTAATCTTTCTAACCCTCGAGGATGACGAGCTAACAAGCGCAAGGTCCAAGTGAGGCAGCATGCGGTCGTGTCTCTGCCCGCAAGGAGAAGGTTGAGGCACTAATCGCGGAGTTCTTTCTTGTTCCAGGTTTCTTGGATAAGAGCATCAATGAACACGTAATGCTTCGTGTCCTCGTCTTCCGTCTTTTTAGGCTTCGGCTTCTCCGTATCATCTAGTGCGTTCTGAATTGCATCGTCAACGAAGCGATGTGAAGTCTTACAAGCCCGCCAGAACTCGGGCGTATTGGCAAGCCAGTGCAAGTCTCCCAACCGGCCACGATGCGACAGGTAGTCCTGGCCCAAATTGAAAGCCGCCGCAAACTCCGACTCTTTTCCAGCGATGTTGCTGCTTTGCAAAGAGCTCAGCGTCTTGCCAAAGAGAAGAAATGTCGTCGTATCAAAAGTCAAACGGAAGAATAATGGTTGCAAATCGACTAAGCTATCGGGAGAAATCTGATCGATGAGGCTCTCGACTGATTTCTTCATCTCCTCGAAATTCTGGTAGCGATTGGAAGTAAACTGGGGTCGTAGAAGCGCACGCGAATGCTTTCATGCTGCACCATCCTGAGTGAAGATGCCGCTTCCCATCAATGGTGCAAGATGCTCAGGTCGGAGCCCAAGACTGAAATCTGCCACGACTGTCAGCCCTTTCCATCTTCCTAAGAAGACTTCCGAACCTTCAAACTGTATCGAAAGAATCGCTTCTATGTTGCGTGGCTCCACTGTGTTAATGCCGCGACTTCCGACTGTTCTTTGTCGGTGCCAGTTGCATGACCGCGCCCACGAAACCTACGCAACTGCTGCTCATGAGTAGGACCACTGGACTCCACTACATCCAGGAAGAATTGTAGGATAGTCTGCGCTCTCGCGTGTTGCCCTGCTTTGAGGAGCAGATCCAAGCCTTGCGGCCACTTTGCTGCCCACCTCCGTGGTGCTTTGCATCCCATTTGCGCTGCATACTGGTCTTCTTCCTGTTATATGTCAGTAGCACGAAAACGAATCTCCCTGGACGCGCATACTTTACGTCGAACCTGATGACACCAGATCTTGTACCCCACAAGCGAGCGACTAGAGGATCTCGGGATGCCCTTCAGCTGCTTGATACATTTGCATTTCTTCACAATCAAGACATTCGATACGACCTTTTGCAACGAGCTATCGAGAATGCCCAGATTGAACATATGAAGGAAGTCGAGGACAGAATGAATGAACGTCGGTCCAGTGCCGCCAAGCCCGCACCAAACTGGTCGACATGGTGCAAAGAAACCGCGTTCCTGGTCCTTACCTATCTCTACCAGAATCGAAGTCCGCCCTTTCTACCCCATGTAGGTCATACCGTCATTTGCTTCTTTAGAGACATTCACTAAATCATTACAGATCATCCGAGATGGGCGAGACAAGAACGCCATGGATGAGGGTCGACTACATCTAGCTTTACGGCAGTTGACTCAATTTTCACTCATAATAAGAAGTCAGAACTCCGAAGACTACTCTATGCATCCCCTTGTACATAAATGGGCGCGTGAGCGACCTGGTATGAGTATCGCAGCGAAAGGAGTTTGGGCTGAAGCGGCCGTAATGCTATTATCACACTGCATTCTGATCCCACCGCTTGGCAATACGGAAGAGGAGGAAGAAGTTTGGAAATATATCCTCCCCCATGTCGACCACGTACGCCAATGTCAGCAATCTATAGAGCAACGCATGAGGGATAAGCGCATGGCACGGATGAAACCATGGCCAGTATTCGATCGTGGCTTTGATAGGGGCAAAGCTATGACATATGCTAAGTTCAGCCTGGTGTACATGCAGAATGGACGGTGGGAGGATGCCAAGCGACTGCAAGCTGCAGTAAAAGATTTCACGACCCAAATCCTAGGCATGAAGCATCCTGTTACTCGTCGCGTCACCCGCCTACTAGCCACAACCCTGTTCAACCTCGGCCAAAGTGAGGACCCAGCTAAGACGGAAAAAGAATTCTTGGACGCTTGTGTGCTTTTCTTGGGTGTCAATCATCAGGAGACGCTGGTGGCCAAATTCACTCTTGGAAAGGCGCTTTTTCTACAGGGCAAATTTAGCCAGGCCAAAATTCTCCAAGAAGAGGCGGTCGAGGGACTGACTAGGCTGATCGGCCTGGACCAGGAAGATACCCTTGATGCAATTGATTGGCTTGGACAGACTTTACTCATGTTCTTTACCAAAGAGCATGTGACTCGTGCCCGTAAACTCTTTTACACAGCATCAGAAGGTATGGAGAAGTTGCATGGAGATGAACACACACGTACACTTGAAGCGCGTGAACACCTTTGTACTTCTGCCATTCGGACGGGGGACAAGAATCATTTGGACGAAGCGCATGCGATGATGATAAAGATTTTGGAAATCCGAAAGGAAAAACTTGGCAAAGAGCATGCTTACACATTACTTGCGATGGTAAACCTCGCTCTCGTGAAATGCGTGATGGGTATGATCCATGAGGCAGAAGCACTTATCCAGCATGGCTTACCTATCGCTGCACGCAATCTATGCGAAGGCCACATCGCCTATCTCTGGGGCCGTTATCATCTTGGCCGACTCTGGGTGCTTCAGGAAAGATGGGCGGAGGCGGTAACCTACCTACTCGATGTCACAGAGAGACAGCGTCACACGTTACAAGAGGCGAGTTCCATCCTGATAGAATTGGCGGCCTGATTGAGCTATCAACAGCGTACAACGCGCTGGGGAAATTCGAAGAATGCGAGAGGGTGACTGAGGAGGCTTTGGCTGCGTTGGCAAAGATATCTACGACTGAACATCCCGAGGCAAAAAAGTTGAGGGAAAACAGAAACATCTGGAGGTAGCGGAGAGTAGAAACCATGCAATATCCACCGCGCGCAAATTCACCATGATCCATCGAGAAGCGCGCCGGAATAATTTCTGAGTCGATCTGACTTACTATGTGAGAATTGGAATATATAGCTCCAAACCTACTACCACCAGCTACGCTTCTACTTCAAAAGTCACTTCTATGTCTATACCCTCTTCTATGGCGGCGTCCCAAACGAGCATTACCTCGTCTTCGGCGACGCTGACGACCTCGTACAATTCGACGCACTCAGTCCTACATCTCATCACCTCGTAGATTCTATCGACTACGAGCAAAGACAAGACGTGTTCGCCTAACAAAACGCTTGCGGGTCAGATGGTAATTTGCAATGAGTGGCATCGCGTAGTTCCTGGTGACACCTGTCAATCTCTGTTGAAAAGCTACGGTCTTCCGTCCATCGACGCCTTTCTCAGCTAGAATCCTGCTGCGAAGGAAGACTGTGGGTGGTTTATTGCTGGCCACTGGGTCTGTGTCAGCATCCAGCTGCAAATAGACAACACGGAACCTGGATAGGAAGCAGCTCAGCCCGAGTTCACCAAGCCCCCAGAACCGACTGAGTACACACCTGTCCCGCTACCTACAGCCAATCCAAGCTAAATAAGAGAACGCAAGGACGTAAGATTATGTTTGCTTTTCTTACGAGATAGCACAGTATATAGAGTAATGTAGAGGGGTAGTACTGAGGGAGCAAGATTGTAGCAGCGTGAAAAGAGCGGGGAGGATGTGAGCCCTATTCTAGTAATAACCTATCTTTTATTCGGCGCGCTTCTAATTTATTAAAGTCTGCTAGACTAATTTAGGATATTAATTGTTTTATTTTACAAGTAATATCGATGCTCAACAGCAGATTTTCACAACGCGGTATTGTAGTAACAACAATATAAGAAAGCAGTTAAGGCGCTATCCTAGCACCCTATAATCAGTTGAATGCGGCATTTACTCAGTGTTTAGGATATTTAATGACTGTCGATGTTGCTTTATTGCTGTGGTGGTAGGGTGCGGCAACAGATTCGCGATTTCTAAAACAGGTAACAAGAGGCAAACATTAGTTAGTCAACCTTGACACAGCACCGCGAGATTTGATATGTCGCAGGGTAGAAGTAGTTTTCAATCTTCTATCATCGCATGTGTGAGTTTGACCTGGTGACTAGTTTGAGAAATTGGCATGTTAAGGTTGTGTTGTTTTTCTTTTGTGCCGAGGTAGCTTTTTCCCACTTTTTCACACACACATGGTACCTCCCGCCGATCTTGCACCTCACTCAACTGCATGTGCATGTGCAGGGAAAAGGCTGCCAAGCAAGCGAAAACAGCCCTGGTCGCTATCGTGGAAGAGACGGGTGTAAAGACTTTTCCGGTTGGTTTAGCGTGGAACTGTTAGTTAGCGTCATGGGGCGAGCGTTGTGTTTTGCCCCACTGCTTTGTGACGGCACTGCACGGTTACGAAAGGCATGGCATGGCTTGGTTGTTACCTTGGCCTCTTTTCCAGCATTGTTCCATGGAACAGGGAGCGATGGAAAGGGTGGGCTAGTGGGAGGATAAATGCATGGTGCATGGCATGCAGCGGTTGGTGCTGGAGATGATGGGGTGTGGGGTTAGGGTGGGCGGTTGTGGACGGTTCGCTGTAGGGATTGATATAGGGTGCCTTGTGTCAGGAAGTTAGAGGGTAGATAGATGCTCTTGCTTTATTTACATCTTTACATGCTATCAGCTTATTCACTTGCAAGTACGATCAGATTGCAAAAAACTCCATCTCAAACACACATCTTTACACACAAACTCCCATCGCAACCATCACCATGCCGTGCCGTCCTGCTATCTCGTCCATGTCGCTAGGCCGGTGCTACGCGGGTCATAGTCTCGAGCACAAGCTCTCCATGGCTGCAAAACACGGTTTGGAAGGCATCGAGCTTTTCTATGAAGACCTAGTCGACCACGCTGGCTCAGACTCACCCAATGATCTGCTGGCCGGCGCTGCCTCGGTGCGAGACCTCTGCTCCTCCTTGAATCTTGAAATTGTATGTCTCCAGCCATTCATGCACTACGAGGGGCTTTTGGATCGAGAAAAGCACACAGAGCGGATCGAAGAGATCAAGCTTTGGATGAAGCTGGCGCATGTTCTCGGTACGGACTTGATCCAAGTCCCTTCATCGTTCCTTTCGCGCGACCAAGTCTCTCCCGACACCGATCTTATCACCAGTGATCTCCGGGAGCTTGCAGAGCTTGGGCTGCAACAGACACCAATTATAAGGTTCGCCTACGAGAGCCTGAGTTGGGGCACAAGAGTAGACAAATGGGAAGTATGCTGGGATATTGTATTGAGAGTCGACCGACCAAACTTTGGTATCTGCCTCGATAGCTTCAATATCCTTGGCAGGATATACGCAGATCCAACCTCGGAGACAGGCATGGTTCCAAGAGCCGAGCAGGAAGTGCGTGAATCTATGCGGCGGCTTGTTGATCGGATCAAGCCACACAAGGAAAAGATCTTCTTCGTACAGATTGTTGATGCTGAACGTCTCGCACAGCCACTGCTGCCTGGGCATACTTTCTACAACGCCGAACAACCTGCCCGTATGTCCTGGAGCAGGAATTGCAGGCTCTTCTATGGCGAAACCGAACGTGGCGCATACCTACCGGTCAAGGATGTAGCACATGCCATCATCAAGCAGATTGGATTCGAGGGCTGGGTTAGCATGGAATTGTTCAACCGCGTCATGAATAGGTCAGACAAAGCTGTGGTGGAAGAGTTGGCGGAACGCGCTGGAGCCTCGTGGAACAAGATGAGATGCGATTTGGCGATTGATATAGGCGTAAAAAGCGGTCGCTCAGAGCCTGGGTCCGAGCATTTTGTCAGGGAGCCTGAGCTTGCCCGTTTGTGACAGGTTAGAGAAAGGAACTGCGCTTTTACTTGTGATGTAATCTTTATAGCAATCTAGATACCCTTATTAGTGCCTCAAAGCAAAATGATAAACTTAATGTTCACTACGCACCTTGGGTGGAAACGTGACCTCTGGCGTATGTATAAGACTATTTCCTCCTTCACTGACTTGTAATGATGGAATATATGCACCAGAGCTTCTTGACCGTGGGATTGTGAGTTTCATATTTTTCATCACTACATTGTCGTAGATAAGCACGATATGATCTCAAACACAATACCTCCTCCTCCTCATCCGGCCTCATAAAATGCATTGAGTGGAAATCGTGGCGAGTCCTCGTTGTTATCCATGCCAACTTGGGACGATGTTGGCATAAAACGACTAGGATCTGCTGCTAAAAGGTCGGCCATACTCACATTCGATGAGAATCCCAAGTTCTCCATGAATTGTGGCTGGTTTTGTAGCTTCTTGGCACCATGTTCAGAGGCAAAATCATCGAGAAAACTTCCTAGATCGCCGGATACTAGAGTATGATACGGGTCATGTGGATCCAGGAATGAACCAGCCATCGCGTGGTCGAACGGATTTTGGCTGAATGGTGGCGGGTTTTGCCTTTGCGGTGCGGCACGCATGTCTGGTAGCATGCTGTCGAGCATTGCGGATGTAACAGTCTGTTGGTGGAAGCGCTCAGGAAACGATCCAGCAATGTGTGATGCAAAAGATTGAGGAGATGTTTGCATCGCGACAGCAGCGTTGGGGGAGGCATCTTCTACCGAGCGCGGTGTTGATTGCAGATTGTTGACGGTGTCTTGGGAGATCTTGGAGGTCTGATCAAAGGCAACCAGTAATCTGCACATCCGAGCTCGTGTTATCTCGTCTAAAGTCAACCTCTCGCTAGTTCTCTTAACGTGCTGCAATAAACAAGCGATGATAGGAGGGGCTTGTGAAGTACCGAGCTGCTCAAGTGTACTCAGCACGTCTAGTGTTTGCTCTAACCAGGCATGAGAAGGAACCAGAGTAAAAGCAGTGACTAGATAAGTAAGTCGTAGCAGCAATGCAGGTGGCGTTGTGGGAGTGGCAGCAGCGTCTTTACGGATGTGATCAAGCTTTTGCGGTAGCGAGGACTTCCACATCTCAAGTCGGCTAAGCATTTCGTGAAGAAAGTTCGGCGCTGTTTGCCGCCGTGTGGTACTCCCGAGTATATCAACGAGTTCTAGGCAAGCGTTGAAAGAACTCAATGCTAGTGTTGGCGAGTTCGACTGTCGCGTGGGGCCTATGCTAAGTTGGCCACCCCAGGGCTGCCATTCCTCCATACCGTCCTCCTCTATCTTTCCCATCCATGCTAAATCGGCTCTTTCAAGATATGGGCGTCGTTTCAATTGTAGAGAAAGTAGGCTGTCGAGTACAAAGCAGCTTGACAAGACGTTCTTTTGGCGCGGTACAACCACTTCTGATGAGTCGGTAAGTGCGAAGAATACCCGCAACGCGGCACCAACAAGTTGCCAGGCAGCTTCGAAGCAGGCCCTACTAATGTTGAATACCGAAAGATTAAGGAGAGCCTTGACATGATCAAGCTCAAATTCCCCCAACTCATTTGGAATGAGAAGCCTCGCAGTGTTGTAAAGTTCTTCGGGTGACACGCTCCGACGTTGCTCGCTGGAAAAATTGCAATCGTCTTGGGTGGAGCCTACCGAAAGTATGCTCCACATTTCAGCATGGCTTCCAGAGCTGGACATGTCACAAGATAAAGCTAGTCCTTGCTCAGGATATGAGTAGGACAGCTTGAGGACTTCCAGCTTATCAGCAATAGGAAGCCAACATTGTGTATATGTAAAGTATGTTTCAATGAGTTTCCAACATTCTGAAGGCAGTGGAGTAAGTTTCGGTGGGCACCGAGGGTCCTGCGGATTCTGAGCATAGAGGCTGGACAATGATGGTGCAGCCATTATGGGTGGCATGAAACCTGTCCCGCTGTTCCATAAAGTCTACTAGTTTTAGCTCTTGTGAATACTGTTCCGCTCATATGCTTACCGCTGAATACGACTGAGCATCTGCAGTCATCCGGAGAAGACTTGCATCCTCTGTATCGACCTCGCTATCTTCATCGGAACTTGGTAGCCTGTCGTTTTCTGCCCCTATCTGCTCCCCAGCTAACGCCTTTGTCACGTCCCTACAGAATCTGCTCTTATTCCAGCTCTTATGCAACTGATTGGACTCCTTTGTGCCCTTTGCAAGCAACATGGTGTTGTTTTGGGCTAACTGGTTGTGTGCCAAGACTTCCATTTCAGGGTTCTGTTGGAACACATAAGCCAACGTCATTTCGAGACTGCGTATGTATCCAGGTTGTAATCCTCGTTTCTTGGGTGTTGAGCTGTAGGTACATGTCCGCTTGTTCTCGACACATGGCAGGCAAGTTGGCTGGTTTGCATCGCATTTTTCGCGAGCAGTACGGCATTGGTCACAGGCCCTTGAGACCCTAAATCGTTTTATCGGGCCATCTTGTGAAGCCAAACGGCGTTTTTCCTGGTGTTGCGATGGCATAGGAAGTGCTTTGCGTGGGAAAAGCACCTTGGCTCATAAAAAGCCTCGCCGACGGAAGAAACTGGCGTTCATTCGGGGGCTGCGTGTCCAGACATGTTCCAAGGTCGGCTCTTACCAAGAAAACCATGGGTTGACCGACTCAAGTCGTGTGGGGGGAAAGCTGGGGAAGCTGGATAAAGTTTTATCCTGGCTAAAAAGCGGGGACCGCCGCTGTCACGTGGCTCGCTAAGACACCGTCGCTGCCAATGTTAGGCACGCTCTGCTTATGCCGCCAACATGTCTTGATCACGATTTCAGGTTGCGATATTGTAAACCATGGTTTCTGTAACAGCTGGTATGAAACGCACATTTGCCACAATGAGCAACGACAGCAGAGCAAAGGATGGCCGTGCTTCACTACCGACGCCGTCTCCGCCGGCATCCAAACAACGAAGTTTACCAAATTCGGCAAGGTCAACACCAGGGCCGTCACAGTACGAATGTCGGCGAATATTCGACTCGAGGGCATCCATAGTACTTCTCGGAATGCATGGAACCGGCAAAGCAACACTGGCCATGATGGCCTCGGTAGCCACCCAAAGAAGGGTGATAGACATGGAAAGTGTGTTCCAAAGTGCGACGGGGTATTCAACAACAGCATATCGAAAACAATTTGGATCGTCAAATCGGAGTCTCAGACAAGAAGAAGTCCTTCGCGAAACACTTCAAACTCACAGCAAAGGCGCCATCATTGTCTGCAATGGAAGTTTCCCCTTAGACAACAGCAGCCAAGCGCTGCTACGCGAATTCTCAGCATCGCATCCGGTCATCCACATTACACGTGACCTTGGAAGTGTGCAAAAGTATCTGGATACTGAAGAATCCAAAGTCCGGGAACTACTCGCTCTCAGCACCCCGGTGTTCCGACGGTGTTCAAACTACGAGTTCTACAACATTTCCGAGACAAATGCTGCGCATCTCTCTGTTGCGCCTGCCCACCAGCCATCTGTTCCCGCTTTCCTAACTCTTAAAAGAGCCGAGAGGACGTTTTTCAAGTTTCTAGCTCTGATATTGTCACCGCAAAACACACACCACAAACTCAAGAACGATGCGCCCACGCTGGATCCTGGCCATTTCCCACTCTCCTATGTCGATTTGGAGTTAAGAAACTACACTTGTGCTGTCCAGGTGCAGCTTTCAGATCTTACTCCAGAGGATGTAGACATTGAGGAAATAGAGTTTGGCTGCGACGCGTTTGAAATTGTAGTCAAGCCTATACAGCTCACAGCAGAGTATGCAGAAGACATTAGCAAGAGCATATTCAGGGTCAGAAGAAGTACAGTTACGCCGATAATATACCACGTCATGCCGCCTCCAGCAAATTCGAGCTATTCCACGACTTCTTACCTCGCAAACATGTGGTATGGCCTACGCATGTCGCCTGAATTCGCTACCGTTGACCTAACAATGGACGAAGAGCTGATCCGAGCGATTATAGCCTCGAGAGGATCAACAAAAATCATTGGTCACCTACACGCGGCGATGGATTGGTATGATGTCTTCTGGCTGGAAAAGTACGATACAGCAATGCGTTTGGGCTGTAGTTTGGTCCGCTTTACCCGTCCCGCCAACTTCATGGACGACAATGCCGCCATCCAATCCTTCCGCAACACCATATTCGCAAAGGCCCAACGAATACCAATGATATGCTACAACACGGGACGCGCTGGACGTCGTTCCGCTTGCTTCAACAATGTCCTCACTCCAGTGATACCCGAAAAGTTGAGAAAGAGGGCTGATTTCGAATCGAGAGCTGAACAGAATCCCGAAACCTCCTGGCTTACCGTGACAGAAGCTACACACATCCTGTATGCTTCATTTACATACGACCCAATGGAGTTCTACATCATCGGCGCAGCTGTAGGCTACAGCCTAAGCCCAGCGATGCACAACGCTGCATACCAAGCTTGCGGCATGCCGCACCACTTCGACCGACTCCAAACCGGCACTCTCAACGAAACCGTCCGTCAACTACTCCACCGGCCAAACTTTGGTGGCACAGCAGTCAGCCAGCCGTTCAAAGTCGACGCCATATCCCTCACACACTCGCTAACTCGGCACGCCCGAGCAATCGGAGCAATCAACACACTCCTCCCCATCCGCCATCTCAATGCTGACGGCAGTATCCCCACGGCAGACGGCGTAGAGCTCTATAAAGAACGCAACCAATCTGGGCCCGTCAAGGCTCTACTAGGAGACAACACAGACTGGATTGGGATCCGGTCGTGCATCCGCCGCGGGCTCTCTCCCGCCAACGCAGTGCGGCCCTCGACAACATCCGGTCTCGTCATCGGCTCTGGCGGCATGGCGCGCGCCGCAATCTATGCGATGCTACAACTAGGCATAAAGCACATTCTCATCTTCAACCGCACACTGGCAAATGCCGAAAAACTAGTCACCTACTTTACACAACTCACCGCCAGCCCCACAGCTTCCACCCTCTTCCCTTCCTTTGTCCACGGCTCCTCGAATCCAATCTTCCGCATCCTAGCAAAGCGATCAGACCCTTGGCCCGCGGACATACGACACCCCACTGTCATCGTATCCTGCATCCCCACACACCCCCTTGGCAACGAGCCGTCGCCGGACTTTACCCTGCCAAACCATTGGATGCGCAGCCCCTCTGGCGGCGTCGTCATCGAACTCGCGTACCGCACGCTGAATACGCCGCTAACAAAGCAGGTCAGGGACGAGGCGTCGGCGGCGTGGATCTGTCTCGACGGCTTGGATTTGCTGCCGGAGCAGGGCTTTGCCCAGTTTGAATTGTTCACGGGGAAAAGGGCGCCCAGGCGCGTTATGAGGGAGGAGGTGCTGAGATGCTGGACGGATGAGAGGGGTAGGTCGAATCCGGGCATGGTGAGGATGAGGCTGGATGCTATGGATGGGAGGGAGCCGTGAGGTTGGGTCGAGGTGCCGATGTGTTCATGTGTCGGCCTTTCTTCTTATGAGACCTGCATCTAGGAAAACATACCATGTCCACCTTGTTCAGTCGGTCCCAGACTTGGAAGGTAAAAGTAGGCAACAGCACGAGAAGCCAAGTCAGCTCGCCACATGACAGGGAAAAAAAGCCCAGGCTAGTACAATACTTCGTTATAAGGGTATCCACTCAAGTCTTTTGATCTTTACAAATGAGCAAACAATGAACAGTGTACACAACCCTCCTCGAAACCCAACTTCCCGAGAAACGAAAGAAGCAAAAACGCCTAAACTTCTTTTGGAAGAAAGTACTCAACAACCTTACTGTAAGGGACGCGCACAACGTCCCCTGTAAGGCAGCCATTGCGGACACCCATCTCTCGGATGATACTCATATCCCTGCTTTCGTGAGTGTCTCCGCTGTCTTACAGGAAATAATCGGCAACCGGTTTCTTAGCCGGCATGCCTCGCGAATCCTGGGGCGCAGCCTCAAAGACACGATATCTCCGTCCCGGGCCATCTCTGTTCTTCTGGAAACTGTCGTTGAGCATAGAACTCAGCCTGTGCTCGCCGTTTGGTCCAACATTAGAGCCTAGCACCCAGCCTCCGCCACCACCTGCTCTGTCGCCATTTGACCTCCGTTGGAAACCAGCGTTGGATCCGTCCTCGCCGAGTTCGAGGATGGCGGCTACATTACCGCATCTGTAGCAGTAGTTTGGCGCTGACCAGACGGTGACAATGGTTGAATCGAACATCTCCTTGAAGCCCTCCATGACCAATTGGTGGGCTCGAGCGATGAGACTAAGGTCGTTTTTGTGATTGAATGTTTTGACGATATCTGCACCAAACAAGAAGCCTGCACCACGCGGTGACAGACCCCAACCGTCAATCTCGTCGGGATCGGACCAAAGTAGATCGCACATGGCTCCTTCATGGGGCACTTCTTGCTTCCGGTCGAGGAGCCTGATCTTGTCAACGGAGTCGACGAGGGGCGATAGACCGCCGTGCACACATAGAATCGCTCCCGTGTCGTTGCGAGATGAGCCGTTGGCGGACGAAGTTGCACCCGTACCGGCTGGTCCGACGCGTCCAGGTGTTGGGGCGACAGGAGAAGAAGAGCCCATGTTTGCGCTGGCTTGAGAGGCAGCACTGGATTGGGAGTCGGAATTGCGGGCGTAGCGGTACATGATCTCGCCGTTGGCGTTTAGTGTCTCTATCTCAATGTCCTGATCGATATCAGGCATACTATCGGCATTACTGCTGTCTGCAATGGGTCCATCGGTGGGCTGGAGAGACGTTGCGGCACCCTGGACTAGGGCACCAAGGGCTAAATAGTCGAAGACTTCACAGCAATACCTGGGATTATCAGCGCTGCGTTGCATAAGTCGGTAGAAGAAGATATTCAAGGCCTACCTCCATACGTTTGCGCTTCCATACTTCCTGAGACATTCATCATAGAAGCCATATACCGTTGTGATCTGCCGTGATTCGTGGTTGCCTCGGATAAGCGTTATGCGGTCTGGATATCTGACTTTGAGACACAAGAGGAGGAGAAAAGATTCGAGTGAGTAGAAACCGCGATCGACGAAGTCACCTGTAGCATAGTCAGTTGGGGGGTATGCTCGGTGGCGCAAAAAGAGCTATGCCATACCCATGAACAGGTAGTTTGTGTCTGGCACGTCTCCACCAACGCGGAATAGCTCCATGAGGTCATGGAACTGTCCATGGATATCACCACATATCTGTCAAAATCATGCGATCAGCTGTGTCCATGATTTGAGTATGGTGGGGCGCCTACCGTCACGGGCGCATCCACGCCAACCACATTGCCCTCTTCGATCAACAGCTCGCGTGCCTTGTAGCATAGCTCTCGGACCTGGTTCTCGGGTATCGGACGACATGCGCGGAGCTGCTGGATGGCTCTGCGATGCATGTCAGTCCGTTGCTTTCCGCGTTCCCCAGCAAACTGGGTGTGTATCCATACTTGTCGAGGTCACTGCCGCCAGCACTCATTGCAGCGGGTATGCGCTATTGCCCACACGGGGCTTTCTATAGTAGCAAGGGCGGTTTTTACACGATTAGATGTGCAGTCGTTCCCTAACTTATATAGCTATTCGAGAGGGTGGAAACTCGTTGGCGCGATTGCTGTCGTCGGTGGCGGTAGGCGTGCGGCGCGTTATGGATTGCAAGGCTGTATGAATCTGATAGTCGTGCGTTGGCCAGTAATACTCGATTTCGACAAGGAGTATTTACCAGACAATATAGTGTCGTTGTAGGTTTGTTGGTGGGCAGTGTGATTGTGAAGTCGAGGACTAGACGGCCCACTGCGGGCATCCCGAGGTGCAGGGATCTTGCGGCGTGCGTGCAGCTTAGCTTGGCCGTCAATGTCAATGTTCACTCCACCAAGAGTCAACCACCACCACCAACCCCGCGTCTGCACCTTTTTCCCACGCCCACGTTTGCTCGAGGCATATCAATTGGCACAGTAAGCTCATCTCTAGCACCCTCACATCTAGGAAAAACGCGGCTGATATCTCCACAGGCCCAGTGATGCCTCGGCAATCCGCTCTCTAATTCTCGAACCGCACACACAAAATGCCTCCTCACCTCCATCCGCGGTCGCGCACGACAACTTCGCTCTTTACTACCACTCTCATGGTCTCGTTTCTGGTTGTAGCCGCGCCACATCTCATACCGTGTCCAGTGGACCCGCGCACGCTTGCCGATTCCCCAGACCCCACAGGAGAAAGGAAGAGACGGAGACGAAAACTACCAGAAGGCGAGACATGCAATGATATCATGAGAGAGGAGAGACGAAGGAAGCTGCTGCTTGAGGAGAAGCTTGCGGCCAGGAGAGAGTGTCCGGTGCCGAAACCTGGTGGGCTGATTGGGCAAGTACTAGGCGTGCAAAAGGAGGGCGACGATGAAGAGCAGCAATTGACCATCATGCAAAGGGTCGAGAAGACAATATGTCAGCCCTGGGGCAGGAGCGATAATCAATAACAGCACGCTTGATGTGCAGCAACTAAACCCATGGACGATCAAGTGCAGCCAAACCGGGAGAGCAAAGGAACACTCTGCTCTTTTTTAAGCAGGCGACAGCTTGCTTTGGTGTATATCAGTATGTGTACATGTCGCATAATTATGTACATACGGAAACCAGTAGAGTCAATCGCACGGCTACAAATACAAAACCAGCCCCTCGTGGTGTAAGATATTCAGTGTGATCGGTACGCGTCTCGTTAAACCTACCAAGCAATTCCTCTCCCAGTCTGTCTCGGTAGACGCATTGTTTCTTCCAATGTCCCAAAGACGGTGCAGAACAAAGAAAAACGTGATGGCGTGTCGATAGCGTGAATGCACTACGTCATCCAGCCGCGTAGACCACCACACTTGAACCCCAGCCCTACTTCCCCAACACAAACAACCAGGTCCTAAATCATAACCCTGCCAAAACATGCCCTCTAAGCCGCTCACAAAGGCCCAGCGAATGCACTACCGCATCGGCCGCGGCGAAACCAACGTTTTAACCTTTGAGCCTTACAAGTCGGAAATCCTCCCCCTCTGGCGCTTCAAAACTGCGCCCATAGCGCGGAAATCGTCGTCGGAGATTTACGCAAAGTTTCAAGAGTACAACGACCAAGGCGACTTCATTGGCATGGACATGGCGCGCAAGTTTCTGCAGATGGGCATGACGCGCGCGAAGCGGTATGCCAACCATGCTGGGGGGAGAAAGTACGACAAGAAGACTGGGGAGGAACTGCAGAAGAGCAAGGGTCACGAGGGTATGCAGGACAAGGCGGAGGCCAGTGCTATTTTCCGGGAGGTGTGGGAGAGGGCAAAGGGGGAGAGGGGGTACGCGGAGGGCAAGGAAAGGTTTTTGAAGGAGCAAAAGGAGTGGGACAAGGAGGAGAAGAGAGAGGCGAAAGAGAGAGGGTTGGCTGGGGTTAACAATGTGTGAGTGTGCTGTTTGTTCATCTACTCTTTTTTTTTCGGTCCAAGTAAGAATTTAGTAGCACCTTGTATCCAAAACAGTGGAGAAAGAGAGAGAGAGAGAGTTACGCGAAGTTACATATTAACCAGTCACGCAGCCTTTAACCAACCAAGCGAACATGCACGCAACCCCAAATCCTCTAAAAAAAATAACACTACAACTTTTCAACTCCTCCCCCTACTCTCATCTTTCCTTGTCCTTGCGCGCCAGCTATACACAAATCTCACACACCACCTCACATTACATCACATGGCATAAACACCAAATCATTTCCAACGAGTCTTTTACTCTTTTTTGAGAAGGGAACAAAGAAGAAGAAGAAAAACACCCCGATCTGATTACGATTATCCCGATAAACTTACCCCACCTCGGCTACAACAACAGCAACAAAAAAACGCTACCATGCTAGAACCGAACCTGCATCTGCATCTGCATCTGCATCTGCATCTGCATCTGCATCCGTATCCGTAGCAGCATATGCAACCAGTTGGAGTGGACACCCACCAGGCCCGGCCCGATGGCAGATATGACGCGGTCTGTGTTCCTCCCCCCCCCTTCCTCCTCCCTCCCTCCGAAAAAAAAGTGTAGATTAGAAATTCTAAGCTCTTTTTTTTTTGGTTTGTAGCTAGCTAGCTGTCTAGCGAATTTTGGTTACTTAAAATGATTATCCCATCTACTCAGCATGCTTGATACTTTGATGCACTATTAAAAGGGATTAGAACAAACATTCGTGTTTGTGTTTGTGTTTGTATTTTATTGATGTTATCCGCTAGTAGAGTAGTGAAAACTATATAGAGAACGATAAATGTCAACACCCTTCGTGCTGGATACGAGATGCGGAAGTCGAAATATTTTGGGCCTCGGGCTTGGCAGCCCGAGGCTCCGAGGGCCACGATGAGATAGATCCGGTACCGAAACATTTCGCACACAACTAATTGTGTTTGTATAGAAGAGAAGAGAAGAGAAGAGATATATTTCTCTTTCCCATTTTTTTTTTACCTCTTGTTTCAACGACGACAATAACAACGATAATGACTACTCTACTCGACAGTAAAGACAGAAGCTAAAAGGGCAAGGGCAAGGAAGGGCAAGAAGAGCAAAGATTGTTAGGACAAGTTGGAGAAGAAGGGAAAAAAATAAAATACAGCGAGTAGTAAAAGAGCAGAGAAAGAAAAATAATCTTCTTCTTCTTCTTCTTCTTCTTCTTCTTCTTCTTCTTCTTCTTCTTCTTCTTCTTCTTCTTCTTCTTCTTCTTCTTCTTCTTCTTCTTCTTCTTCTTCTTCTTCTTCTTCTTCTTCTTCTTCTTCTTCTTCTTCTTCTTCTTCTTCTTCTTCTTCTTCTTCTTCTTCTTCTTCTTCTTCTTCTTCTTCTTCTTCTTTGTTGGAACCTACAAACTTGACTTACTAGCAACTAAACATGCAACACTTTTCTTTTTATCTTCTATACAAGTCTCTATTCGTGTTCCTATAGATGCAAGCAAAACATGTACAACTTCTCACACTTTTGTATTTGTTGTAGGTACAGATGAAAGTTTCAGCGTAAACCCACGTGTGCTGCTGCTGCTACTGCTGCTACTGCGGAATACGGCGCAAGGAACGGCCCATCGGACTTCCGAAAAGGACCCAGCTTTCTTGTTTCACATCACCCCCCGCGCCCCCGAAAAGAGAGATCTACAAATCTCACATATTGTCACATACGGAGCACGGAGCCCGGATAGCAAGACTAAAAAAAAAAAGTTGCTTTCCAAGACGGGGTTCAATTTGTGTATTCGGGCCTACTTTGTAAATCGATTAGGTATCCAAGTTCCAAGGGCGCCCGCGTCCACATGCCGCCTTCTCATTTGTTCTCGTCTCCTGATCGACCTTTCCCCTCTTCATGTTCGGGTATAGGCCTTGAAACGGCCGTGCATGGGTAGCGTGATATCTCGGAGCCTGGATATCCAATGGCACTACTCGGGGACGGTGTGCGAGTCGCAACACCAAGCGATAACATGGCTCTAGATGTGATCATCACTGCATTGCGAAGCCTCTGTTCGGCCAGCCATTGCTGTCGGGCCACAACAAGAAAGGAAGTCGCATGCAACGTGCGCTGGCAATCTGGACAACAGTCATGGTGCGGGGGCGGGACACGAAACAACCATCAACAGTTGCATGCGTCTCGAGTTTTGCCGCCAGATGGGTGGGACGAACAGAAGAGGGGACATGGGAGGGCGGGTACAGGGCGGCAGGTTGCGAGCAGAGATGGAAATTATGTTCATAGAAGGTAGGTAAAGTTAAACAACCCTAGAAACTGTCAAAGGAACAAGGAAATCTTTTGACTCCCAGAAGCATGCCGCACCGCGTGGAGCCTCGCAAGGCATGCCCAAGAGGAGGAATACAATATACCGATCAAAATGCCATGATGAAATCGGTCTAGATAGATGAAGGCGGATATGACATTGACCGCCAGATGGGAAAGGTGGAAAACTTGGATACCAGTAGTAAAAGGGGAGAGTGGTCGGAGGCACATCCAGTAGACGTGAAATCCGTTGACCCCGTAATGCGAACCCAAGTGACAATAGTCGAAAGGAGGAAGAAGAAGAAGAAGACGAAGAAGAAGGAAGCGACGAGACGGCAGAGGGCCCTCAAGCGGAGGCGGAGGACTGACAGTACGTAATAGTGGTATCGCGTGTTTTCTTCTGCTGGCCCCAGCAGCACCGCCAATGGCCAGGGCGGGGGGGTTTGACCGAACCGAGCGGTGTAGGTATCTTCTACAGCATACGCAAACAATAGTGGTAGCTGTCTCCCTCGCCTTACATTACTACGCAGCAGCAACCCTTCTTCTCCGCCTGGTCATCCGTGTCGAAGGTTGTCTTTTGAGGACCGTTGCCGTTTGAGCCAGGCGCGCCTGTGTATGATGACATTTCCTTGTTATATCTGCGGATCTCGCGAACGATGTCATAAAAGGCGTTGTCCACGTTGATGCGCGATTTCGCCGATGTCTCGATGAACTTGCAGCCAAAGTTCCGCGCCAAGGTTTGGCCCTCTGTGAAGGCGTCAGTACAGGCTCGTTGTGGCAAAGGGGGTGAGTGTACGCACCTTGTGTCGAGACTTGCCTCTCGCCGTCGAGATCGCACTTGTTGCCGACGACGATCATGGGGAAGTAGTCCTTGTCCTTTACTCTTAGGATTTGCTGCTGAAACGTCATAATCTCCTCGAAGCTCTGTCTGTCGGTTATCGAGTAGACGAGCAGAAAGCCCTCTCCTGTGCGCATGTACTGCTCGCGCATGGCCGAGTACTCCTCCTGGCCGGCTGTGTCGAGCACATCGAGCAGGGCGACCTCGTCGTCGATGACACACTGCTTGCGGTACGAGTCTGGCAGAAGTGTTAGTCCATGTTGCACCCGGCGGCGGCGCGTTTCGTGGGGGGGGGGGAGGGGGAGGCTACTCACCCTCAATCGTTGGGTCGTACTCATCAACAAAGTGGCTCTGGATCAGCTGGATGGTCAAACACGACTTTCCAACTCCACCACCACCGACGACCACCAGCTTGTATTCTCGGAGAAACTAGCGCGGGTTAGCGACCGGAATGCCAAGGGCGAGCGGCGAGCAGGAGCAGGAGCAGGAGCAGGAGCAGGAGCAGCGGCGGCGGCGGCAGTAGTAAGTACCTTTGATGCCATTGTGAATGTGAGTTTGTTGTTGTGCCGGACGCGGACGCGGTAGCTACAGAGGGCGGGCGAGCGAGAGGCGTGGGTGCGTGTATGTATTAGGGTAGTTGGACGTTGGGAGGAAGGATGAGGCCGAGCTCAGTCACGGGCAATTGGGGAGGCGGGAGGAAGGAGCGATGGTTGCTGGGGGGAGGCGATCAAGGGAGGCTTGTGTGTAGGTGAGAGGTGAGAGAGAGAGAGAGAGTGGCGATGCGACGCGCAAAGGCAGCAGGCGCAATGGGCGTGGAGTGGTGGTGATGGTCGGAGCCTCTTTTAGTTGAGCGGCAGGGCCGGGCTTGTTGGTCGAGATGGAGAAGAGACGGGAAGGAAAAGGGAAAGACTGGAGAGCAGCTTCACCTGGGTAGCAAAAACGACCTTCTAGCTCGGTCGCCGGTCTGGGGCCTTGAAGGAGGAAGGCTGCTAAGAGAGCAAGCACATGGGCTCTGACTGGCGCGCCCGTTAGCGCTGTGCATTGGCCGACGCCTCCAACGAAAGAGGACCGACGCCCACGACGAACAGCGGCCGACCCACCACCCTTGGGAGGGGGGCGCGCTGCCCACCGCCCGCACACACGTCTACTGCAAGCCTACCTGCAAGCCTGCCACCAGCCTGCGAGCCTTGACGCCTCCCTCCCAAAGACGCGCGCTATCATGGTGGTGGTGGTGGTGCCTGTCTCTCGCGGCCGACCTGCTTGCTCGCTCGCTCGCTCGCTCGCTACAAAAACTGCAAATGCGCGCCGACTGCTCCCACCCGCCCTGCCCATGCTGCGCGACCGACGGCCGTGATAGCGCAAAAGCGGCGGCATTGGTCTGTCGAGATATACCGCCCGACGCTTCCATGCGATCCCAGCGCCCAGCGCCCGGAGCCATGGGGCACGGGGTGCAGCCTGCCCTCCCGCGAACCACTACTGTGCACAAGGGGTTCGGGAAGATAGGAAGAAGGGAAGGGGGGGCGCGAAAAGACGTTGACGTCTAGGGTCGCCAGCCTGTCGTCTTCACCCACAACAGCCTGCATCTGCTGTCACCCCCGTGCATGTGACTGTCGACATGTGCGGGCGCGAAAGATGCAATGCACCCACCAGCACACAGAGCACCCAGAGCACAGCGGATGCTACACCACCCCCCAGCCATGTAACACGAGCGGGGTCGAGCTCCACCCATTGTCCGCTGTACCGCTTCCCCATCCATCTCATCCATCTTCCCAAAACGCTTGGTCAAAGTCTCCGGTCCGCACATCTGCCTCTCGTAGTGTGGTGATATTTTTGATATTGGAAACTTGCAAAAACAACAACAACACAGAAGCACCACCTCTTCCTGCTATCGCTCTACCGACCCACTACTACCGACTACCGACTACCGACTTGCTCCCTTCCCCCCTCCCCCCTCCATCCCAGTGACACCAGCCAGAGCTTCTGCAAGCCTTCGAGAAGTAGTCTAGCAAAACAAGTAGGCTGACACCTCCCCTGCGTCGGCCTCTTCGGCCTCGAGCGCCTTTTTGCTTTTGTTTTTTCTTGGAGTTTCTGGTAGGACTACAGCTAGCAGATACGCGCGCGAGACATGGCTGTCAGCTCTCGTCGACCCGCTACGATTCCTTGTCAGACGTGTTGCTCTCGTCCTCGCCCTCTACCATTACCCGCCTTCCCTGAACAGCCTTTACCACTTCGGGAACCAAACTCTCCATATACTCACGATCGCGACCAACGAGCGTCACCGTATTATGGTCCTTGCCCCATCGTGGATAGCTGCCAATCTTGACACCCTTGGGCTCAGCCTTGGCTGCCAGCTCCGTCAGATAGCCGGCAACGGCGCTCTCGGCCATTGGCGTCGAGATGAGGATGCGCAACACGCCTTTGCCCTCTGGATCTGTCAATCTGGGGAGGATGCGGGGCTTCAGTCCATCCAGCAACGCTTCAAACAGCCGAGGCACCCCAGGCAGAATGTGCACGTTGCCATTCACCACGCTAACTGGCACCCACAGCGCTTCGCTGACAAAAACCACCTGGTCCTCGTCAGGCACAGAGTCGTCAATTGGCAGTTGCACCATGCGCATCTTCGCTGTACGCGCACCAGACTCCACGTTCCAGTCAAAGTCTGGCTGAGACTTGTGGGGCTTGGACAAGCGCTTCATCCGCTGAAAAGCCGCGTCATGTAGCTTCAATGGCAAGTTAAACGCCTTGGCTATCGACTGGTATGTGATGTCGTCGTGACTGGCCGCCATTAGTTCAAGCGGCCGTCTGGTGTAGCGAGTATCTCAACTCACGTCGGACCAATCCCGCCACTGGTAACCACCATGTCGTAGTTCTTCGACATGCGTTGCACAGCTTCGACAATCTCGCCCTCATCGTCGGCAATCACCTCTATGCGCCGCAGGTTGATGCCCAATGAGAAGCAGAATTTGGCAAAGTATGCCTGTGAAACATTAGCTGAGCTGTCATTAGCGATCGTCTGAGTCGTGTACCGAGTTCGTATCGACTGTCTAGGTTTCACGTCAGCTGTCAATAACTGCTAATCGTCCCCGATCGCCCTAGATCGACTTGCCTTGCCCCCAAGCACTTCGTCCCCGATGATCAGGCACGCCGCCGTATTGATCAAGCTCTTTTGCTGTGTTGAAGCCATGACTGATGACGTTATTGATTGCCGGAATGAAGCCGCGGGTCGATGCGCGAAGTTCGGTACAGGACGAGACAGATGTCTAGCAACCTGGTTTACTCTTCCAAACATGGATCCGCCGTGATTTCTCAACAGAACAACGTTGGAAGGGGGCTGAGAGAAAGCTTTCCACAAAAGTGAAGGTGCATGGAGATGGATGCAGGTGACGGCTCATGGAGCTATGCTGCTTAGCGCCAATGACCGAATCCCCCACCAAACCCCGCTACCGTATGCTCACAGCCTTGCACCATCCTTGAACGTCAGCTCATCACCGACGACGCCGCCGCCGCCGCCCATATTCTCTATCCTGCTCTCTCTCTATATATATCATGGCAAGTTTACTGGCTAATGCCTTTGCCTCCTTCTCCACAGCCCGCTAATGCTTGAGTCCAGTCGTCCGAGTCGAGGCTCTACACCTTCTCTGAGGAGACAAAGACAAAGCTACGAAAATTTCGCCTGGGCACAAGTCGCGCCAACGACCCACAAGCAGTCATCTGTACGCCCAAATGAACCTTCTCTCATGCCTACAACTGCTCTATGCGAGCACTGCACCTGAAGCCGCCGAACGAGCTGTACCACACAATGGCGCTGATGCCTATGCGTCCCAGACGAGATCGATAAGAAGACGCTCGAGGTACGGTCCGTAGACGACCAAGTTTACTCCGACGTACAAAGCCTCGCCGATGAGCTTCCAGACCACGCCCCACGATTCGTGCTCTTGAGCTACCCATTGACACTGGTACGTCATACAATCACCCTCACGCTGGACCACACACACACACTAAGACGTACTACAGGACTCGGGTCGGCTATCAGTACCATACGTCATGCTGTACTATCTCCCAATAACGTGCAACAGCGAGGTCAAGATGCTCTATGCCGGCGCCAAGGAGCTGATGCGTAACACAAGCGAGGTGGGAAGGATCATCGAGATCGACAGTGCGGAGGATCTGGAAGAAATTGAGAAACTGTTGAAGGATCACGCATAGGAGGTTGGGCTGCCATTGCCGTCCAACCAACGTCTAGAGCGGTGCATCCAACGGTCCAACCCAACGGCTTCCTGCCGACTGTGGATAGACGAAGAATTTTCAGAGAAGAAAATCTCCACCGATCAATGACGAACCATTGCAACCGAAATTGCGAATCACAATGGCCTATGCCACGAGCAAGTGCCCCTGCTAATATCTGCGATATTGACATGTAGGTGGAAGCTCACGACCCGCCATCTGATGAGCCGTCCGTGTCCAATTCTCTTCCAATATCACGCAACTATATGTTTTCCTTCCAGAAGAACCGAGCCCGTCCCTTCTCTGTTTCATGTAGATTGAAATTGCCCTGAACCGAACTCTACCCCTTGTCCCCTCATTATCGCACCATCGTCAACCGTCCCATAACTCGCGTCGATCTCCAGGATGCACGGGCAGGGTTCGGCTGCATTTCCCCGTCAGGCGGAGCGGCAGCCCTAACCTATGTCCAGTCCCCAAGTGTGTGTGTGCAACGGGGATATGCTTTCAACCACCACCACACCTTACCCCCACTCCACCCACATGCTTCAACACGGCACACCGAAAATGGGTCATGGGACCATGCCAGGCTACCTTCCGTCTTTCGCTACATTGAACGTGGGTACCTTCGGGCATTTTCCTGCATAGGGTCCACAGCTAATCTTGCGTGTGATGGCACGGCTAGCCAGTTTAGCGCAGGGGCTGTGTAGGATTCACACGTGCGTGCAAGTGCAGGGCGGGAAGTGGCTGCTTGTGGATTTGTGTAGTATAGCCAAATGGAACGAGATATGATGCTGGGGGGAGGGGGGAGAAAGGGGTCTGGGCTTTTTTAACAACGCCGCTTTAAACGCGTATTCCGGGTCGATGTGTAATTGTCGCTGGGTATCATTTTTCTGTCGCGATATACGTTTTGGGACGCCAGGGTCTAGCATTTCCAAACCTGCATGGCGCGTTGTGCGTTTTTTTTTCTCTCTCCCTTGGAAATCTTTCAAATCATGTCGTGATTCAGACGTTCAGACGTTTGAATCACTTCTTAGACGTTCTGCGTGAGAAAAAGACCAAAAATATTTGGAATGCACCGGCGTGGCCATTTTTTTTTGGTGGCGTCGTTGTTCTGCTTACTTTATTGGCGTGCGGGTGGTGATGGTGGTGGTGGATGATTCAACTAAGGGTATTTTTTTTGTTATGTTAATTTCCTTTGGGGGGGGGGGGGGGAATCGGGCGGGAAAGCTAGTTTGGGTTTAGGTTGGGGGAAGGTTCTTGGCGCGGCTGTTTTGGGGGGGGGGGGAAGTTATTTAATTTCAGGTTAGTAGTGGCGGCCTATTGAACAAAAGATGATAGGCTACCCTGATAGCGTTTGTATTTTCGATGGAAGATGCAAGATTAGAAGAGAGAGTTTAGAGGACGATTTGCAAGTCTAGGTAGGGGTTAGAGTTGGGATTGGAATTAACTAGCTAACTAATTACCTATCTATCTATCTATCTATCTATCTACTGATAAGGTTGTGATTTGTAAAAAAAATAGAAAAGAGAGAGAGAGAGAGGAGGGAAGGGAGGTTAGGAGGCGGTTTTGGTAAGAAAAAAAAAGCTAGTCTAGCGACTACTAACTGAAATCTTGATCAAGGTTGCGATTTATCAAAAGGGCCAGGGTCTAAGCAAAATAAACTGGATGCCTAAGTGGTAAGCGTTTAAAGAAAATAAAAAAAGGGGGGGAGAAGAAGTGGCTTAGGCTTAGAGTTAGTAGCAGGCAAGCAAAACTAAACTTTTGCTTTAGAAATGTCTGGTTTTGGGTGTCTTTGGGTAATCTAGACTGACTTTTTTTTTGGTTGGCTCGAAGGGAAACGCGAGGTTTTGACGTGTTTGGCTGTGCGCGTGTACATGTGTGAAGATATACAAGGAAGAATGCGTCACGATTATCGCGACTTATGGCGGCTCAAGTGTCTAGATACTTGCACTCAGAACTTGGGGGAAGAGACCAAGTACAACGTCGACGATACACGTGTAGTAACAGGAACATCTAGCCAGTGTCTACGATTGCGATTTGCAGAAATATGCCTTTGCCTCCACTAGGTAGCGGTCGTGACGTACATGTTACAATGTAGCTGAGTTGTTGCTGCCCACAGCCTCATCATTCTTCTCTGTATTGTTTTTGCGATGAGCTGATAATTGCGAGGTTGAGTTGTACATTGTAAGGTTGAGCCAGAGGGTTGTTTGATGACGTTGAAAGCCTCATCACCCTGGGCATGTTGAACGCGACGAAAACAAGCAGAGAAAAAAAAAAGAGAAACTAGATGATGCAAGCAAACAAGTGTAATACATTGCTAGGGAGTAACTTTCTAGGACTGTTCGTTCTCTCGTTGTAATCGATCGATAACAAGGCCCTGCTCTACTCTCTTTGTTAGGAAAAAGGGAGAAGAAGGAAAGGCAGGTGGAGATATAGATTCAGTATACGTTTGAGGGTATTCACATGTTCCACTCTACAACGATGAACACATGTTATAATTATTACCTGCACTACAACACCTCCCAACAAACTTGCTTCAATGTTTGGACATCTTCTTATCGTGTTATCAAGTATACCATTTACTCAGACTGGAAAAAGAAAGAAAGATCGGAAACAAATCTTCTTAATTGTTAAATGTTATTCTCTCTAACAAAAACAAAAATCTCTTCTGCTCTACAAAGCTTCTAAGCTCTACACACAAGAAAAGAAAAAAGCAAGGGAAAAAGAAAGACGAAGGAGAGAAAAAATAACACTCTCCTTGGTTCTCCCTACCCACAAACTTAAAAGTTCATCAAATCCCTGCCAAACAGCGCCCTCTTCGTCCAGTCCATGGCGAGCAAGCACCTCGTCCTAAAACTAACACTTTGAGCAAAATACACGCCTCTCCAGAGATAAACAGCCAACAAGCCACCACTCAACCCGTATCCGTTATAGTCGAAAATGGCCGCATTGCCAATATACGCTAGAGAGCCCAGGTGCTTGTACTCAAACGCCTTGTACACGGCATCGTCCAAATCGCCATAATCCACATTGTTCATAGCGAGCCCCGGTGCCGCCTGGGCAATCTTGTTGAACTTGCGGCCTAGATACTCGCCTTGCTGGTTAGCACGCTGGGCGGTAGCAGGGAGGGATGTGAGTTTCGAGTCGATTTGAAAGAGGAGCTCTCTAAGCTCGCCAAAGTCGAGGGTGCCGGATTTGTCCTTGTCGTACTGTTCAAACAGCTTGTCTAGGCGGCGGAGATGGTTGGCTGCTTGGGGAAAGCGCTGCTTGACGCGTTTGGCGATGCCGCGCCAGTCTTGGTATGAGATTTGCAGGCTCTCCGGGTCCTTGCCTTTCTCCCAGGCAGTGGTACGGAGGAAGTTTACAATGTGGTCAGATACGTTATTTTGTACGGTTGCGCAGTCGCCGATGGCGTAGACATCGCCAAGGGGTGAGCCGTTGAGGCGAAGATGCGTGTCCGTTTCGAGGGCATGTTTATTGTTTTGCCCGTCGAGTTTGGCGGCAAGGCGCTTGCAGAAGTCGGTTTGGGCGACGCCAGTTGACCAGAGGCAGAAGCCCATGGGAATTTCCTTTGTGATTACTTTGCCATCGCCGTCTTTTTGGGAAAACAGAATCTTGTCGGCCTGGACCTCCTTCACGCGCGAATTGGTAAGGATATCGACCGAGTCGTGTGCGAATCGCTGCTCCGCGTACTGAGACAAGGCTTCTTCGTAGGTGTTCAAGATGTGACTGCGAGACTGGATCACGTGGACGGAGATTTCGTTACGCAAAAGTCTGGGGTATAGCTTGCACAGATCCTCGTTGAGCATGTCAAACAGTTCAGCCGCGAACTCTACGCCAGTCGGCCCACCGCCGCATACTACGAAAGATAGGAGTCTTCGCCGTTCATCATCTGACGTTGTCGGCAGGCATGCTGTTTCGAGATTTCGGACCACTTGGTTGCGGATGATTCTAGCATCGCTAATGTCCTTGAGGAAGTGGCAGTGTTCGAGTCCTTTTACGCCATGCGAGTTTGTTACGGATCCGACGCCAACTACTAGCTTGTCGTACGGTACGTAGAATCGTTGCTCCTTTCCCTGTGCGTCTACGGCCGAGCACTCAATCAGTTTCTCGGAGAATTCGACATCTTCCGCCTTTGCTTTGAGGAAGTGACCGTGCACTCGCCTGACGATTCGGCGGACGGGCTCGACGAGGGACCGTAGCTCCAGGGTTCCTACTGTGGCAGACGGCAGCATGGGTGTGAAGAGAAATGTATTCGATGGCGATATCACAGTAACGTGGTAGTCATCCTCGTTTAGTTGCTTCAAAAGTGCCACGCTACCCCACCCTGTGCCCAAGATGACAAGCTTCGGCTTGTGTTTGAGCTTCTTATTCTCTGGGTTCTCGTCATCATCGACAAAGTGCTCGGCGATGGGCAGGTTCTTCGGCCCGCCTCTCCGTGGACTCAGAGCGAGCTCTGATACGGGTATGTCGGTCGCAATTGGGTCCTCGTTGTATGTATAGGCGTCGTAGACGAAGAAGGCCACGACGAGGACGCCACTCACAGCGACAAAAGACCCAAGGATAGCAGCTGTCCTATACGCAGCGCGTACAAGCCGCGATCGCGGTACGGGAATTGGTTTCGTTGAGGCGGTTCGTATAACGGTGGGGGTAGGGGATTGTTTACTCAATCGCGAGCTTCGTAGGGTAGCACGGCTCAACGCGGAAGCCGGGGATCCACTGCTGAAGGAAGTCTGGAACTGTGAGGTTATCGTCAAAGGCAATCTTCTGCAGGCTGCAGAAGCTCTGTGTGTGGCATTGTATCCGCGCGATAACGACGCGGCCTGTCGTGGCAGCATTGGGGCGGGCTAGAGCTACAGTGACGCAGCGCAAGCTTGTGTGGAGTGTACCAGGGGGTTGGTTTTGATGCGTAGTCTCGTTGATATCGTCTGTCTCGGAACTCGTGGAAGTCGGTATTTAAATGGAAGAGATTGAGGGGATGTTGACTCCGAGCCTCTGTTAGAGGTACGCCAACAATTGACCGCCAATTACAAGTTCAATGTGTCGATATTATAGGAACAAGAAGCGAAAAGGTACAAGCTACTTCAAAATCATGCATGTCAGAGCTGTGGGTGGGTAGGGAAAGGCGCGGAAATAGTTCATCGCGTGTTCAGCGTTACGTCACCACGCGATCGCCAAACCAAGCTTCGCACCAACCCCTGCCAGAAGCTTGGAAAACACCACCACTCTGCACGCATTCCACAATGCAGGTTGCTTATGAGATGACCTCTAATCGCATTTTCTCGAGAATCTTCATCCAGCTAATCATTATTCCAGCATACACCAAGTATCACGGCAGATGTTCAAAGGCCTCAGGATTTCTTCGCTCAAAGTGCCATGGTATAATAGATAGTAGTACAACGAACTTTGCCATTTCCATCACTGGCTATGAATGTGTGCCCCACCACTTCGTATATACAACATCACTCATCTTTTACTTGCTTAGCACGACCATACACCAACGGTGCCATCCCTGCGTCCCTCGACGAGATATCCATCTTTTATCCTCACATGCTCGATGATGGAATGCGTCGAAGTGTCTTCCTTGTCGGCTCCAGGACCGCAATCCCAGTGGCGTCCGTCCATCTTGTCGTAAACCTTGACAACGTCTACACCGGCAGCAGAGACAATGCGGCGTGAGTCAAACATCATGCTGGTGACTGGGTGGTCGTAAGCGTAGGCGTCTGCGATGGCACCGGTTCGGAGATCCCAGATCTGGATAGAATCAGCAAGGCACGTGTGTATATGGACAGAAACAACTTACACGAATGCTCCTGTCGGCGCTACCGGTGACAAGATGGACGTCGTCGAATTGCAGCGCAGTGACGGGGCCTGTGTGGCCAACAAGACTCCTGTGCACTTGTCCGCTCCGCAGGTCCCATAGTCGCACCATGCCGTCTGCAGTACCGCACGCAAGCGCGGCGTCGAAAACCTGGATGGCGCCTACAAAGTCGGCAGAGGTGTCGGACGACCGTCCAGTCTGTCGCCATGTAGTGTTTGTGTTGTTGGAGGCTGTTGCTTGGGCGGCCGCCCAGAGCACGTCAAGCGTCTGCACACATCGCCCCTTGACCAGATCCCACTGCCGTAGGGTCTTGTCAGCGGAGCCAGAAACTAGAGTGTCGCCGCGGAAATGCAGCGCAGTCACTTCATCAACGTGTGATTCGAGAGAGAACATGGGACAGTCCCGCATGCTAGTCGACGGCGGCGCAGGGGGTGCGTCTTCCGAGTTCTCGAATGCGAGGCCGTCATCGCTTTCCTCGTCATTCTTGTTGATCCGGTTGTCCATGGGCGCGTATTCGGCTTTGCTCAAGTCCCACAGCCGTATCGAAGCGTCCATTGAGCCAGTTGCCACAATGTTCTCTTCCACCTGCAGACAGCGCACCGAAGATAGATGGCCCTCGAGCATTCCGATGCAGCGGCCAGCACTCAGGTCCCACACACGTACGGTGTCGTCCAGGGCTGCCGTGACCATCATGCCCCACGGCGCGTCAAAGTCCATGGCTGTGATGGCGTCGAGGTGGCCGGGCAATTCCTTGATCTTGGATCCGGACTGGAGATGTTCGTGTAGCACAGGCATGGACATGCGCTTGGAGAGGCGCTTTGCCTTGCTCTTCGTCTTGGGCGAGGATGGTATCTTTTGGTATATCGACTCGGACATGAACTCGTTCTTGCCCTCTGACTGCTCCTCGCTTGTCTGCGAATTTGCCGTCTTGGGGGCCAGGGCGGCCTCGTCGTCGAGCTCCTCCTGCAGGTCCTCAATCTGGTTGTCCACGGTCAACAGGTCCTGCTCGAGCTCGCCCTCCTCAATCTCCAGGCCGGCCAGGCGGTCGAGGACCATCTTGCGCATCGTGTTCAGGTTTGCGATCTTGTTGTCGATCTCATGGATCTCGGCCACGCACATGTGCTTCCGTACGCCCATCATCTCCAGACGGTGGCCCATGCTGTGCCGCTGGTTGCGCAGCTTGCGCATCGATGGCGGTACGCTGGCATCGTTGTCGTCGTCGTCGCCGTTGCCAGCGCCGCCTATGAGGCGCTGGCCGCGCGCATTGTGGCGGCCATGCTTGGCCTGGTGGCTGTCGGGCTTCTCGGGCAGCGAGGCCTCGAAGCCCTGGAACAGCGAAAACTCGCTGTTGTCCTCGGGAATGTTGGCGAGTAGGTCGTTGGGGATGTAGGCGAGGGCGCGCTGCTGGATCTCGGGGACGGATATGCGCGACCGCACAAGCTCGCGGGGGGTCGTCTGGGCAAAGGAAAAGACGGAGCGCTGCATCAGAGGGCGCCTGAGCTCGCGGTGCAGCTCGCCAATGGCGTTTTGGTAGTGCTGGGTGACTCCTTCGGCCCCGATTAAGCTGCCAGCCGTGGCCGTGACTTTTTTGCCAAAAGCTTGCAGATGGCGGGTCTAGCGAGCAATTAGCATCCGGGTCAGTGTAGAGGTTGGAAATTGCGGTGGGGCTACATCTGGGAGCGAGTCGATGAAGCTTCCTTCGTCATCGTCGTCGTAGCGCTGCTGGGGGGAAAAGCGCGGTGGCCGCGGGCTGGTGGACCTGCCGCGCCCTGGTGATCCATTGCGGGCGGTTGACGAGGCCATGCGGGCAGGTTGTCGAGGGGCAGAACAAGGGCACACACAAGTCGCAAACTCGACTCTTTCTTAGCTCATCCTCTTATCTCTGCATGGTGGACAGAGGGTCACGAGGCGGGGGTGGTGGCGGTGAGGCGCGAGGTGCTATGTGCTATGTGCAGTGCAGTGTGTGCAGTGTGGTGCTTGGTGCTGGTAGACACGAGCTCGTCTTTGGTGTTGTTCGATGCATGAATGTGGAGCGAAGCCATCGGCCGGCAACCCGCCTGCGTCATTCGCCCCCCCCCCCCCCCCCCCCCCCCCCC